>OX243819.1:24970266-25125266 GCA_945859605.1 Lumbricus rubellus | reverse complement strand
CCCTCTTCCTCTTCCATGGCCAGTGGCTCCTGACTAGAAGCCACGACTAACGGGCGCCTATAGTGTGGCGGTCAGTCGACGGGCGCCGCCGGTTGCCGGACATATTGACCATTTCTATGGGCGCCGCCGCCGGGAAGCAGAGACTGGCCAACACGATGACCATTATGATGTCCATCCACCCACACACACACCCACCCACACACATACACCGACCCACGCACAGGAGATGGACGGACGAATGAAGGGAGAAGAGGAGGGAGAAGAGGAGGGAGAAGAGGAGCGAGAAGAGGAGGGAGAGGGAGACCTATCGATAGGGCATCGAGGAAGAGGATGGAAAGAGGAGGAGTGGGTGGAGAATAAGGTGCAGGACTGAAGAAAAGATATTAGGAAGGGAAAGAGGAAACTGAGGGAGGTTGGAAGATGGGAGAATGAGGGATTATAATCGTATAAAGGAGGGATAATAATTATGTAATGACGGATCTGTAACTCTATATATGCTCAACGAAAGAGGAGAAGAATAGGGCACCGATGGAGGTTGGGAAGACGGGAAATTTGGGAGGGAGAGATAGAAGGAAACATGGATCGACTGAGCGAAAGAATGGAAGGAAAAGGGAAGAAAAAGGCTCAAAAAGCTGAGGAGGAAAGAATGGATGAGTGAGTGTTAAAGCCGGCTTCAGAGTCGCTAAGTGCGCTGATGTCATTTGCACCCGGTTGCAACCCCCCCCCCCCCCCACGATCTCAGTTAGCGTGTATCGCTCCCTTCCCCAGCACCGCCATCGAAAGGTCATATCGCTCTATTCGATCGCCTCCCTTAAGGGTGACGACCGTAATAACCTTTGTCGACGAGTAGAGGGCAAACAACCGCCACAGAAGATAGCTATCGCCCAGGAACAAATAATTAAGCACGTTGAATAGCTGGCGCTAACATTGACAAAATTGTAGAAAAATAGGCCTAAGTGGAAAGGGGGTCTGACCTTTGTAGAGTTTGGGTGTGCAATGAAGACTGTCCTGTGTGAACCTAAGCAAGACGGGGTGGTGGTGGGGGGTGGGGTGGGTGGGTGGCACCTTAACGCCGTCAATTCTCACCGTGGACGCTAGACTTCCCTACTTCGTAAAAATTTAATAGTCGTCTCCTGCTATTATATAGGTCTGAATCTTACGATGCCTGTGAAATCTGCTGAAATAATATCTCAGGATTTGGGGACTTCGGTAAAATGTGGAAAAATAACGCGTCCAATGTGATTTAGAGCACTTCAATGCCTGCAGCGCCCACTGGTGTCAGTTTTAGCAAACTCACTCAGAAGAAGAGGGTCAATGATCATTGTTGACCCAATCAGTCACCTCATGACTTAAGAAGAGTTGTTGCGCGAAAGACACAGTTGAAGACACCAACAACAGGTGTCGCCAGTAGCAAAAAATCATCCGAACTACAATTATAGAGCGCTTTAAGTTTCACCTCCACAGAGCTATTCCTTCTCAGAATAGGAACTAAACGCGTCGAGTTAATCGTTGTGTGAAATAATTATTAAACATCGCCGTTAATAACTCTACAGTCAATCATTATGGTCGAATGAAACATCAAACAAAATGAAACAATCGTCAGCTTTATTAGTTAGCTTGAAACTTGACATAACGTCTTTTAAGTGTCCCTATACAATTAAAGCACCGCACCAATGATGTCAAAGTCCAGGGCTTTTCTTAACGTGCAGTTGTACACAAAATGTGCAGTTGTAGAAGCACTTCTGTACAGTTTAAACTAGCAGAAAAGCCATTGTCCTCCGATTGGAATAAATTTACCATGGATGATGGGAAAGGAAAGAAGGAGTTGTGCACTGTTATGTGCAGTTCTAAAAATTCCTTAAAACAGCCCTGTCAAAGTCATCAAGAACAAACCGTTTGCCAGTACAACTACATACAAGTAGGCATATAATAGGCCTGAACAATGCTCAGAGAACGAGAAAAATCACCAGCGGTGGGCTCTCGCACATGGTCTATGTATGCGGTGTTCAATAATAAGCGGGTTCACCATCTCAGTGACCTTTTGCATGCGCCTGCGCAGTGGTCAAGGTCAATGCTACAATAGATGGTGTAGGCCTATGTACCAAAAGTTCGGAAACTTAAAAACTCGCGCATGTGAATTTCAATTTTTATATAATACCGGTACACCATCTACTGTAGCATTGACCTTGACCACTGCGCTCGCGCACACGAAAGGTCACTGAGATGGTGAACCCGCTTATTGACGGAAGCACCTCCAAAAGTCGCTGTTTAGGGCCTACCTAATGGGCCCACATGATAACATAGGCCTAGCTAGCTACCCGCTACTCCCTTTAACATGCAAACAACCTTCGGATTTTATCACCATAATTATTAGCAAATATTGCTGTGAAACGTAGCCTACGTAAGCGCTAGGACTGTCGCACTCAAGCAGATTAGGTCTAATTATTCAACCCCTGCAAGATGTAGGCGTATAGGCGCATATAGGCCTATACCGTCTCCATAAACCAGACTCTTCAAAATCACTTTAGGCCTTCAACCCCAGGCACCCGCGCTCGATTTTTTCTCACCTTCCATCTCCATAAACCGGGAGGCATGATGGGCCCACATGCAGGCAGACGACACGACGCGCGACCCAATCTAATCCGATGGCTTTTGAAGCCATTGAGACTATAGGTTAAGGTCAACACACAATTATTATAAGGCAATGTGAGACTCTGAAGAATCTCTTCCGGTCATAAGATGTGATGGCTGAAGCACACACACATGCATATAGCCTAAGGCCCTATGCTATAGCTATGTACTAGTATGTAGCCTAATTGCAGAAAGAAAATAGTATTTAATCTCCAATTGACTTGACGTCGACCTTAGACCTACTTAGGCATAGTTACGATTTCTGTAAGGCCTATTAAAACTGGGATGCGCAGGTAGTAGCCTTATGATGTTGTTTTACTATGTGTTCAAGCAGCAATAAGCCTTTGAAAGTCTACAATTTGAAATTTGAAAGTTTAGGCTAACACTAAAGTGAAGCCATTCAGTTATGAAAAAATTTGTACAAATATTAACAGTAAATTGTAGGCTACTCATCCTAATAATAAATTTATGATTATCATTATACTAAAAAAGTAAAATAATATCATTATAATCATAATAGGAAATAGGCCTACCATCATGGTGCATTAGCCTAGCCTATAACAGTTCATGTAAGCGGTAGCGTTGCCACCCATGGGTGGTTTGAATCTCCTCACTCTGAAAAATATGACAACTCCCACAATTTGTTCAAATCCATTAAGTTTTCATTCGGGTAATAATGGGTGTGGGGCTGGGCAAAGATTGTAGAAAATGCCAAATGTTTCGGAACCCTGCCATAACCACCCGTCTTTCTGCATATAATAAAAAATTGTAAACAGCAACTAAAAACTATCATTATTTTGTCAAATTTTCTGAAGAAAAGTAAAGTGGACTTCCCATAGAAATGCCTAGGCCGTAGATTGAACATTGCATAATGTCTCATGCGGATCTATAGAAAGATAGGCCTAATGGCCTATCCCACTGTAGGTTTACTGTAGAAATAGAGCCAGAATTACAGTATGCCCTACATATATAGGCCCTATTAGAGCCTATAGGGCCTATAATTATGTAGGGCACACTGTAATGCCCTACGGCCTACCGGGCCTACGGACTCTCGCTGCTTGATTCCACTACACCTGCTGCGCTAAGCACACACACAAATGCTCGATTAAAACATCGCGTGAGTAATTTTAAACGTGACCGAACACAAAGGTCGTCGAATCGATAACAACGGATTATCATAAAGTCTTTGTTTTGTAAGAAAACAAGACCTGACGCGCGGTGCATATTAAACGTGGTACATGGAAGAGCCTTGTTGATAGGCTAGGGGACAAAATTTTATATTTTGCACAGGCACATAGCCTACATGTATAACAGCTGCCCTTGAATCACGTCATTACAATTCCAGTCATCTTAGCTTTATGTTTTCGCCGACAATAGCCTACGATCAGAAATGGCTGGTGTGGCCTACAAAACAAAGATCATAAAATTACGAAAACACCGCCTGTTAACGACTGAACCGCCTTAACCCTTTCATTAATAGTCAGCGCCAGCGATCCATAGTTGACTTCGAATTATCACTTATGCATAACATTGCTCTAAAACTGCACTCGAACGTTGAGAACTAATTATTCGATCTGTAGTCCTCATGCGAAAAAAAAACTACGGAGGCACAATGGGACTTTTAACCGTCCATCCCATTACTTGGAGTAGGCCTACCGTAGCCTTAAACTCTACGTTAGTAGACCTAGGCTACTGGCAATATTTACTTCTGAAAGATGCTGTAGCTTACGGTCGTAAGCTATAGGCAGGGGCGGGTCCGGGGAAGGGCAAATCCGGCCATGCCCCCATTCAGTGCTTAAAGTGTTCAAAAAGAAGTGCCTGGACGCCCCTTACCTTTTCAGTGTGTGCTGGCCAAATAAGTGGCAGGACGGCATAGAGATTTGAAAATAAGTGCCTGGACGCCGTCCATGACCGTCCTGGCACACTTTAAGCCCTGCCCCCATTGAGAAATTTGCACATTTGTCACCACATATATAGTCTGTCGGGGAAAATGGACGTGGCCCCCACCTCCCATAAAGTTTGTACCGGCTTTCAATCAATGTAGGGCCTAGTGGGAAAAGGTGACGGAGAAGACAGAGAGAAAAGTAGAGCAGGAGTAGCCTATGACTTAAAAAAGGTCATCAGATTTTTCGGCCAAATACCAACGCAAGTCCAAATCAATTAATTCATATTACTCCTGGCATTTAGGCTAATTGATTTAAATAATTGCTGTAGGCTAGCCATATTAGCTTGTAATCCATAGGCCTATAGTCGAAATTATTTAAGCCGTTTAGCTGATTCGCCAACAATAAAAGATTAGGCCCTACAGACACTCTACAAGAATATTAAAACTTGGGATATTTCTTTGTGTTTGTTGGCAGAAGGTTAACCTCAAGCATAAACAATTGCACACACAGCTTTTATAATACAGCCGATATTAGGCCTATGGGTAAATTCTAAGCCCATGTGGTCTTCCGTCAGAACGTTCGCCGATTCATATTTTCGTTATTATTATTCACGAGCGTCTGTTGTTTGCGTAACGAATACGCCTATTGGCTAACGACGGTTGACATGACCTAATATTAAGCTATAAATAAAGCGCGTGCGCGACCTGATTTCGAGCACGCCACATTGGAGCGAGCTGCAAGCGTCTTATTATCCGATGATTCATTCTTTTGTCTCATCGACATTATTGTGAAAAAATAACTTTTTGCATCTAAAAACGTTGTTTAGCCGTAATGTAAAAATCGGAGGTTTTTCTCCGGTCATTTTCATGCTTCGATTGCGTTTACTGGTGACAAATATTCAGAGCTGCGCTTGATTACCCGTCGCCCGGGCGTTAATCGAAAACGGAGACAGGCAGTTGAACAATAAAATTGGGAAGAAATAACTCGTATCGGTGATGTCGAGGTTCAACGTTAACCGAGCGGCTGAGGAACCGTTCAGGTCGGCGAAAAACGACTCGTCCAGGTCGGCCAGAAGCGTCTGCGAGAAACGCGGCTTTGCAACGACTCCCCGCTATTCGGACGTAGTCTCTCCCAAGGCTCTTGAGGCCGCTTTGGATGGGCAAGAAGCAGAGGGAGAGGCGGCCGGGCAGCATGCGTTCGAGGCAGGCCAAGGAGAACCTGCAAAAGTCCCCAAAATCGGTAGGAATTTCATACTCTGTGCTAATGATCTAAGGGTGCTAGAGTTTTGGTTGTGGATGGGGTGAAACGCCACGGGTTGGGGTGAAATAGCCTACAGGAGGAAATGCATCCTAATTGGGAAGAGGCTGTCCAGAGTAACCAGTTATAGCAAAGATTGTCTTTTCCCATAAACGTTTTGCACTATACTCGATCCTGTGGCCTAGTTTCTTTTGACAGATACTACAGATACTACATTTTTGTGTGTGGATATGACTGGCTACCAGTCCTATATATATTCGTTTAAATGAGAAAAACAATCTGACAATAATGCAGAAATGTTAACATGAGTGATAATGAATAATTAAAGTTCAGTTAGATAGTGTTAGAATAAGCTAGTAAATATTTTTATATAATGATCGTGGAATAAATTGAGAGTCATCTTTTGGTGGGAGAGTAGCCTATGGTTGTGTGCTCTAGGTCTTAATTGGTGAGAGGAGGGGGGACGGAGTGGAGGTAGGAGTTGGTGAAGAACATGTTTGGGGTTGTGTATAATGGAGAAAAGGAGTTTAGCATAAGCTATGTTGGCAAGTTCGGAGACTGTTGGATTGTGCATTCTAAGTCCCTAGTCCCTAGTTAGCATAATGTGCACACAAAGATTTATTGCTGTTTTTTACAACTTGATGAAAGTTGTGGTAATTTTTGTGGCATTAGTGCACTAGATGATCACTTGACTTATGTGCATGATGTAAGCCTTCCTCAAATGGATGCAGGTCTTATAATTGTAAAATTTGATATAATTATATATATGTACATTGTACAGGCTTACATTATAGGGGCCTATATATTATGTGCATATACAATACATTTGTATATGGCTATATAAACATAGACCTATATTCAATTCAGTTCAGTTTATTGTTTTCAGTTCAAACAATGGGCATATGACAATTATAGGCCTACAGTAAACAGCAGCATTAGGATATAATAATTATTGGAAGACCCAGAGGGGACCAGATCCTGATTATTGGAGCGCCTATAAGTATCATGAAATGAAAGAAGATTGGCAAATGATTGACAGTTGGAAATCCAACTGGACTACAAAGTACATATGTACATATATGTGTGTGTATATATATTATATACAATTATATATATATATATATATATATATATACACAAATACATGCATACATATACAAATATATATACATATATGGTTATATATCTATGATATACATTGCTATATATGGTAGTTCCGGTTCATGTGATTGTACTCAGTGCATGTGTTTGTCATGTGACTGTGTGTGTGTGTGTGTGTGTGTGTGTGTGTGTGTGTGTGTTTGTATGACTGATCGTGTTTGTTTGGCATTTGTGGCTTTCGTTGATGATGATGCGAAGTTGCAAAGGATGATTGAGCAGAGTCTGACAATAGCATCCAGTGTTGCAGCTGGTCTCAGCTTCCGGTCCAGGTGTAGGAGATGAATTTGGAGAGCGTGGATACGGAGGAGGAGCGTGATTGGCGCCACTTCCATCCTCCGTGCCATGTCCGGCTGCTGTCCACATCCGCCGTTCTATAGCTCGTCCACTCGTGCAAACAGAGGAAAGAGCTAAAAGCGCTGATGATTTATGCATATTTACATGTCCATTTATATAGCACATTTTCAAGTTGACTTTCCATGTTTCAGAAGGTGCAGACTTTGTAGTATGTACTTCGTGGCAGCCTCATTTGTCTGACTGAGTGCTTTTTTGAACAGGTGCTATATAAATCGTTTGCCCTCTCTTCCCATTCATTGGTGTTATTTGAGATTCTTGTGATTGCATAGTAGTGATGGAAATGTTTGCCCATTTGACCAAAGACAAACATTTTCAAATGTTTAGGAGAGCCCTGTGGACCATCAACATTAATTGTATTGATGTATGTTGCGAGGGTTGACAAACTACCGGGGACAACCTGGGAGATTTGTACCAATCGCCAAAATTGCTGATATCAGGAACACATGCTGATGATGATGACGTTGATAATGATGATGATGATGATGATGATGATGATGATGATGATGATGATGATGATGATGATGATGATGATGATGACGACGACAACGACGACGACGATGATAATATTTCCTGGAATTAGTTCATGCACAAATTTGAGATTTTTAGGTTGCAGCAAACGACCCAATTTCTCTGCTTTCTGCAATGCATGGACAATTTGTAGAGAGTTGCCGGTTCTGAGTCGATAAATTTCCCTTAGTTTCTTATCAGAATTGGATATCTCTAGTGACTGGATTGTTAGAAAACTTAATGATTCCTATTGTGTTTTACGGTGATAGAAACTTTAAGTGGGCGTGGGACTTTAAATGTTTTCTTATTTATATTTGCCTGTATAAAACACTGTATATACACACGTGTGGCTATGTGGGTGTTTTTTTAGATGCGTATATGTAGGTGTGTGCATTGCATGCAGACATGTGTTACTATATGGGTGTGCTTATCTATGTCGACAAATTTTTGAACACAGAGCTTGTCAGGTGTTTCTTCACATGACTATGGGATTTTTGTATCTGCTGTCTAACAAAACTTCATTCAAAAGTTCCTTTCTGGGCGGTGGGAACAAACACATAATTTGTCTCTAAGGAATTTTTTGGCCTAATTTACCAAATCTACTGCAATTATGTAAATGTCTGCAGTAATCCAAACCCCAGACTTGGCTCCTTAGAGCTTCATTTAGGAAGATGTTGATTTTAGGAGAGCCCTGTGTGCTGTCAACAGAATTGGTCAACTCAGGACAACTTGGATCAGAATACTGAACAAATATTGACAGACCAAAACATCATCCTTTGCTAGAATGGAAATGTTCAGGTTTGAGACAGAATTTGGCATTGCATCTTGGACATGGCTGTGTGCAGCTGAATGGACACCAGACAGACAGACAGACAGACAGACAGACAGACAGACAGACAGACAGACAGACGGACGGACGGACGGACATGCACAGATTTGAAATTTGAGATTTCAAAACCTGCAGACACACAGATGGACAGACAGACAGACAGACAGATAGACAAACAGACAGACAGACAGACAGACAGACAGACGGACAGTCAAGCAGATGGTTGAATCAATCAATAATTGATTGGTTCATCAGACAGACAGCAAGACGAACAGACGGACAGACAGACAGACAACGAGACAGACAGGCAGGCAGGCATGCAGCGTCTCTGCTGTTCTTGGGTATGATTCAGGTCTCTGGCCAATCTCTTCAAGTGAGAGAAATTTATTAAACTGATGTCAGGTAATAAATGAGAGTGTCGTTGCTGTCCGGCGATGAGGGGTGGTCACTTTTAACTGGTCCATCTTCCAGTCCGTATCAACTATTATTTTTCCATTTCTTCAGAATCCACTGCGGTTCAACAATCCCATATTCTGTAATATCATCGTGACCTCTAGTTTATATCGCTTATGAGATCTGAGATCCTGCTTTGCTAATGGCTCACATGATTTGCTCTGATGCTATATATATATAAATATATATAATATATATAATATATATATATACAGTATATAATGTGAAATAATATAGATATATAATATAAAATTATAATATATGTAATTATGTATTATATGCTATTATGCATAATGTATTGTAGGATTGTAGGCGTGTTTATGTAATTTTAGCGGGATGCACAGAAAAATTTATGTAGTAAGTTGCATTGTTTGGTAACATTGTATCCCAGCATGCAATGCAGATTGGTTGTTTGTTTGACTCAATTAGGGCATTAGTTGGATCAAACTTGATTGATTGTTTGGTTGATTGCTTGACCAGTTGATCAATTGATTGATCAATTGTTTTGATTGATAGCTGGGTATGTTTATGAATGAACTGTGATTGACCCACCCAGTAGATGACTGATTCAATCGGCTGATTGGTTCATGGATTGATTGAAGGCGTACAGATGAACCAATCAATTATTGATTGATTCAACCATAAGTTAATTGTAAGACAGTTGAAACTATCTGACTAAATGTCACCAAGTTTGACCTTGTGACCTTCAGATATATGCCAACTTTATCCTGTTAATAGCCATAGTGTAAACTTGTGTAAGAGTTCTGTGAATTCTGTTGCTTTTTCTCTTGTTTTACTATTAAGAGCAGAATGATTTACCATTAACTGAAGAGTTTGTAGTAGAGTCTACGGGGAGCGACTTGTTGTTAAAGGGTTAACATATATTTTTATTTGTCTGCACTTGCTAATGCATGCCATTCAAGGCACTTGTTGTGTTCAGTAAATCCAGGATTGTGTACAAAGTGAGCTACGCAAATAAACTGTTTGGAAAGAAGGCTAATTCATAATTTCAGTAAACAAACAGACTTGTGTGGCTTTCATAATTGAATTATCGTATATGTAGCACAGTGTCTGTTGTTGATTTTACTGACACCAGCAAGGGGTCGGTAAGAGGAGTGAACAAATTTTGTGGTAAGCCAGCTATTGACCTCGGCTGAGAGTTATGGCTACTTTGATTCCTACAGGACAGCGCCTCCCTCTCCAGGCTGCAGGGAGAGATCCATGGTCAAGTCGAACAAGTGGCATTTACGTCAGCTTGATTTAGTGGATACGAGAAAAACGATTGATCAATTTATATGCACCTCATGCATCCTGCAGAAATTATTTAACGTTTTCACAAGTCCCTGGACATGCGAACAGGTGTTTTGTCGTCAATTGAGATTTATGCAGGAACGCTCCAAAGCGTAGTGTGTTTGCGGCTGACAGTAGCCATCAGAGTTAGACACTACAGTCTGTGAGTTGAAGGCTCATTAACTTCAGTTGTCTAGCAGTATTAATGAAGGAAGTTCTTGTGAGCTATGACAGACCTTCTACAGTATATATGTACCGTATGTAACTATGCTCTAGGACAGTGCTGTAAAGGTTAAGGATCTCTTGTAGGAAGTGTGATGTGAGCTGTCTTAAGAGTCATACAGATACATATGATGCTGCTTATCTGTTTATCTGCTATTGCTTGAAATTACTGTTGATACTGTAAAAAAAATGCAGTGCTCTGTGTATCCGCTAGTCAAATGAAAGGCAGTTATAGAGTGTAATGGTTAATAGTGAGCAGTGTGATAAAGCAAAAATTATGAGGGTTGTCACATGAATGAAAGGCTGTGGACGGCCATATGAATTCAAATGCTACGGACAACAATTTAAAAAATACATCAGGGAAGTCTAATGAGGGCATTGTTTGTACTGAAGCCACAAACAGGAAATTGGCAGTCAGTTTAATATGGCCCATCACAAATGACTGATGGTCATGCTCTTCATCTCTGGTTGACTTATCGGTATTAAATCTGGTAGTCGAGTTATTGTGGTGGGTCTCGATTTTTATTGATATTTGCCAAATGATGACATTTTCAGTCTGCTTAGGCATGTATGTATGAACACATGTTATAGCACCCCTTCAAGATTACTACTCAGAGGCGCTCCTGAATACAGCACGGACACTGAATCGGAGTTTCACGCCAAAGCGCATGAACAATTGCGATTGAAGGACTGGCTCATGGTCCTACGTAATGGCTTGAGGGGGTTTGAACCCGCAACCTTCTGGTTTTAAGGCAACGAACATATCCTTACACCACTGCGCCCCACAAGTGTGATGTCCTTCTACATGACAACATTTATTTGTTGCAAGAAACCTACTTGAAAAATGCAATGAGATTGCATTTGTTTTTCATACAGACAAATTCTTCTATTGGAATATTGCGTTAGTTGCACCAATAAGATTTATCAGCATTGCAAATCAGTTGCGCAATATGCGTATGCATGGCATTGATGATATCTCGTAGAAAATTACGTAAAGCAGTGCTCAGCCATTGACGTCTTCGCAGCATTGCTTGCGTGCCAGTTCGATAAATTGCTACATTGTCTCAAGAAAATACTCAGTGAACTAAAATTGCCAGGATATAACCTCTCTTATGATGAAATCTGATGACAAAGTATTACTTTTATAGTTTTAGACCTGTCCTTCATGTATGCATTCATTTGTAAAGTGCTAACACACAGAACCTTCTAATGAAAGCTACTCAAAGCGAGTTCGTGAAAGCCTAAATGAAGTTAGAGTTTGTTCAGGGTGCATGGCACGTTCTTCCGGAGGAGGTGAATTTGTTAGTTGATTGCTGATTGTCAGATTGGCAATCAGCAATTCAGAATGCGTCTCGTGGTAATCAAGAGTGTTCTTCTGACGAACTATAGCCACTCATAGGCGTTGGGCATCAGAAACATGGCTGTTAACACGACGTAGACATATTTTGGCTGTGGAATAAGAAGTTTTTCTGTGGGATGAGTTGACCATTCAAACTGATGGATGATTATGATGTCTTGTTTGAAATTAACCAGTATTCAAAGACTACCCGATCGAGCTGTATAATACAGTAGTAGTATCTGGATAGAGCTCTAGATGCATCATCGTCGTCAATTGATTATCAGAATAGGACAGTGGGGCAGTGGGACATAGTCTGCCTACGTAGATGCGCAACAGACATGCATGCTGCGTTCGAAGGGCTTTATCATCATCATCATCATCATCATCATATCATTGTTGATGCAGACCGCAGCAGACTCAGTTTGCTCAATGCTCAGCCTGCAGCATGCTGCTGCCAAGCGTCGTTTACGGCTCGTCACTGACTGACTCACTGACTCACTGACCGTCTACTTCTGTTTATGTCTGTGCTGCTTCGATTTCTTTGTTAACCGCCTGCTCCAGTCGCAGATAATCTGGTCGCCAGTGGGGCGGTTGCGACCGCGTGACGTCGTCATTTATTGACGTCATTTCAAGGGTGACCCAGTTTTATGGGTTGTGATTTGTGAAGCTGTTGCTGCTGCTGCTGCTGTGAAAGCCTGTGATGTCAGTGGCTTCTGCATGTGGGACTCCTGTGTATGGGACCTGGTATAAATTTTGTGGTGTCGATATGCTTTGCTTTGTGTATAATTGACCCCAATTTGATAATGGTAATAAATACGAATGCCCTTTCCTTTGACCTTGGCTTAGCTACGGCGCTATTCAAATCGTCTTTTAGTTATCATCATTATTATTATTATTATTATTATTATTATAACACATTTATTTCTTCAAAAACTGACACAATCATGTACAGACGAATAAATAATCGTTTCAAACATTAGGTCCTTGGCCTCTCAGTGTCTTGGCCGATAAGTTCTGTCGTGCCCAACACAGACAACGAGTTTCCTACTTGGAGCGCGACTGAAATGTTATTATTATTATTATTATTATTATTATTATTATTATTATTATTATTATTATTATTATTTTATTTTTATTTTTTAAAATTAAATATGGACATAACATCAGTTGGACTTACACTAAAGGGGAACAATGGGCATGAGAAAAGACGAAGAACAATTGAAATAATTTATTCCTACCCATCGCCCAAATGACTGGTAAATAGAATTTGATAACAATGATGATGTTGCATTGTTTTATATTAAAGTGTGTATTGTATAAGCATTAGGTCTACATGGGCTAGTTATTGGTTTTCCTTTTGTCTATTCTTTTTATGTTTTCTTCCTGTTTCAGTTCATTTGGTTTATATGTTTATCATTGGTCTCTTTTCAAATTGATTTGAAGGCACTTATTCAACCCTACTATCAACCACAGGGCCTAGGTAACTGCTGGGTGTGCCCTTTGTGTCCCTGGTATATATATATATATATATATATATATATATATATATGATGTTTAGAATAATAATTATTGACTCATTATTTTTTGAATAATTGACTCAGTATTTAATATAAAATTATGTTGACCTAATTTTGATGTTAATAATAATCTTTTCCACTGTATAGAATAGCTCCTATACTCCTATAGTTCATTTCAACTCAACCTGTCTATTAGAATTAAACCCATATAGCTAATTAATACAATTACCATAATTATATGCATAATTATGGTAATTAATTTGTAGGCCTAAATGCATGCCGGGTGTCTATATATAGAGTCTGGACAATGGGTAATCTTCTTCTGTCCTTCCCTCAGTAAGGAAATACTGTAATTTCTCTTCAAATGGTGAGCTGAGTCTCAGATAAAATAATTAATTACTCCAGGTTAATTGGCAATCACAAAAGGCTGTTTGTTTCCTTGTTTCCCTTGTCTGTTTATGTGTCAGCCATTTGTTTAATGGATGTGGTGGTATAGCAGCTTCCGTCCTTGGAAGTCAATGGCAGATTAAAGCAAATTGCGCTTGCTTCTCTAAGTCGCTCTGGAATTTGTCTTGACGGCTTATAACACGCTAAAGCCTATTCGTCTTGCTAAAGGTCTGACAGGAAAATATCTCCTAAGAACTTAATTTGTGCTGAGTTATGACCAGAAAAACCAATACGTGTTGGTTTGTTTTGCTCTGGTTGTATGTGGAACTGTTGAGTATGGGCTCCTATTTGTTTTGATTCCGTGGTAATAAGATTTTGCGTCACTGTCAACATTTAATGCCCTCAAGAGTACATTTCAGTTCAGCGCTATATAAATTTAGATGTTTATTGCTATGCACGGCTGTTCAGTTTCCCCAGTGTACTATTCATAGTCAGATGATGAAAGGCTTTTTGCTATTGATGCTGTTCGTCAGAGGATATATTGTAGGAATTGCAATTTAGCTGATTTCGTTTTGCAAGTTGAGCATTGGGACATTCTGCTCATGAGATAGTACCAGAGTAGGATGTACGGTACTTATTAACATAGGTTCAGGAATTGGCAGACTGCTATGTGTTACAGCCATCCCTAGTTCCTAGTACAAACCCATGTGTTCTTGCTGTATGTACCTCTATTTGAATTGGGCAATGGGCACATTGATATATCACTGAAATCCACCTTCCTTTTCCGATCTAACCACTGGAGTGAAGTTTACTTCGGAATCAGGAATGCACTGGTGTGCAAACTCATATGAAGTGAGGAAAATAATCACGAGAGCGTGATATATTGCCAAATAATGTTCGTTAGCATTGTTGACTTTCTGCACAATCAGTGCCCCACCCAATTTCTTCCAATAGGATTTTAAGTCTTGAGAGATTGGACCTGATATATTTAGAGTATGTGTGTGAGTGGATAGTTTGACTTATTCCTTCTGCCTGGAAGGTTTAATGCGTGGCCTCAGGCGATACGTGCTTAGACAAGGAATATCAGTAAAACACCTGAAATCAATGTCTTCTACCACCAGACATTAGATGTGTACAGCATTGTTTACTGACAGGAGAAAGACTGTTGTACTTTGTGTTGGCTGTGGCTTCTGTCTAAGTACATTCATGAGATGAGATACCTTCAAGTGCTGTGGCTAAGTTTGTTTCTAGCTATCTTGGTACTGGTTGCTAATAGATGAATTTTCTTTTCTGCAAGGCTTTTAACATCCTTTGGGTTAGCACAGAGATCACCTCTGATTTTTTGCTCAGACTGGAAAGACCCTGTATACATATTCAGTTACAGTTGAAATTGGTGTATGGTATGTTCTCCATACATTAGTTTTAAGCAAGTTCAGTTGATTCAGGGGTGTCAAAGAGCTGCTCAAAGGTGCTTTCGGGCTGCCATCGGTGTTTTTATGCTCACGTAGCCTTACATAAAGACTATACAATTTTAGAATAAAGTTTCAAATCTGTCACATTTAAGATTTCATGAGTTTTGTTTGTGGGATATTGAAGATTTAAATTGAAATTTTTAAGGGCTAATTTAAAATTATTGATGTTTGTATGCTAGAAAGTACCATTTGAGCATTAGTTTTGAAAAAAATTCTGGGATGGCTTTACTGAATCCTTCCCACATCACTAACCCTATTTCACTCAGGCAACTTCGCACCCTGGCTCGCTACTTGCTGGAAACTGGCCCACTAGTAAAAAGTTTTAACACCCCGTATTTGTCGTGGAATAGGATTGAGCTGGACAGACAATTATTATTATCATGTTGTTTACGGTCAGAGTTAGTGAGTTATTTATTTTACTTTTCCAAAACTTCCGGATTTAGTTTGCTTTGAGTTTGTCTGTAACACTGGGCGTTTGATGATCGTAAGCAAAACGAATTTGAATGTGAAAAAGCGACCAAGGATAGATTGAGAAGTGCTGCTGCTGGTTGCTGCCTTCCAAGTGAGATTAGATTCATGGGTAGAGTGGAGTATGTGGTACAGACCTACTGTGTGTGGGGGGGGGGGGAGGCTTTTGTGGCTGCAGATGTGGAGCAGGTATACATAGGAGCTGGAAGGCTCTCCCTTATCGGTCTGCAGGTCCCTTTTCCTCTGAATTTATGTTTCTGATTCCACAGTAACCCGCCTTTCCAGGTGACGTAGATAAATGGCAGCCAATTTACTCCTCTTTTATCAGTTTAAGTGAGCCTCCGAATGCGTTTCTACACTCTCGGAAATTTAACATGCAAGCAGCTATACAGGATAATATATATTATATATAATATATATATATATAGACATAATATAGACGTAATATAAACTATATAATTATAAATACAGATCCAGCATAGTGATGTAGCTTTTCCGGAAAGATATTTTTCCGGAAAGTTTCCGGAAAGTTTCCGGAAACTTTCCGGAATATTTCCGTAGACCGAAAAATACATCTAACACATAATGTCACATTTTCCCTATCAGAAAACATATGAAAATTTGAATTTTTAAAGTTCCTTTTATTGGCAATGTGGGAAATGTTCACCTTAAAGAATTAAAATGACCATTAAATGCTTTCATTAGCAGTTCAAAATATCTGACAATTTGACATTTTGGCAGCTGCTTTGAGCCTGCTCAATTATTTCTTTCACTGTGCTATTTAGGATTATATTGCAACAGTTAAATGGTGATGTAAATTAGCTGAATCCTTGAAAGTAAGGAAAGAATGTAAGGGATTTCAGAGGTAATAAATTAAAGAAAATAATTATGGACAGTAAATAAATAAATAAGGTTACATAAGATAATAAAAAAGGCTTTTCCTTAGTCCGTGCACCACTTACTCAAGGCAACAACTCATAGATAGAAAATTTAAACCAAAACATATTCTTTGCTGCTTACCAAGAAAAGCAGATTTGAAAATAGATTAGTCTCACACTGCAATGGCATTGCCAATAACATCATATTTCAAGCATAAAATAATTGTATGTAGGAATTAAATTAATTAATCTATTGCAGTACTTGTTAAAACATTTGGTGTCTATAGTGTACTGCATCAATTGCTGTTTTTGTTTCATATTTTCAAAAGTAAAAAATAAGAAGAGTTAGGCGATCAAATCATAAAACTTTTCTACATAATAACAGTGAAGTCTGATTGCAATTAATTCTTAAATGTATTGTCGGTGTGTACACTAAACAGTAAGCAATAAGTGTTGTTAATTGAATAAAAAAATCAGCAATGACTAAATAATATAGCTTACAGTGATTGATGTTTAAGCATATTTATGGATATAAATTGTTATTTAGTAATATTGTATTGATGGAAAAATATCGGAAATTTTTCGGAAAGTTTCCGGAAAGATACGTCGGAAAGTTTCCGAAAGTTTCCGGAAAGATATGAAACTTTCCGGGAAAGATTTCCGCCTCACAACACTAATCCAGCATATATATATATATAAGATATACTGTTGTCCTGTTTGCGTCAGATCTATAAGTTTATTAAATTTGTTTGTACTCCAGTATGCAAAACTAGTATTATTCTCAATAGAGAGGGACCAATTGAGGCAAATGATCGAGACTGAGCCATAGCAGTTCTAGAGCGTAATAGGTCAGTGTAATAGGCCGATGAAATAGGTGGTGTGATATGCTGGTGTGATAGCATATTGTGCAGTTAATATGTTGAATATGAAAAATAAGCTGCATTAGTTTGTGTGTTCTATGATTTGGAGAAACTGTGTGGAATATTTTTATGTATACATGCATGGTAATAAACACACATCATCCATAGAACCAATAAAAGTCAAATGTTTAAATAAAACATACCGTGATCCTAAAATCTAATTTAGGTATCGTCTTATTATAATCATCTATTCATACTGCGCTGTTTTTTTAAACATGACATTTAAACAGGATAAAGTAGGCCTATCAGGGCTTGTTAAATTGCTTTCTATGTATAGCAATGTTAATGAAAAGTCCATGTGCTGCTTTTCTTATCCTACTTTAGTTTTTTCCGTGCAGGTCAGCACATCGGGTAACGCACCTTAAAAGTGCTGCTTGCTTATTAAAAATCTATTGCCACTGTTAAAACCAATTTGTTTTCTATCTATGGGTTTGCTAGGGGGTGTGATGAAATTTATTTGTCTGTAGGTGTCTATTTTAATATTTGTAATATATATCAAAGGAAATAATAATAGAAAATCTAATATTTCGCTCTGCGTTGATATTGTGTGTGTTATGAGTTATAAATAAAAATTCCTGCTGTTTGGATTTACCATCTGTGGAAAAGAAGATTTCTTCAAACGTTCAGACAGATGGATCAAGCAACATGGATTCATTCCTTGGAGCTAGGCATTTTGGATTGAAGGTCGACTATTTGCCCTTGACCATCAGATCGGTTTTTTGGATAGATTCCAACTGCTCCAAAACATCTTACGACATCAGATGTCTGCTCTCGTAGACTGAGAAATTTTCATACAATAAAATCACTGCAGTGTTTTTATTGATTCCATGTAGATTTATATCATCATCTCTAAGCACCTTTGATCCACCTGAATATTAAAGCGGATTTTTATGCAGCCATAACCATAGTTTTTATTGCTTCAAATAATAATAACACTTATCTACATTATATATATATATATGAAACAGCTGCTAACTTCCAGGTAGGGTATTGCTCTATGACCTTTTTCTTTGCATATTGAAACAACATATCTGTTTTGGAGTGACTCTCATTGTAATTTGTTCTGAAAGTCATCAGAGATCATGACCTTTCCTGTCGTTTCTGAAAATCGGTTTTGACGTATCGTCCGATTTCGTATTCACATCTCAACCGATTGCGAGTGTCGGCAAAGTATCGGTTGCTCGTTGTTGTTGAGACGGTTGTTGGTTTTATTCTCGTTTGTCGTGACCGTGACGAGAATACGTCTTCCCGAATCTTCGCTCTTGACTTTGACGTCGTCTGCCAAGAACAGACGGTTTTTAAGCCAATTCCTTCGTGCTAAACACCGATGAGACTGCGTGTTAACCCTTTAATGCTGGAGGGTATAGGATTTCCCATACCATTTACTACCATCTCGCCATTAAAGGGTTAAACACCGATGAGACTGCTGTTAACCCTTTAATGCTGGAGGGTATAGGATTTCCCATACCATTTACTACCATCTCGGCATTAAAGGGTTAAACACCGATGAGACTGCGTGTTAACCCTTTAATGCTGGAGGGTATAGGATTTCCCATACCATTTACTACCATCTCGCCATTAAAGGGTTAAACACCGATGAGACTGCTGTTAACCCTTTAATGCTGGAGGGTATAGGATTTCCCATACCATTTACTACCATCTCGGCATTAAAGGGTTAAACACCGATGAGACTGCGTGTTAACCCTTTAATGCTGGAGGGTATAGGATTTCCCATACCATTTACTACCATCTCGGCATTAAAGAGTTAAACACCGATGAGGCTGCCACCTTTTGTGCAAAATATTCCCAACCGAATCTTTCTAAAAGAATTTTGTTTACTTTAAAGATTTTCAATTACCTACATTGATCAAGTCAGAGGCGAAAGCTCGTAGATTCAAGTTAGACCTAGTTTCAGTCCAATGTTTTTTTGTATTGAGAATATACAGTGTTTGGACTTTGGACCACTCTTACAGACAACCCTTTTGACGCAACACGGCGCTCGTGAATAAGCCGGGGCTCCACGCTTGGCTTTCGAGTAGCGCTTTAGAAGTTTGGAGATATTACGATTACGAGTGTTCGTTCGTGACCAATGATTGATATCTTGTAAAGTAAAAGTGGGTGCTCGATGGAAGTTTCAGATATGAGATCAGATCAGAATCGTTGATCGTTGTCAAAATTTATTTGTCGTCATGGAAAGTCCGCTTGCATCTTTCTTCGCGTTTTGTTATGCATGAGGAAACTACAAAAATATTATTGTTTTCGGTTTGTGGGCGTAATTACTTGCAGATCGGGTGGCTGCCCCAGTTTAGACAGAAGCCTGTGTCATATGACTCAGCAAGTCAGTTTGCATTCGGGGAATAGGTTTGATCTATGGGTTGTGACTTAATATGGGGGTGTTTTGCATTTGGGTTTTGGCTTTAAGTGGGAAATTTCCAGCAACCTTCAGATTCACTTTATTAATTTTGGCTTTATATATAGCTGGACATTAACCCTTTACCCGTTCATCTTTCCTGTTAAGCTCGTGTTTTCAGCGGATATTCTCGGGGCAAACGGGTAAAGGGTTAAATCTTGCGGTCTATCCAAGGTTTGGGATGGGATGCAAGGTTTACCTTTTCCTTAGTTCTCGAAACTTTTGATCAGTGGCCTATATATATATATATATATATTTAACCATTGCAATATCAGTGTTATATATATGTTTATATATTATATATACATACACATATCTACACAATACATGACATACACTTTGTATGTGTACAACTGCATTTATAAGAGCCTTTTTCTCAACGAATGTCACTAGGTCACTCTGGCTTTGTTTCAATTCGTTTATTATTTTATCTATTTATGCTCAGCTTTAGGCCTACATTTAGCATTTCTTTTGCATTGTTTTTCTTTTACTCTATTATAATTTTTTATGTATGATGCAGGTTTCTGTCTAATCTCGGGCTAACATCTTTTCTCTATCGCCATTATTTAGTTTACAGTTGTGATGGTAACACTTTCATTTTCAGTTCTATTTACACTGACAATTCTACTTGGGCATAATAATTATACATGTATACTCAGGCAGTTAGTCTTGGATAGGAACATTCATTGTTGGTGTTTGATTTGGAGGAGGGCGTCGTTAATGGTCTATGTTACCACATCGTGACGTAAAACTGAAACTACTACTACTAGGTAAGTACCTTTAAAGATCCAATGACCTCTAAAGATCCAATGACCTCTAAAGATCCAATGACCTCTAAAGATCCAATGACCTCTAAAGGTCTAATGGCCTCTAAAGGTCTAATGACCCCTAAAAGTCGTAATGCAAAGCGGCACCAAACACCAAATGATGGGAGGTCAAACCTTAATCAGAATTCATAATCTGATGCATACACCTCATTGAGGTTCCAACAAACATTAACTTCCACAAAACAAATCAAAGGAATTAACAGGTTCTTCTGTCTTTGAAGGTAGTGAAGTCAGTCCAGGGGCACATCAAAAGTTTTCAAACAATCTCACATGTCAGACACTGAACCAATATTTGCCCGAAGATGCATTGGATCACAGGAATAGTTTTGTCTGCTTAGCCGCCAACAAAGTCTAGTTGCACAGAATGCAAGAACAACACCAGTCTTGATTAATGACAACAGTCTTGATTAATGACAACAGTCGTGATTAATGACAACAGTCATGATTAATGACAAGAGTCGTGATTAATGACAACAGTCGTGATTAATGACAACAGTTCCAGTGATGCAGCCAGAGTAATTCCCAGACTTAAACAAGACATAGACTTGAATAAACTTTCAGACTCCAAACAAAGATAAAAAAACTTTCCATGGAAGTTAGCACGACGTCATATCATAACTTATCACATCCTATATGCTAAATTATTTTTAAGTTCGGAAACTTGTCACCCCTTATGGAAGTGTAGGCCTAACAGTAACTTGGACGGGAACCTCTAACAGTCTAACTTTCAAGAACCCAGCTAATACTTACCTATCAATGTGTTATAGTGCTTGTTAGTCATCACTGCTAAAAACAACTGAAAGTTTAGGACATTTTCGTCAAAAAAGTCTCTTCGAACCAGAAACAACAAAAACTGTGTGAAACGACAAAAACTGTGTGAAACGACAAAAACTGTGTGAAACGACAAAAACTGTGTGAAACGACAAAAACTGTGTGAAACGACAAGAACTGTGTAAAACAACAAAAACTGTGTTGAAACAACAAAAACTGTGTTGAAACGACAAAAACTGTGTGAAACGACAAGAACTGTGTAAAACAACAAAAACTGTGTTGAAACAACAAAAACTGTGTTGAAACGACAAAAACTGTGTGAAACGACAAGAACTGTGTAAAACAACAAAAACTGTGTTGAAACAACAAAAACTGTGTTGAAACTACAAAAACTGTGTTGAAACGACAAAAACTGTGTAAAACAACAAACCGATTTAGGTTTCTATGTGCATTCTTCTGTCTGTCTGTCTGTCTGTCTGTCTGTCTGTCTGTCCTTATCACATATTAGACATTACATCACCACCAGTACCCATCCCCCAACAGCTTTCCGTCCTCTGATCCGAAACTCTACGGAAAATTACTTCCTCCTACTTCCTCATTCCGGTCAAAGTATTTTTCCTCTGCCAACCTCAGCTGCAGCAGCATCGTAGTTCATCGTAAACAACCGACCAGACAATGCAGTACACTAGCACATCCTGTGGCAAGACACAAGTGCATGTACACTGTGGCCAGACAACACATTTATACACACAAAAGGTCTGGTATCGGAACAGACATTTTCGTCTGATAATTTGATAATCATACAGAAGCCACAATAAGCGCCTGATATGCTGGCTACCATCACACGAGTCTTACTGATCTGTGGTGCATCAATTATAGCCTCAATGGTGCCTGGTGCTACGAGACATAAAATTTACATCTGTGCATCATCGTAGCATACAAGTATTGGTATGTGTATACGTGTATGTGTATATATATATATACATATATATGTATATATACAGGGTGCGCCAAAAAAAAAGACCCCCCCTAGGTTTTTTGCCAATATTTTTGCCAAAAGTAAGAATTTCGAAATGAAATTTTACAGTCTTAAAGACAATTTATATTTACACTTGGTGGCCGGATTTCATCAAAATATCTCAAACAGAACAAAAGTTATGCCACATTTAGAGAGGCCACCCACCGTTTTTTGACGCTTCAAAAACGAAACGGGAAAAAATTAGGTTTTTTGCCAATATTTTTGCCAAAAGTAAGAATATCGAAATGAAATTTTACAGGCTTAAAGACAATTCATATTTACATATGATGGCCAAATTTAATCAAAATATTTCAAATAAAACACAAGTTATACCACTTTTAATGAGGCCACCCACCGTTTTTGACGATTCAAAAACCAAACGCAACAAAAAGTCACAAAAACGTGATTTTATTAAGTCTAATCTCTAATAACAGTTGTCAAATGAACTTGGTAGTGCTTCACAACTTGTGTTCAATGTGCCCACCACCCGTGCCAAAACTTAATTTGAGTCTCTATGCGGAGTTCTTGATGGACATGTTGATTATCTGACAGATTCCTTATTATTTCTTATTTTAAGAATTTGATTGTCACCTTGCTAAGTGGCTTCTCAGTGACGTGCAGCTGCGCTGGTACCCTGTTTCTTTTTTAAATAGTAATAATAATGATTATCTGTCAATATCAAGGCTATTTGATAATAATTATTTGAGATGAGACTTAATAAAATCGTGTTTTTGCTGCATTACGTCTTTGAATTGTCAAGAATTGGAAGGTGGCATCAGTAAAAGTGGTATAACTTTTGTTGTTTTGGAAATATTTTGATGAAATCTGACCATCATATGCAGATATGAATTGCCTTTAAGCCTGTAAAATTTCATTTTGAAATTTTTACTTTTGGCCAAGATATTGGCCAGAATAATTAGATTGAATTTTTATTACTTTTTGTTGCGTCGCGTTTTTGAATCGTCAAAAAACGGTGGGTGACCTCACTAAAAGTGGCATAACTTTTGTTCTGTTTGAAATATTTTAATTAAATCTGGCCATCATGTGTAAATATAAATTGTCTTTAAGACAGTAAAATTTCATATCAAAATTCTTACTTTTGGTAAAGATATTGGCAAAAATCTTAGGGGGGGTCTTTTTTTTTGGCGCACCCTGTATATGTATAAGTCTGCATGTAATGCCATGTATGTATGTATTATGAAGTCCAAACCCAGGAAGCTTTAGACATTTTCCACAAGTACCGGTATGTCAGCACCCACAAGTATGTCAGCACCTATTTAACACAAAGTATTCTGGTAAGAATGTGCAAAGAAAGATTCTTCTTCTGGTGCTCAAGAGGCCTTACAAAGCAGTAGCAGACTTCAATGAAAGCCATGGAAAAGCATGGAGATCTATAGGAAGAGCTGTCTACCTTGCAGACTGACTTATTTCACTGCATAAATTGGTAATTTGAGGCTAATGCCAACATTAAACATGAAAGACCAACATCAAGAAATCCCAACTGATCCTCAGGACATTGCAGCCGGAGGCCCGAAGCCAATCAAAAGAACAATTTAGCGCAACTGGTCATCGGATCTTTAGAGGTCATTGGATCTTTAGAGGTCATTGGATCTTTAGAGGTCATTGGATCTTTAGAGGTACTTACCTAACAATTTCAGGCCAATAGCAAATGTTTCATTTATGTCAAAAATAATTGAGAAGATTGTTGCTACACAGCTTATGAACTATCTGGACAAAAATAGCCTTCTCCCAATTTTCCAATCAGGCTTTCGCAAGGGCCATTCCACAGAAACTCTACTTGTCCGCCTTTTATCTGATATCTACGGTGCTATTGATAGGTCCCAGATTACTCTCCTCTCACTGTTTGATGTAAGCTCTGCATTTGACACTGTAGATCACGACATCCTCTTGCAGCGTTTATCGATTTCTTTCGGCCTCTCTGGTAATGCACTTGATTGGGTTGCTTCGTTTTTGCAGGACCGCTCCTTCATGGTAGCTTATGGATCCACTAAGTCCTCATGGGTCCCTGCTCCAATCGGTTTGCCTCAAGGCTCCGTTCTTGGACCCCTCCTTTACATAATTTACACTGCCGATCTGGGCTCCCTGCTGACAGCTATGAATGTCCACAGCCAATCTTATGCTGACGACCTGCAAGCCTATGTCCACTGTCTGGCGGTTCATGCTGACGCAGCGGTTGGAACAATAAGCCAGACTATAGTAGCCCTGCAGTCCTGGATGTCTTCAAACCGCCTGCGCCTTAACCCTAATAAGACTCAGCTTATCTGGCTTGGAACGCCCCAGCAGCTGTCTAAAATTGATGTAGCCTCCCTATCCTTGAAATATCCACATTTCACTTTTTCCACTTCAGTCCGGAATTTGGGAGTCATCCTTGACCAGGAACTCACATTTACGCGGCACATTAACCTTCTGTGTCGCAGCTGTTACTACCAGCTTCGGCAGCTCAAGGTCATTTCCCGCTCTTTGACTTCTAGCGCAGCCGCAACACTTGTTCATGCGTTTGTAGTTTCACGCTTGGACTACTGCAGTTCCATATATGTTGGACTTCCAGCCTGTCGGGTGGGGCCCCTAAATAGGGTCTTGCGCACTGCTGCCCGCCTCATAGGCCGCATTCCCAAGTTTGGCCGAGTCTCCGAGTACATGAGGGATGTACTCCACTGGCTCCCTTACCCACAGCGCATTACATACAGAATTTCCGTCTTGGTCCGGCGCTGCTTTGAGGGTTTGGCTCCTTTATACTTGCAGGCCATACACTACTGTGGCAGACGCTAATTGAGATGGGAATTCCGAAGCATTTGATTAAACTACTACAGGGCCTCTATGTTGATCAAGAAGCGGTAATAAGAACTGAATATGGTGACACAGGGAAATTTAAAATAAGGAAAGGAGTGAGGCAGGGGTGCTTTTTGTCCCCTTTCCTGTTCAATCTGTATGCCGAGAGAATTATGAGGAGGGCTGGATTGGAGGAGGCAACAGAGGGGGTAAGGATAGCGGGGAAAATACTGAATAATCTGAGGTACGCCGATGATACGACATTATTGGCGGGTAAGAGGGACGACCTAGTCGAGTTAATAAGAAGAGTCAGGAAGGAAAGCGAAAAGGCGGGACTATACTTCAATGTAAAGAAAACAAAGGTTATGACAACTGCAACATACAAAAACTTTGAGGTGGATGGAAAAACGATAGAGGTAGTATCGAGCTTCACATTCCTGGGATCTATGA
The DNA here is from genome assembly GCA_945859605.1 of Lumbricus rubellus. Taxonomy (NCBI): domain Eukaryota; kingdom Metazoa; phylum Annelida; class Clitellata; order Crassiclitellata; family Lumbricidae; genus Lumbricus; species Lumbricus rubellus. Next base: position 25,099,429 of record OX243819.1, on the reverse strand, counting down.
TAGAGAAGGATGGAAGAAGTGATATGGAAATAAGGAGGAGGGTAACAATGGGGAAAACGGCAATGAACGGTCTGGAAAAGATTTGGAAGGACAAATACGTGAGCAGGGAAACAAAGAAAAGACTGGTAAGAGCACTGATCTTCCCAGTCGTCCTATATGGATGCGAGACATGGACAAAGACACGGGATATGGAAAAGAAAATCAACGCGTGTGAGATGTGGATTTGGAGAAAGATGCTAAGGATTTCATGGACGGAGAAGAGAACTAACGAATCGGTGCGCGCGGAGCTCGGAATAGAGAGGGAGGAGACACTGCAGCAAACAGCAACTTGGAGGAAATTGAGCTACTTCGGCCATGTGATGAGATCTAACGGTTTGGAAAAGGAGCTGATGACGGCATGCGGTGAGGGACGGAGAAGATGCGGAAGACCAAGGAAGAAATGGTTGGATGAAGTACAGGAAAAGTCTGGCATGAGACTGGAGGAACTAAGAGAGGCGACTAGGGAGAGGATCAACTGGAGAAGATGCACCAGGGCTTTCGTCAGAGCTCCAGTAGCTGACGGCACCAGGTGATACTTGCAGGAGCTCTGTTGCTCGACCACGCTTGTTCAACGCCGCTGCTCTCTCCGCTCAGCTGCACAAGCGGAACTTATTGTTCCACGCTCACGGACTGCAATCAGGCAGCGCCGTGCTTTCTCCGTGGCTGGCCCTGCGACCTGGAATGAGCTCCCTGTTATCCTTCGTCAAATACCTATTAGCCTTTCTACTTCTACTTCATTTCTTTCTCTTCTCAAGACTGTCTTATTCGACCGGGGTTGGACTGGGAGCGCTCCTGAGTAGTAACCTTGAAGGAGCGCTATATCAAATTCTCAGTAAATAAATAAATAAATAAATAAATAAGTAGTAGTTTCAGTTTTGCGTCACGATGTGGTAACATAGACCATTAACGACGCCCTCCTCCTTTATCCAGGCTTGGGACTGGCACTGGCAGAGTGCAACCAGTGGTGGAGTTATCTTTAGAGGCTATTAGGTCTTTAGAGGTCATTAGGTCTTTGGAGGTCATTAGATCTTTAGAGGTCATTAGGTCTTTGGAGGTCATTAGATCTTTAGAGGTCATTAGGTCTTTGGAGGTCATTAGATCTTTAGAGGTCATTAGGTCTTTGGAGGTCATTAGATCTTTAGAGGCTATTAGGTCTTTAGAGGTCATTAGGTCTTTGGAGGTCATTAGATCTTTAGAGGTCATTAGGTCTTTGGAGGTCATTAGATCTTTAGAGGTCATTAGGTCTTTGGAGGTCATTAGTGGTCATTGGATCTTTATAGGTCAATTGATTATTATTTTAGACTGGGTCACCTAGGATGTCTTTAAGATTGGCTTGTAATCATATATAAACGAGGAAGCTATGCTATGAAATTAATGAGCATTCTAATGGGAGTATATAATATATCATCCTAATGTGAGTTATGTATGTATGTGTGTATATATATATATATATAATTATTAGCGCGAGTACAACATTTATTACGGAACTAGCCTACTTAATTGTTTCGAGTAAAGCACACTTGTGCTGAAGATGATGATGGCTTTCGAGGTTGACTATTGGATCATCTGTGACTGTATAACTGTCGGCATTTCTGGCCGACTGACTGCTGTTACGCAATACAATGCAAATGAATAATTATATTAATTGGAGAGGTAGTAGTGGGACTGACTTCGTTTCAGATGTGTGTTGGAGTTTATCGTCACCCACAACAGATGTCGCTAATAAAAACGTTTGGGTTCGTCACGTTCATCATCCGACAATAATAAATTATTGTTGTTTATCTTCTGTGGTGTAATTATTGGTTCAAGTGTTCGCGGTGTGAAAAACGCGCACACGCGCACGCACGTACTCGAATACACACGCGCACGCTTACACACGTAAACACACGCACCGTACGCATGCACGCACGCACGTTCGCAGACACAGACGAATGCACAGCAAGGCGCTTCCCTTAATTATTGGTGCTATTGTTATCGGCTGCCGGTCGGGGGGGGGGGGGGGGGGGGGAGGGGGTTAGGGTGGGGGTGGGGTGGGGGTTGGGGTGGGAGGAGTGATGACGTGCCTAGATCGTTGCTTTCCTATTCACAAACAATTAATGGTAGGCCTACCGGTATCCAATCTATCCATTGCTAGAAGACCGACTTTTTGTGTTTTCTATGGTAGTCAGAACGTATATGGTTCGGATGTAATTAAATTTCAGGTTTACATGATTGGAAGATTTTTGGTTAGAGCTGACAAGGAATCGCACCACACCCTCTTTGGTGCTACTTGCTTCTATAGAAGTGACTTGTCACGTTTGTTTTGAATGCAGTACAAAAAACTGTACAATACAGATTATACAATAGGGCTACTACTTTGTCTTGAGATTGGTTTTTCTCATTCATAAGTTCAGATTTGCACTCATGGCCATAGGACAGAATATCAGTGGCGGCACTGAGCAATGATTGTGAGTGAGGGACTTGCTCAAGGTCCCTACACAGCAACTACCTTGGACGAATCTCACCTCTACTCTCCGTGTTGCAGGCTGACTGCTCTAACTAGTGGTCCATCCTACCACTACGGAGTCCAATGGTAGGCCTAAATGATGGCTTTAACAAGGAGCAGTTTTATATGACTCGGAGGTAATTAATTGTCATTTGTGCAGATATATTCCATCGGAGTGATCGGACTTCAATTTTGACTGCTTGTAGAGAATTTTGAATTTGTTAAAAATTGTTATGGAATTGACAGAGAATGATCAAATTCTGCTTGTTACATGTCTAAAGACACTGCCATATCAAAGATGATTAGTGTCGCCCTCCTCCTTTATCCAGGCTTGGGACTGGCACTGGCAGGGAACAACCAGTATGGGACTTCTATACTTTGTACGGCTGATAATGAAAGTGGCTGCTATCGCCACCTGGCGAATGCATTTGCAAACTTCTATTTTTAATGCCATGTTGAAGATTTGGAAGCACAGCGTATTTGCAAAAGAATGTGTTTATAGAATTACCAATCAAACCATAATATGGGAAACTTTCCTTTTATCATTAACACAAGTTTTCTGCTGATCTGTGATTTATATGTAAAAGTTTCCACACAGCTTAAAATATGTCTTTTCGGAACAACACGATAAAGTACGGAGAAAGATTATCTTGAAGTCGGAAGAATAAAGATGATAATTATATTATTAGTATTATGGAAATCATCTTCATTTGCTATTCACTGTCTTTATGATTGGTTGTTACTTGTTTGTAACTTGTGTCTGATCTTGTTCATTTCATTCATTCATTTCAAAATATTTGTAGTGCCCCTTCAAAGTAGCCACTCAGAGGCGCTCCCAGCCCAACCACGGCAATATAAATTAGATTTCACCAACTTATAAAGACTATTGGCATCATTTCTAGAGAGTAGGCGCATCTCCAATGGAAGTCCATTCCATGTGACACTTCTTCTTGTGATTGATTTGTTGTTTGCTACAGGTCAGAGGTCAGGTCTCAGCTCATAACTCTCAGCGAGAATTGTTATACAGAAAAACCATAGCTCTGTTGTGTTAACTGGTTTCTCGTTAACTGTCCAATAATTAACTTTGTTTTGTAGCGTTGTACCACATAAAGAACATCCATGTCGTTTAATCCTGAAATGCTCATAATTAGGGTTTTACAGATTCCCACAGCAATTCAAATTTTTCAAAATAAAATTAAAATTTATTGCTCCCAAAAGTACAACAACAATTACGCGTTATGCAATGTACGAAATGATTAAGAGTGATTAGTGGCAGAAAAACTGGCAGTAGGCCTATATGTAAAATGTACGGAAATCAATGTTGTTCTATTTTCTTGATGTCAATATGGACTGTGATTGATTCATTGTTTATTAATTACAACCATCATAATTACTAAGTCATATTTATTGGGCATTCGTGGTTACTGCACTCCTTCATTCATTGTTCTTGATTTATTTTCATGTGCTTATGAGTCACAGATGTTCAAAATATTCCAATTATTCATGATGAAACCAATAGGAAATTGCCATGAATCACGTCTTCGTTAGATAATAATAATGCTGTTATTCTATCCGCCACTGAAATATAGTATTGCTGGCCTCTTGAAAGTCAGAATTGGATTATTTTTTATTTGGGGTGGGGGGGGGGGGGGTAGGGTATGGGGGAGCAGATCTAAGAACAAAGAAGTCCATAGATGAGCGAGGAATGCTTTTATCGGATTCCTAATCCCGCTGGGTTCATTTGGACCGGAGTACTAGAACAAATCCGTGCATCACTGCCACATGCTCTGGAAATCTGATTCCCAGATCCATGCATCACTCACAGATATGTCAATAAACATCGTCTTCTTAGCTGCTGTGTCTGTTATGTTGTTTCTCTTTCTTCATGTAGGTCTCTATCAGTTTGGTTTTCAGTTAAAAGAATTCTTTGTGAGCTTCCTTCTGATGATATGTTTTTCGTATTTGCGTAAAGAATGCCTAACAGTGTAATATGCCTGTCGAAATTGATTCAAGCATCTGTGTTAGAGATAGACTGTTGTTCAAAGCCCACTCTCAGTCTAATTATGCATATGGAATGAATGCCTTAACCCTTTAATGCCGAGATGGTAGTAAATGGTATGGAAAATCATATACCCTCCGGCATTAAAGGGATAATAAAGCCAGTAAAAGCAACGCATGGTTCCCCCATTTCCTCCATTTCCCCCCTCCCCACCTAAGTGCTGAGGCTAAGAAAGTGGTGTCGTTCTCTATTGCTGCCAATGGCTGTCCGTTTTGGAGGGGGTGGCGGGGGCGTATTCCTTAAAGGGACTAATGATCGGTCTGCCGTCTGTTACTTACGTGGCATCTCCCCTCCCATTCCCATTCTATCCTTCCTTCTCTTCTCCTCTGCTCTTTCCTCCGTGCAACACGTGTGAATCACTGTATTACGTTTCCATCCGGCTGACCGTCCGCGGACTTTCACCTTAGAGGAAGTCATCCATTAACGTCTTTGGTCGTCATGTGACTTTAGCGACGACGGCGGCGTCATAAAAATTTGCCAGAGCAGAATTTATATTATTATTTTTAATGCCGCCTCCGCCGTCGCCTCTGGACGGTGAGTGATTGAGTTGTCAATCCGGTGTGATGTATTATCCGAACCGTATAAAGCCTATCATATTTTGTCAAATATGATATCATCATGATGGATTTCGCTGGACTTATGGCTCTTATCCCTCTTACACGTACGCGTGGATGCTTTGGCGTCTTCAGGGATGCCACTCTGAGTTTTAAAAAGGTCAGATTCGGTGGTGAAAAAGCTAGAAAAGGCTAGATCGGGAAATTTTTGAAAAATACATTGAATTTTCAGGCTTGATATTTTACTTATAATATAAGTAAAATTTCAAGCCTGAAAATTCAACGAAACAGTAGTAAAAAGAAGAAACATATTATGTTTCTTCTTTTTACTACTGTTTCGTACATTTCCTCGAAAAAGTCTATAGGCCTATTTCGGAAAATGTTAGAAAACCCGCCCTCACAAAAAATCTAGATCTCGACAAAAAACCTAGATAAGACCGAAAAAACCTAGGTCTAGGTGGAAAAAGCTATGAGTGGCATCCCTGTGCCGCATCTTCTACAGACTTTTCTTGCGTCGTTTTTATTCTCCATATAGTGTCCAAGATCTTGGCTGCTCCAGGGTGATGAATTTCATGAGTGTATCGTCTGCTGGAGATTATAGCGTCATCTGCCGACGGGCGTCATTTAATTGAACTGCTAATAAATAACGCTTACGGTCGTCAGCACTTCATCGGTTTTGTTGGCCGATAATAACGCTGCTATACGTCCTCCATTAACTTTTCATATTGTCCCCTGGAGGCTACCCTATTATTATTTGTAGCCATGCCGTGAAGTGTCTGAATAGACTGTCCTACCTTTAATACAATGACTGATGCAGGATATGGTTAGTACCGTAAGGGCTGCACTGCACTGTCTTTCGCTCTAAACTGAAAACTTGCCTCTTTGAGTCTACCTTTAGATAGTTTTAATTTCCACCGAACTTCAATGTGCACTTCTGAGCTTTGTAAGGAGGGCATTATCAAATTTCAGTTGTATTGTATTGTATTGTATTGTATTGTATTGTATTGTATTGTATTGTATTGTATTGTGGGCCAGGTTGGTGAGACTATTAGGATTTTCCCTCTTGTGATTAGTGACTCTTCTGGGGTGGCCAAAAATTCTTTTGGGGTGGCTAAAAAGTCGAGTACAGAAGTCGTCTTTGGTGTGAAAGGTTCTTATTGTTGTGACCTGCAGCCAATCAACGCTATTGCATTTTTTAAATAAGAGTTACCAGTACACATTTGTTTGAACAATGTTGCCACATACAACATCATACCCTGCAGGTGCAACCGATTTTTATATGGGAATTTTTATAGCGCCGTTACTTCAACAATTCAGTGCACCAGCTTATTCACAAGTGCTGTGTCTGAGAACAGAGATTCTATCTCGTGTGTTAATCTATTTGACCTGTGTGACACACAGCAGGGGTGACCATGCACAATGGCGTGCAAAACTTAGTTGAAGTTAAAAAGAAGTTTGCTTCGTGTTCCTTTACAATAAAATGATAAAGGTAGTTCCCCTAGCAATCCTACAAAGGTATGGATGCTTCAGGCGTGAGGTAATGCTAATGCACCTTTCATTTGACACTGCCATCGTTGGCGAAATAGTCTTCATCAATGGACAGTGCATGACTGTGAGCATTAATCGTTACATTATTGTCTAATGCTACCAGACATTGTCACACCATTCCTTTTGATCTTGCACCAGGGCTAGCTGCTTTAGAGATGATGAGAGTGGACGGACCATTGACTTTGCCTCTGTGTGATCTTGTTATACATAAGAGAGATGGACTTAGCATCTAGTCTTAGATCAGCTGATGAGGAAATTCGTGTCTAATGTCTACTCCAAAATAAAAAAAAACATCTCAAGCACAGCAGCTTCTAACCACTGGTCACAAATGATTGATTCAGACACTTCTGTTGACTTGGTAATTTTCATTTGCTGTCTATGATTCTTGAGGTGGAGTATTCTAACGAGTTAATCTCTGATCTGATGAAATCTCATCTTAGAACTTGTGGTGAAGTAACCTTTATAAGAATTATAATTGATGGCACTTCTAAACAGATTTACAATTTCCAGTTGACGTTAAGTGTTTGTCCGATAACACCGATAACACTAGTGTAGTAGACACCCTGACAAAGACAAATCAGCTGAAGGCAAGAGTCTTGTGTCAGAATGGAAAGGCATTATAAGGATCATCGAACAGTGGAAGCAGGATGCGGACGTGTATTCCAGAAGAGGAGGGACACCCTGGGACAGCCATTCCAATAAGAACAGTGGGTTCAAGACACAACCAGAGAAAGACAATCGGTAATTGTCTTCCGCAACAATTGTCTCCATGGGATGAGCAAACAATGAACAAGTTGACACCACTTTCAAGAATTTGACTAAACAGATCTATAATTATGATGATGTCTTTGATGATGATGATGATGATGATGATGATGATGATGATGATGATGATGATGATGATGATGATGATGACGACGACGACGACGATGATGATACATTTAGGGGCACCTTCATCAGACCCACGCCCGATGTGGATAAAGTGTAGTTTTCATTTTAATAAAAATAATGACGATAATTATAATATATAGAATATTATATATTATATCTGTAGCACAGCATGGATTAAAAATTTGGAGACAGATCTGGAAGGCCTATAAATAAATTATATTGACAGTACATTTTGCTTCCTACTGTGATGGTTGGTTGGACGCTCTACGATTTACATGTCTGTGTGGCGGACCAGCTGGCTTTGGATTCAGTCTGTTTCCGTCTTTCGAGGGTCAGCAGTTAATTAATGGCTGACACGTGACCTTATCCTGACCTTATCCGATACACGAGAGCACTGCGTAATGCAGCGGCATTTGCTGTCATTTAGACCGGACCTAGAAAACATTTTTAAAAATTTGGAAGAGGATCAGTTGCGTCTTTGAACTTGATTAGCCATTGACGCAATTCATCTGCCTCGTGAGGAAAAAAGACCCAGCATGCAGTTCGCTGTTTAATTTCTAAACTCTGCTTATGTTGGTAATGGCCAGAGGCCCAGAGAGATGTGACTTCAGTTGTAAACTGTATAAGAACCAGGTACAACATATCTGGTAACTGCAGACACTAATTGTCTGTGCAGGAACATGTACAGAATTGTGGCCCGAGTAGATTTTGACTGGCTGTAGAACACAGCTGCCGTGGCCTGTAGCCCTGCGAGTGCATCTAGATACGAGTACATGCATGTATGTATGAACAAATATTGAGAAAGAAAATATGTTGGCTTTGTTATATATTGTGCTCTATGTTACAATTAAAAACCTTATTTAAGCAATTTAGTTTTAATTAACAAATGACACAACTTTATTAGTCAACTCTAAGTTGGCTAACATTAATCCACAACAATTATTTAATTTCTTATAACATCCAGATTATTAAGTAACGATTTGTGTGTAAGGATTAGCTATACCGAATGCGCCATTGCATGGCTCGTTATCAGCATGACCCACCTGTGTTCACGAGGCTACAGCTTCACCTGACTCTTGTAAGGAATCATCGGCTCCTCATCTAAGCCAGCGTATGTATACAATGATGCGTTGCCATGGTAATGGGAAATAAATGCTGCTGGCGCGCACATCTTTAGCGATGAAAAGGAAGACACAGGTGGTTGAAGCGATTTGAACAATCAGCATTATTATGTGATGGACATTTGGTTGATGCATGGACCACACTTGGTGACAATGATGATGATGATGATAATGATGCTGAATCATGTCACTCGTGTGGGCGTCTTAATTGTCTCCTCCGTCTTCTTCCAGGTGTTGTCGGTTTGCACGGATTGACCTCTGCTGCTGTTGGTAGATTCTGAGCTTGACTTTGATCCAAGCTACTTTTCATCGTATACGTAGCAACCTCTCGTTGGTGGTCTACACGTATTAACTTGCTGGTGCTACATAAGTTCTGCGTAGCTTTGAATTGAATACATGTCCCGGAAATGCGTCCCGGAAACATAGGTCGAGTTACTGCAGGGACGAAATAACATCACCAAATATATTATGTATACCTGCAGTCCTGCACCTTACATGTTAGATCTGATTCCGTATATATACATCATACACACGCCCTCCCCAACACACACATATGATGATGATGAATGATGATGATGATGACGATGATGATGATGACGACGATGACCATGACGATGATGATGACGATTACCATGACGATGATCACCATCATGATCATGATGATGACGATGACGACGATAATGTCAACGATGATGATGATGTGGTGGTAGTGGAGGTTGTGATGATCATTATCATAATGATGATGATGATCAATGATGTTATCATTAGAGACTGCTAACCGTTAAGCAAATCGTGTCTTAAGGAGAGCTCACATTTTCCATGTTACAAGGCAGGTACCGTACTTGACCAAGGATCAGCCGCCATGTTGCTATAAATCTGCACAGTGTTATGTCTGCATGGTCAGATCTGACTGCTCTCCTACCAGATAATTGTGTCACTTGACGCCTTGTATTTTATTAGCCGTGCAGTAAAAGTCGTCGTGTGGCGGCAGCAGCGGTGGCAATTCCATAAATCATAACATCCATTGTGCTGCATAAGTGAGCAGCGAAAAGCGCCTGACTCTAGTGTCTACCTCGGCGGCCTTTAAAAAAAAAGTGTTCGGCAATTTTCCCCGAAATGACAGAGGTTATTTTGTCGTCGTTGTGACACAGAATTATGTGTTCCGCAATTTATTTGCGAGTTTTGATTTTTATTCTGAACACGTGTGCATACAATTGTGTGCTGCTGGCATAGTGGTCTGGGCACAATAGGCAGGTATACTGTGACTAGAAAATTGCAGCCTTAAAATGCGTGGTGGTGAAATACTGTGATTGCTGAAGAGTTGCTGTGTATAGTACAGTCCCAATGATTTGACCAAGTCATTACTGGACATTAATTATGGATGTAATATGCTGGGGAACAGTGTGGCCTGGACGGCCCTGGAGAGAGGTCTGCATACCCAGATAATATGTACTAATAGACCACATTTGGTTGGATCTAATGACCGCTAAGCTATGGTCATTGGGTCAGTCTGACAATAAAGAATTCTGGTTGTTGGGCCTCAGTACTGTTAAGAGAGTGCATCACTTAATAATCGGGTGCAGTATAGCGTGCATGACACTTGACTGAAACTCGGATGCCACCTTGGCTACGGATGACACCTAAGGCATTGCATACCCAAAAGGAACCATAATTATGGGATTATGTGGATATGTATTCCTATGTTGGACCCACTCAGAACCCGGATGACATTTGTTGGGAGGTCATCTAGTGTTGGAATGAGTCATTAAGCCTAAGACAGTGAGTGCTCTCTGTCTCCCTCCCTCTCTCTGTCTCCCTCTCTCTGTCTCCCCCTCTCTCTGTCTCTCTCTCTCTCTGTCTCCATCTCTCTGTCTCTCTTTCTGTCTCCCTCTCTGTGTCTCTTTCTCTGTCTGCTTCTGTTGACAACAACGGCTGCAGCCGTGGAATGACTGCTGCAGGTCGACGACGATCCTTAAAGAGACTCGGATTCTTCTTGTGCACGCGTCAACGTAATTGAACCACCACACCTGAACGACAACGACAACGACGACGACGACGACGATGGTGGCAGCCATTGGAACAACGCTGCATCCATCACTCATGTGTCCTTCTACCAAACCGTTCGCACATCACTCCATCCAATTTATCCATCCATCCATACATCCATCCATACATCCATCCACCCGCCCGCCCACCCATGGATGGATGGATTGATAGGTGCACCTATCAGTCCATCCATCCACCTATCAATCCATCCACTTATCCGTCTATCAATCCATCCACCTATCCATCAATCCATCCATACATCCAACTATCAATCCAGTTAGCTAGCTATCCATCCTTTCATTCACCTATCAATTATCTCTCTCTATCCCTGCATCTATTTATCCATCCACCCACCCATCCACCCACCCATCCACCCACCCATCCACCTATCCATTCATCCGTCATACAGCTAACTATCCCATCATCCATTCACCCATCCATTTATCCATCCATTCATCCATCATCCATCCATTTACCCATACATTCACCCATCCATCATCCTTCTATCATCCATCCCTGCATCCATCCATTCACCCATCCATCCACCTACGTTTCTTCCCGTATAGTATAGTAGTAGCAGTAGTAGCATGGTAGTACTCATGCACTTGTTTGCTTCCTGCGGTGGTAGTCGTGCATCGATGAAGGAATTCGGTATCAGCTGCTGCTGCTGCTGCTGGTGATTGCAAAAGGCGATGGCTTGGCTTTCGCGCGGCTTACTGCCATCGACGACCACACTGCAGCAGCAGCAGCAGCGGTGCCAGCTTACGAAGATGCTTATCTGATGCAGAGCGGCTCTCCCATCTGCCGTTGCCGTGCGCTCGCATCCAGTGCGGGATTTGAACAGCCGGACTTCCAACGCATCCACGGCTGTCCTTCGGACGGATGGACTGACGGTTCCATCGCTTCTACTGTACAGCGACAATTCCATCAGAGACTCACCTGCAGCAGCATCAGCAACTGAAACACGTTTCAAGCGGATGCGAGAAGTTGATGCATTGATGACAATGGCTGCAGAGCTTGCTGTGGTCATCGACTCTCATCATCAACCATCGGGATGCGGAGGAGATGATGATGATGCTTCATCTGCAGTCATTGCAGGGCTTGACTTCAGCAGCAGACTACTGCTGCTCATCAGTTTCTTCAGCTTCTTCTTCTTTGGTGGCGTTCAGATGACTTCGAACTTCAGTGATTTGGTGATTTAAGTGCTTAGGTGTTAGTCCCCGCTGTTTTGATTTCTGCTTTTCTGTCAAGACGAACACGTCATTGCTGGAAATGGAACTGGTCGAATTCGGTATGGTGGTGTTCATTGTCGTCTATTCTGTTATTTTAATTCACCATAATACCGTTTGATCCCAGTTACATATATAGTTGAAATTCAATCAGTGAATAGTTTTAACTTATTTCTAAACTCTTCTATACATACTCGTATGTTTGGAGTACTCTTTGGCCTGCGTTCCCTTCAGTGGGACTTGTGTAACTGTTTTTATAAACTACTCGAGACTCTCCTCTTTGGCCGTGCGTGGGTTGGGAGCGCCTCTGAATAGTTATCTTGAATAGGCGCTATATTTAAAAATTTATCATATGGATAGATGGATGGATGGATGGTTGGATGGATGGGTGGGTTGATGGATGGATGGATGGATGGATAGATAGATGGATAGATAGATGGATAGATAGATGGATAGATAGATGGATAGATAGATAGATAGATAGATAGATAGATAGATAGATAGATAGATAGATAGATAGACAGGTAGATAGATAGATAGATAGATAGATAGATAGATAGATAGATAGATAGATAGATAGATAGATAGATAGATAGATACATAGATAGATAGATAGATAGATAGATAGATAGATAGGTAGATAGGTAGATAGGTAGATAGATAGGTAGATAGGTAGATAGGTAGATAGGTAGATATATAGTCTGATTAACATACCATAACATATATTATTATATTGCATTACATTCTTATTTATGTTTGTTTATTCCCCCTTGACATGATCATACTCTTATGACGAGATACAGTATACGTATACTGATTAGGCGTTATACAGTATACGTATACTGATTCGTTAGGCGTTCTGATGAATTGTGAATTACATTGATTTCTATCATTAATGCTGCTACAGTAGATATTAGCTACAATGATAGAAGCGGCAATGATTGTGATTGGGGTTTCCAAGTCATACTGCTTGGCTTGTCATTTGTGCTTACGGTGTGTGTGCGCGCGTGCGTGTGTGTGTGTGACTGTGTGTGTGCGTGTGTGTGCGTGTGTGTATGTGTGCGTGTGTGTGTGTGTGTGTCACGGTGTGTGTGTGTGTGGGTGTGTGCGTGTGTGTGCGTGTGTGTGTGTGTGTGTGTGTGTGTGTGTGTGTGTGTGTGTGTGTGTGTGTGTGTATGTGCCTCAGGCAGAATGGCATTTTCCATGGATGGCATTTCACAGCGAAATACACACAATCTGTTCCGCCTCAGTGGTTTGCTTCATTTCAATGATTGGTCTTTCCTCGTCTCAGCTGCTGCACAGAAGGAAGATGTGAAAGCCAACCCACGCAGCACGGCGGTTCCCTCCCTCTCCCTGGCCATTGTAGCTGCCTCCCTCTATATCTCCGGGTGCTGATGAATATTCATATGTGGTACCCTACTAATACACTGTGATTTTGCCATGTATATTATATGCATATGTATATGTACATTGTACACATAACATGTACTTACTTAATTTTGATTGATGAGAACTTGTGGCAGAATGGTTCAACTATCTTTGAAATGACTAAATATTCCTGATGCTACCAACTTCATTTCTGTGATTTCTGTGAACGTTTTGGTATCTGCCAACAGAAGACACATTGGTGAATGAGTATTCACAAGTAAATAATTTTTTATGTGTATATATATAAATATATATATATATGCAATTATACATAATCACATCTTTATTTATATATCAGTATATTTTATATATATATAAGAGAAGGATTTCTGCATTGTTGTCTGCATAGAGCTGATTATTTTTGTGTCACATCTACGTCGTATTCGCTGTGCAATTACTCTGCATGACCTTTAAAGACTTTTATTTTCCCCACTCATAGTTCGTTTGTGATATAAAGTTACTTGCAGATGGATTTATCATTCACAACCCAAGGTTCATCATCGTCATCGTCATCATCATCGTCATCATCATCATCATCATCATCATCATCATCGTCATCATCATCATCATCATCATCATCATCATCATCATCATCATCATCATCATCATCATCATCATCATCATCATCATCATCATCATCATCATCATCATCATCATCACCATCATCATCATCATCATCATCATCATCATCGCTATCATCGTCAGATGTTGATTAGAAACCAGACTGGTACCCTTGCCAGCGTCATGTTTGGTATGCCCTGCGTAGGCTATACATACAACCCCCAGGCCTACGGACTCACAACCCCTTTTCTTCCAACCCCTCCCCACACACACCGTAAATCTGTTTGGCGCACTGATTTGGAGCCGTCTGCTGCAGCCGTGTCGGTTTTCTATTGGCTGAATCGGGTTATGACATCATATCCTGTCGTCTGCTCGCGAAAACGTGGCGCGAGACGCTAACGCTCTCTTCTGACTTCTTCTGCCGATGAGGAGTAGGTGGAGGAGGAGGAGGAAGAAGAAGAGGAGGAGGAGGAGGAGGAGGAGGAGGAGGAGGAGGAGGAGGAGGAGAGGAGAAGGAGGATGGGGAGGGGTTGTGTCATCGTCTGTTTGCATCATTTATCGATTTCGATGTCTTCCTTTTTCTTCCATCTGATGAAGCCAGCTTTCGTTTCGTGACAGTCGGACGGACGGACGGACGGACGGAGACATGTGGCTTGCTTAGTGCTGCCCTTTGGACCGTCTCCTGGCACTCTGCATGCTTCTGCTCCGGTCGACTACGTCATCTGGATTGGCTCTGCAGTCGATTCTGTCGGCCTCTGTTTTTTCTTCTTCCTCGTTTGCCTGGAATTTGCTGTCTTTCTCAAAAGGGATCCGTATATATATATATATATATATATATATATATATATATATATGGGAGTAGTTTGTATATATATATGTATATATAATATATATACTCCCTTATTTACATAACCTGATCTTCCGTCTTTGCCGTTCTGTTTCTCGGTAGTTTATCCACGTCTTGCCATTCATGTGCTGTGTTTAATCTCCTCTGGCATTTTCACAAACCCCCAACCCACAATATAGCCTTGCGTTGTGGCCGTTGCACTGAGTGCTTTATTCACAATGTGCCTGCTTACTTACTTACGTGCCAGCTAGATTGCTTACTTACTTATATCGTGCGAGCTAGACTGCTTGCTTGTCTACGTGAATGCATGCCTTCCTGTCTGTTTCCATCATTTCTCCATGCACTGATTTTCTTCTGCATATTATAGCCAATCTATATTCATAGACATTGAAAATACAGTGACAGTTGTGTCTGTTTTTTCATGTGTCTTTCTTTCCATTTTTGTCTGTAAGTATGGGACGCGATGGATGTTCGTTGCCTTGCAGACGGAGGGTTGCAGGTTTCGAATCCACCTCAAGCTGCCGCATAGGGACCTTGGGCAAGTCCTTCGCTCGCAATTGCTCAGCGCTTCGGCATGAAACTCCGATTTAGTGTACGCGTTGTAGTCGGGAGCGCTTCTGAGTAGAACTTTGAAGGGTCGCTATAACAAGTGCACATACATAGGTTTAGTTTAGCGACACTGTGTGATAAGAAAAAATCAGAGTAGCGTCACCCTCCTCCTCTATCTAGTCTTGGGACTGGCACTGTCAGAGTGCAAGAAGCATTTGTACATTGGATATATCCAGCCACCAGCGCAACGTCTGGTAATAGAGTGGTCAGTGTGTCAGCCTGCGTATATCATTGCGTATGTCTACTTGATCTCTCTCTGTCTGTCTGTCTGTCTGTCTGTCTGTCTGTCTCTCTTTCTATCTGTTGTTCTGTCTCTGTCTGTCTGCCTGTCTGTCTGTCTCTATATATTGCTCTGTCTCTCTGTCTGTCTGTCTCTCTCTATCTGTTGTTCTGTCTCTCTCTCTGTCTGCCTGTCTGTCTGTCTCTATCTATTGCTCTGTCTCTCTGTCTGTCTGTCTGTCTCTCTCTCTCTATCTGTTGTTCTGTCTCTCTCTGTCTGTCTGTCTCTCTATCTCTCTATCTGTTGTTCTGTTTCTCTGCATGCGTCTTTGTATATCACCAAAAAGTACCATGGGGTCGTTTTGCCCCTGCAGTGTCTTTATTCCGTTAATTCTTTGTAGTGCAGCTGAACTTTTATCCGCTTTAAAAAATATTCCGACTCTCATGCAAACGCCTCTATCCATCCTTCACTGCACCCAAGGCGGGGTATACGTACGTATAGACAATCCTTCTCATTACTCTCAAATAGATCCAAGTACATTTCAAAGATAAACTGTGGCGTCCGTAGCTGCTGGCTTGTCAAGGTCAACGAGTGCGTTGAGCCTGTGGTCGAATAGCCGTTGGGTTATTGAGCTCCTTTTTGATGGTCAGTTGATCGATACGGAAATAATGTTCGAGCATAAAATTGATGTAGAGACAGACAGAGAGACCAGTGCTGAGTACAACATAATATGTCCACTGGCTACACACATTTATTTAGTCAATTCATTCTTATGCCTCTAAAGAGAATATCATGAGGATTTCCTTTACTATAAATAAATTTTTACATTTTGTTACTCACTGCGTCTGCTATATAGCATACCTGCATACTATATATATATATATGTATATATATATATACATATATATTATATATATATTCATTCATTCATTTCGAAAATTTATATCGCCTCTTCAAGAAACCTACTTAGAGGCGCTCCCAGTCCAGCCACAGCTAAAATAATAGGATTTGAGCGACTTATAAAAAGCAGGTGAATTTAGGGTAGGCATAAGTCGCAATATATATATATATATATATATATATATACATGTCATTGTCAATGGCAGAATTGACTATTGTTAATCCTTCTACGCTGGCCTCTCTCCCTCCCTCCCTGTGGGTCGACTGGTTTGCATGCATCTGATCTGTATAGGTACTGTTTCCTTTTTTATTAGCGGCATAAGCCTACCCAAGCTTCGTCATGCCACTATTAGATGCACTATGTTCTCCACTGGCTCCCTCTGAGCAGCGGATTGCGTGTATAAATATACTCATGTATGTATATATATATGTATATATGTATAATTATATATACTCGTATACATTATATATATATATATATATATATATAAATATATATATATTATATATATATTATATTATGATGCTTGTCCTACAGTCCTAGTCTGACGCAGCTTATATATACTTGCCCTTGCTCCTGTCTGTCTTTACAAGATCTGTTGTTTTGTCATTAGTGCAAGGGGGTCATGATCCCTCTACCCATCGGAACAAGGTCTCCCCCCTTTGTCCCCTTTGCCCGTATTTGCACATAGACAGAATCGTGCTTTCCTGGTGATGGATGCCCCCCCCCCTTGAACTGGAATTGACTCCCGCCGGCACTTCGCCTTTTTCCCAAAGGCATTTGTTCCATTGTTTACATTTTTTAAATTGTTTAAACAGATTCAAAAGACAGAGTGAGAAATAGTAGTGATGATGATGATCATCAGCTGACAGATATGTTGCTTTTAGCCTAGGAGATGACTATAATTATAATTATAAGAGCAGGTGTGTATTGTGTAGTATTGGTATTACAGGTGTGCTCATAATAAATATAGTCATTTAATAATTAATTATGCTGTGTATAGTTTAATGCCACATGATGTCAAGAAAGAAGAAGAAGATGATGATGATGATGTCCTGGATATTGCTGTTTTTTCCTTCTCTTTTCCATGGGGGGAAGTTCTTCTATGGAAGGTCTGCAAAGAAGGGAGAGGGAGCATAAGTTACCCCTGTGATATCTAAAGGGTAGCCTTACCTTGGATGCATTACTTCATGTGTAAAGACTAACTGCCCAGGACAAGAGGAGTGGTACGAAGTGGATTTTTGACAGAGGTCCGTTCACACAATCACCTCTGTTGGTCCATTTACTTTTAGTGGACCACGATACCATACCATACCTGCCTTACCCTACCTTACTGTGCCTTTTTTGCCTGGCCTTTCCTTTACATTATGCAATCAGAAATGCAAGGACATAATTGGTTGGGTTTTAGAGAATACCCTTTCTGGCCGGCAGTCAGCCTTTTTTATTGTTTCAATTGCAGTGAACTGTGAAGATGTCTGAGTGACTATAAACCTCTGGAGGTCAACTTCAGTCAGTTCATGTCTGCAAGCAGCTTCTCTTATTATATATTTTTGCCCACACTACATAGTATTACATACACTGTTGCATATTGAGTCATCAGACGATGCTAGACAATTATGCACTTCTGGTGGTTAAAATCTGCATGCTCAGCATTTAGAAATTTTTAATATTGTATTTGTTTATTGATTCAAACTGACTTGTATGCAGTGGGATTGCAAGATATAGTAGTTACAAGTGATGGCGTGGGGCGCGGTGGTGTAGTGGTGGTGTCGTTGCCTTGGAGCCAGAAGGTTCGAGGTTCGAATCCACCTCGCCGCGTAAGGACCTTGGGCAAGTCCTTCACTCACAATTGCTCAGCGCTTCGGCGTGAAACTCCGATGCAGTGTCCGCTCTGCATTCGGGAGCGCCTCTGAGGAGAGAGCTTGAAGGGGCGCTATAACAAGTTCACATACAAACAAACAAACAAACAAACTAGTGTCTGTTATTGGTGGACATGAGTTTGTTCAAGTGCATATTTTGTGGTGGTGGTGTTAAGCGAGTGCATATGAAATTGCCCGGTGTCATATAGGTTAGGTGTTGGGTTGGTGTTATACGATCTGGTGTATTGTTGTCATTGGTTGTCTGCAGGTGAGAATGTGGCGAAGGAGAGTGACCAGCTGATGACTGACCGGGCAGATGACAGTGGCGTCGGCGGCGGAGGAGGAGAGAAGCACATGGCACTTTATGAGGTCAGTGTGTCGAGCGTCAGGCGCCTTCTTCATCGCCATGTATCATTGCTTCTGTATGTTTGTCTGCTCCTTTGTTTCTCTGGATAGTTCTAGATTAATTACGGAGTGCGGTGGTGTAGTGGTGGGCTCGGTGCCTTGGAACCAAAGGGTTCTGGTTTCGAATCCACTTCAAGCCGCCGCGTAGGGACCCTGAGCAAGTCCTTCACTTGCAATTGCTCATGCGTTTTGACGTGAAACTTCGATGCAGTGTCCGTGCTGTAGTCGGGAGCGCCTCTTAGTAGTATGAGCTTAAAGGGGTGTTATAGAAAATGCAAGAAATGATAATTTATCCATTCATTTATTCTTTTCAAAAATGTGTTTAGTGCTCCTTCGATAAATCTATACTCAGAGGCGCTCCCAGCCCACCGACAGCGATGCATATTGGATTTCTGCAACTTGTAATATGTACTGGCATTATTTTCATATTTACTTAAATAAACACATATTGCGTTTGAAGAATATTGAGGTCTGTTACAAATTGACTTCGTGTTATTGATGTTTATTGCATCCGAACAATTTCTACCTTTGAAGATATATTTATACCTTGCATTGCATCGTCTGCCCTTTGTACCTTGTCTTGCTTTTGTACCTTGTCTTGCTTTTGTACCTTGTCTTGCTTTTGTACCTTGTCTTGCTTTTGTACCTTGTCTTGCTTTTGTACCTTGTCTTGCTTTTGTACCTTGTCTTGCTTTTGTACCTTTCCTATTACCTTAGTATGTGTTGAATTGCCCTGGCATTTAGTGTCTGATTTGTTATGTGTCTGTCTTCGGTTTTACTCTAAAAAGGCATAGACGATTGTGTAGAAGTGCAGAATTTGTCTGGCCACTTAGGTAATGCTGAGGTGACAAGGTCTGAGCCCTCAGCAAATGATAGGAGGAGGGGCTATAGGTTTTTTTATATGGGTCAGTAACTATTTTAAATGCAAATTTCCCTCTAGGGGTAGAGTTGCGTCCAAGATTCTGATATGACTGTTCACCCTATTTAAAAAAAACAATTTATGCCCTTTTAGAAAACTAACAAAGCTAAATTAGTAGCCTATTGAACTAAACTCTACACCCATATAGCTCCTTAATAAACCAAGCAATTACTGTTGCAGGAAAGCATAGTTTCCATGGTTCAAATACTGTTGTAGCATGAGAAATCAAGCCTTTTATTAGTGTTTTGTGAGGCAATTAAAATGTGCTATATAAAGTACCCTCATACATACATACATACATACATACATACATACATACATACATACATACATACATACATACATACATACATACATACATACATACATACATACATACATACATACATACATACATACATACATACATACATACATACATACATACATACATACATACATACATACATACATACATACATACATACATACATACATAGTTACATACATACATACAATGTCATACATACATACATACATACATACATACATACATACATACATACATACATACATACATACATACATACATACATACATACATACATACATACATACATACATACATACATACATACATGCCTGCTTGCACCTGTAGACGTAAAGACAGACAGACATGCGTTAATACACGCAAGCTTAACTCTTCGTGCACAGTGAAAGGCTGTGGACAGTTGTTGAATGATGGTCTGGGTCAGCAGAAGCGCTCGTAAACCGCAGATGAACTGTTCGTGACAGAAGGGGCTTAATAATGAATGATTGTCCTGTCTTCTGTCTCTCATGGCCTGCATGATTCTGATCCTTGCCCCGAAAGCTGACTTGACAACCCGGCTGCAGTGCTGACTTGATCAGATTAAGCATCGATGAATAAGCATCTTCTTCTTCCTGTTGCAGCAGCTTTTGTACGTTTCTCAGGAATTTCCGAGATTTACATTAACGTTACCTTTTGCTTCTTAGAACCACCGAACTTTATCTTTCCTCACGTTTACGAAGAATGTGATTTTGCTATAATTATCTTGGCACCAATGCCCCTTTAAGGGTATATCCATCGCATCATAATAAATGTTTATAAATTGGTACCATTCAGTGCTAAAAGTGTAAAGAAAGTGCCTGGACGCCCCTTACTTTTCCAAAAGAAGTGCCAGGACACCCCTTACATTTTCAGGTGTACAGGCCAAATAAGTGGCAGGACGGCATAGAGATTTGAAAATAAGTGCCAGTATGCCGTCCATGACCGTCCTGCCACACTTTAAGCTCTGGTACCATTGCATCTTTGAGGATATATCCAGTTTTGTCCACTCCTTTTCAAATATCTTTGCATCAATGCATATTTCAAGCTATGTCCATCCTATTGCAATACCTTGGTACCATATATATATGCCCACCCACGATATTGCGATATTTGGCTATCATTGATTCTTTTAAGATATGTCTGTCCTCTTGAAATATCTTGGCACTACTGTGTCTTTTCACGACATGTCTATCCCATTTCAGTATCTTGGTATCATCGCATCTTTCAAAATTGATTCATCACCTCGGACTATCTTGGACCTTCTTGGTATCATTGCTTTTCATGATAGATATCCATCCTATTGCAATATATTGACACCATTGCATCTTTGAAGATACTTCCATCCCATTGCAATATCTTAGTGTCATTGCATCTCCCTAGATCCATACATCCCATTGCATCCATCAATAAATATGCTTTCTGATCCCGGAGTCCGACATCAAGATCAGTTTCGGCAGCTGAGTGCGGTTCCAAAGGGAACCGTGTGTCACTCGATCCTTGTGATGGGAGCCGACGAATCCATTATGGGATGTCGCTGGTCCATGTTTGCTCTGGATATCCTATTGACTCATGTCATAGGAATCTGAGATTCTTTATTAAGCAGTAACCCTGCAGATGATGATGCTGCTGCTGCATTTTGAGGACACACGTGAATAGAAGCTGTACTGTGATCGCTGAACCCTTTTTTATATGTAAGTGAGTTTGTATTAGATCCTTTCTGGGGCATTCACCTGTCAGTGAGTTATTATTATTATTATTATTAGTATTATTATTACCGTTATTTAAATTGTGAGGCGCTTAAAATCAGACAGAAATTATGTGAATTTCAGGTTGGGTTGTATTGTATGGTATTTGACCTTTTATAAAGTGCTTCTCTCAACAAAAGGCTTTCAAAAGTGCGCTCAGTGCGAGCGACCCCGAGAGAAAAGGCAGTATTTGAGAGAAAAGGCAGGATTTGAGAGAAAAGGCAGGATTTGAGGCAAGAGAAAGGTGAGGGAAGATTACCAGAGGAGATGATAGAGTGAAACTAACAGAAAAGATGACAGATTGCTTAGTCAAAAGCCTCTGGCGATTGGGCAGTTGGATTTGTAAGTGTCTTAAAGCAATTGAGAAATATAGTGTTATAGTGTTATAGTGTTATAGTGTTATAGTGCTATAGTGTTATAGTGCTATAGTGTTATAGTGTTATAGTGCATTCCTTGAAAGAAGAGAATGTTCATGAGCTTTGAAGAAAGATTGTTGTTTTCATTTAGTTTACTCTGTTGTGAGAAATGTCCAGCAAACCATGGCGCGACAGTTCTGCATCACTATTCAACGCTATGCAGTCTAACTTAACCAGAAATTTATTTGGACGTTTTTGAAGTCACTCAATATGATATAATTCAATAATTCAAAATAATAATAATATAATAATAATAATAATAATAATATAATAATAATAATATAATATAATTCAATATACCGGTAATATAATTCAGTATAATTCAATGGTCATTTTAAAGTTTGAGAAAATATGAGAAAAGTTTTTTTTTTTCAATGAAAATTTTCATGAGAAGACTATTAAAGATGATGCTTGCTTGACTGGGGGATTAATTAAATTTTCTTTTGAATTATGGTGATATATGGAAAACTGTTCATGCAACTCGTTTCCTTATTAAATCATAAAGCATTTCATTGATATGCTTAAGTGCTTCCTGGATAGTGCCTGTCATTCATATGTGTACGTGTGTAATAATATGTTTTCATGCTTTTTTATCTCGCAATATATATTGATATGGAAGTCCTGTCTGTCAGACGTTTGCAATGCATTGAGCAATGTTATTTGTCCAGTGACTGATGTTCTTCTCTCGTTGATAAAAACGTCTTTGTGATATCGTCTTTTGTTCTGTGTTATGCGACGATGCGTCATAAGATGCTGTGCATCGTTATATTATGGGTAATTTATGTAAAGCACAAATTCCATATCATTTCAAGACTTCTGTGCATTAAAGAACAGAAAGAGTTTTGAGGATATTTCTTCCATCGTGGTCACTCCCCCCCTTCCGCCAGGGTCACTCCCTCTTCCACCAGGGTCACTCCTTCCTCTTTCACCAGGGTCACTCCCACTTCCATCAGGGTCACTCCCTGTTCCACCAGGGTCACTCCCTCTTTCACCATGGTCACTCCCACTTCCATCAGGGTCACTCCCTCTTTCACCAGGGTCACTCCCACTTCCACCACGGTCACTCCCTGTTCCACCATGCAGGGGTCACTCCCTCTTTCACCAGAGTCACTCTCTCTTTCACCAGAGTCACTCCCTCTTTCACCAGGGTCACTCCCTCTTCCACCAGGGTCACTCCCTCTTTCACCAGGGTCACTCCCTCTTTCACCATTGTCACTTCCTCTTCCACCACGGTCACTCCCTCTTTCACCATTGTCACTCCCTCTTCCTCCACGGTCACTCCCTCTTTCACCATTGTCACTCCCTCTTCCACCACGGTCACTCCCTGTTCCACCAGGGTCACTCCCTCTTCCACCAGGGTCACTCCCTGTTCCACCAGAGTCACTCCCAGCGAACGCAGCCTCTAAACTGAGTCCATGACTGCACGCTATGGGTAGACAGATTAAATGGTGATAGAGTAAGTAAGGTATATTGTTTCGCCATATACAACATTATCCACCCGTCAGGAGATGTCTGTCTCTCTTTCAAATACGATCGATATATATTCTCTGCTTCTTTTTGTTTCTTTGCATTGTTTCTTTGCATTGTTTCTAAATATCTCTTTTGATCAAATTTCTGCATGTCTTTTTTTATCGATTGTCTTTTCCTTTTAACCAGCTTTCTGACCAATGTTCCTTTAGTCTGTGTGTGTGTTTTATCATTGCTTAAATTGCCCTTTCACGTGTTTGTCACATTCAATAACCTAGTTTCCCATCATTTTGTCAGTGGACTGTGGATACTAACTAGTTTTGTGTCGTTGTGTAGTGTAGCCTGCACTGAGGTCCAGTTCCCTGTAAATACGCCATTTAGTTAAACGTGCTTTTTTCTCTCTATTGTTTGCATCCATCAGGCCGTTTTAGAAGAACTTTCTCGCCTCTGAAAACACGCTTTATCAATGCTTTCTGTCCCACTAGTCTTGAGGTGGCGGGCGCAGGTTTCGGACTGCTGCAGCCTGCAGGTAATTACGCGAAGAAATACATGTAAATGATTGATATGAAACGTTTCAAAGTATATGCAGACCAGACCGACTTTTGTGTTTGAATATTTGATTTGACAAACAGCTGAATGCACAGCAGCTGCATGTGAGATTGTGAGACTGTATTTTCAGTCGATTTGTCCCATGGTTTGTCATGAGTGTTTTGAATAATAATAATTGGAGAATGTTATTGTTATTAATGCACAGTTTCTTGTCAGGTCGTGTGCATTGACAATAACTTCTCATTAGTAAGTAAGTAGATTAAGTAAGTAAGTAGGTAGCCTTTATTTGCAGCTGACAAGTGCACATGTATGCATCACATTGCATAAAACAATTACATAGGGCTACATTTAAGAAACCTATAATATTATATAGTAGATAACAGCAGATTTTGAAGTCACTCATGCATAGCTAAATATAACTGAATAGGCTTATGCAGCTTAAGCATCTGTTGATGATACTGTTCCTAAGCAAAATTTTACTTAAAGATTTGATTTTAAGGCAGCATGTAAAACTTTGATTTTTATTGGTTTTTTCTGTCTATTTGTATTTTCTGTTTATGTAATTTGATGGTAATGTGAGACACGGTGCCACGGTGGCCAATTGACTAGACTAGTCGGCCTGTATTGAGAAGAGTATGGGTTCGATCCTCGTCCAAGGCGGCTACTGTATAGGGACCTTGAGCAAGTCCTTCAAATTTATGCTCTGCAATAAAATGCATCTGCACCGTCGAGACATGGCCATGTTTTTACCTTTGTAAGAAGGGCAACATCAAATTGCAGATTATTGCATTGTATTGTATAGTACATAATTATGTTTGAACAGATCACAACAATGCGACACACAACAAAATTATCAATGGTGTTAATTAGGGGTAAGTTGATTAATTAGACTGAAAAATCGTCAAAGGATTGTATGTGTGACTAGTATCGTTCATTAATTCCAACAGGACTGACCTTTCCGAATCTATTACTGTGTCGTGTTTGCATTGGCGTTTGGTCAGATGGCGCCGCCGCTGTTGCGCAACTACAGCAGACGACAGCTGACCGCGCCGGCGGTCGGTCGGTCGGTCAGTCGAAAGCTGAGGGTGCGTAAAGCACTCTCACGACCACCACGGTGGGCAATCGCCGCCGCCGCTTAGCTGGCAAAGAGCAAGTGGCGTAATGTTTCCTTGATTGTTTTCGCCCAGGCCAAAGAGATGACGGCAGACAAACTGATTTCGGAAGGGATGTAACGAATGCATAGCACGCGTCCGTATGGATTGTCCCCACTGCCCCCCCCCCTTGAACGGATGGGCGGACGCGGGTTGGACAGCGAACGACGGCGCGCACTTCGAACATCATTGCGCTGTGCTAATGGAACCACGATCAGGCAGCAACTGCACTTTGAGGCAATCCTCCCATTTCCGCATCATCTGCGTGGATCGACTTTAAAGCTTTTTACCACCGCTAGCGGCGGCAGCGGCGTCCAGGGGTCCCACATCGAGTGACCATAAGTGGCGCCGCCGCGGTGGGCATGCAAGCAGGCGCCGTGACAGTCTGGTAATCTGGAAATATCGTGCGATTAAATTCCTGGAGGCTCTTAGACGATGTGTTGTAGTCTGTGCAGTGTGCGCCGAATATTAAAACAACGATTATAGGACCATGTGAATGGGACTTCAAAGCGCGGATCACGTGTCCGGATCAAACGGCCGTTGAGGGCTTTCGTGTACATCCGGTTGATCCTTTTTGCCAACTGTTTTATGACGATCCGTTGTAAACGCCATTTTTGTTCCATTAGTTTCTGGCCTTGAATCGATTCGCTTATCTGCCCTTTGGCAAATTACTGCTTTCCATGATGGATGGGGCTGTTTCACTTTTCAGCGTTTTAAGAAAGAAAATGTTGTTTGATTTGGTGAATATGTGTGTGTGCCGTGTCAACTAAATAGCTTCAAATAATAAAGCAGACATTTGTACGAGATGGATGGGATTGTTTTGCCAACTATTGTATTTCCATGCCTAAGTTGTCAATCAACTGAGGCTGAATTTTGCTTATGATTGACTAATTTGACTGATGGCACGAGAGCAAAAAGTTGTTCGTCGAAGAGTTTTGAAATTCATCTGTCCAAAAATGGATATGGAAATGGGAATGGAACTTTCATCTGATGCTTTTGAAATGTATCCATCCTAAGTGGAAATGGAACTCTCATCTGATGCTTTTGAAGTGTATCCATCTTAAGTGGAAATGGAACTCTCATGTGATGCTTTTGAAATGTATCCATCCTAAGTGGAAATGGAACTCTCTCTCATCTGATGCTTTTGAAGTGTATCCATCCTAAGTGGAAATGGAACTCTCATCTGCTGCTTTTGAAATGTATCCATCCTAAGGGAAGATAAAAATCTCACGTGTTGCTTTTCTAAATGGAAATGTAATTCATGTGACACCTTTGACACGCATCTTTCCTGACTGTGTATCTAACTCGCGTGATATTCTTGTCGTAAAATTGTCTTTTCACATCAGACGCTACAGAATCAGACAGTGCACGGGTACAAATAAAACTCATGAATAGAAATGAGGTGTTCATGCCAGAACGTTCGTTAACGATGTGATGTAGCGTTGGAACACTGTTGTGACAACAGTGTTGTCTATGTTGATTTCGATTAGAGATTTAATGAATAGTCGATTCAAATTTTTATTTGGCCGAAGAACTGGTAGTTCTATATACTGCTGAGCCGATATCATTTCTGCAGTGTTAGCACAAAAAAGCAAATTTATACAAGCCGATAAAATGATTGTGTTTATCAACAAACAATGTTTATCAACAAACAATGTTTATCAACAAACAATGTTTATCAACAAACAATGTTTATCAACAAACAATGTTTATCAACAAACAATGTTTATCAAAAAAGGATCTCGTGGTCTGTCTCGGAGATTTCAATGCTGTTTCCGGATCTGCAAGGATTCCAAATGACTCTGTGCTGGGACCGCATGGTAGTGGGACCCCAAATGACAATTCCGACAGACTGATCTCCTTCTGCAGAAAACATTGCCTGCGCATTGGTGGCTCTTGGTATCGCCGGAAAGATATTCACCGTTTCTCCTGGTACTCTAACGACGGCCATACCAGGAAGGAGATTGACCACATACTAGTAGGAACTAGATGGAGGTCCATGATGAGCTGTAGAGCTTTCAGAGGTCTGGAGTTCCACACCGACCACCGTCCGGTGGTTGCGGTGCTCAGATTGCGTCTGAGACGCAACAAATCGGCGCATCTTCCAAAGCAAAAAAGATACAACTCTGCTGCACTCAAGGATCCAGCTGTGGCTGAAAGGTATGTTGGCGCTCTCCAGGCGGGATTTGACTCGAACGCTGATGTACAGGAAAACCGAACTGTGGAATCGAGGTGGAATCGATTCTGCAATGTGGCCTGCAAAGCTGCTGATAGCACAATTCCACATGTGCGTGCGGCAAGGCGCGGTTGGATCTCTGCAGCCACACTGGACATCGTGGACAAACGGAGAGAGGCTAGACTGATGGGCGATCTGCAACGCTACAGGATGCTGAACCACGAGAGAAGGAGGTCCCTTCGGCATGATCGTCAGGAATGGGCGGACAGGATGGCTTTGGAAGGGGAGGATCTGATGGCAAAGAACCAGCTTCAGGGTGCCTTTAAGAACTTTCGGCGTCTGAAATCTTCCGGACCCAGAGTGTCTGCTCCGATCAGAGATTCTAGTGGTGAGCTGATCTCCAACATTCCTCGTAAACTGGAACGATGGAAGCAGCACTTCGATGATCTTCTGAACCGTCCTCCTGCGACTTCTTCGACATCAATTGCGGAAGAGGCAGAGGCGTCCACACCCTCATGTCTTGTGTCGTGCGACGTACCTGTCTTATCTGAGGTGTCATCAGCAATTCAGAAACTGAAGATGGGTAAGGCACCTGGGGTGTGTAGTATCACACCAGAGATGTTGAAGTATGGGGAGCCGTGTACATCAGTCGAGCTGCTCTCACTGTTCGAGGAGATATGGACATCTGGTGAAATTCCGTCTGACTGGCGCAAAGGCATCATTCTTCCACTGTACAAGGGCAAAGGTGATAGAACGGAGTGCAAAAACTACAGAGGCATCACACTCCTCTCGGTTCCTGGGAAAGTCTTCGCCCGAGTCCTACTTGAGCGGATGAAGCAGGTTATCCACACCAGTAGAAGAAGAGAACAAAGTGGATTCACGCCAGGGCGTTCTACTGTTGACCGGATCCTCACTCTCAACCTACTTGCCCAGAAAAGGAGAGAATTCAGGCAGCCTCTTTATGCTGCTTACGTTGACCTGAAAGCAGCATTCGACTCAATCGACCGTGACGCACTCTACAAGCTTTTGAAGATCGCCGGAATCCCTGATAAGCTGATCCTTCTCTTCCGTGGTCTTTATACGGATACCATCAGCTGCGTTCGGTGTGAGGGAGAAACCAGTGGCTGGTTTCGGATTAGGTCGGGAGTTCGGCAAGGCTGTATCCTGGCTCCGGACATGTTTGACGTGGCAATGGATAGAGTTGTGGGAAGGACAGTTGCTAGGGCTATGCCTGGAGCTGATATCGGCGAAGCTGCATTCACTGACTTTGATTTCGCCGACGATGTATCTCTATTGGCCCAAATTTATGATCTGCTGGCATCAACCCTTGCAATCTTTGAGGAGGAGGCATCAGAGTTGGGTCTACACGTCAATTGGCAGAAAACAAAGGTGCAGAGTCTGAGCGATTTCCTACCACGGCCTTCGGACATCATGGTTGAGGGGGAGGTGATCGAATGTGTTGAGGGCTTCAACTATTTGGGCGTGCTCACCCATGAGTCCTGTCGGAGCACCCCGGAGATTTCAAGACGGCTGGAAATGGCAAGCGGAGCATTTGGATCCCTAAAAAATAACATCTGGTCCACTCGTATCAGCCTCAGTACCAAGATACGACTATTCAACTCATATGTCATGCCAGTTCTCCTCTACGGCTCTGAAACATGGTCCTTCGGAAGGCGGGATCAGCTGCGCCTAGACGCATTTGGCACTAAGTGCTTGAGGGCCTTATGCGGCATCAAGTGGTCCGACTTCATCTCCAATGAAGAGGTCTACGCTAGAACTGAACAAAGAACGGTATGTGGTACTATTAGACGGAGGCGCCTGGGGCTGCTTGGTCACATTGCTCGAATGCCAGCAGACTCTGATTCGAGACAGGCACTACTGGCGCTGGCTCCGCCTTCCTGGAAGCGCCCTAGAGGGCGACCTAGATCGACATGGGTAGGGATGATTGATGAAGATCTGGCAGGGTTGGGCATGGACCTGAGCATGGCCATCTCTGTGGCCGAGAATCGAACACTGTGGAGACATTTATTAAACTCATTGTGCAACGCTCCCATTGATGGAGTAGGCGGCGAATGATGATGATGAATGTTTATCAACAAACAATGTTTATCAACAAACAATGTTTATCAACAAACAATGTTTATCAACAAACAATGTTTATCAGCAAACAATGCTTATCAACAAACAATGCTTGAAACATGGAGAAGGTTATGTGAGTTGCAAACCAGCTATTCATTGTGTTGGGAGTTTTACATTTTGATTTCAGTTTTCGATATCTGTATTCGGCCACTAGAGGGCTGAATATTTTCATTCAACTGAATGCTTATAAACTGGTAGTTGAGATATCTGTAATAATAGATGTTACAGCAGGTTGTTTGCTATTGTGATTATTGTTTTAAAACAAGCCAGTTAATTTAACAATGATGATGGATGAGTGATTGAATTGTTTGAATTGTTTGACTTAAGGAACCTATTGGAGGCTGTCCATGATTTGCATCACACTAGGGATGCCAGTCTTAAATTGATCATTTTGTTCAGCATAATAATTGAATTATAACCATCATGCATTGTACTTTTGTTCGTGCCAGTGTCTTACAATAATAAAAGTTGTCTTTGCCTATCTATGCCTGTCTATCATGTTGTCGCTGTCACTGGTCCCTGTCACTGGTCCCTGTCACTGGTCCATTGTGAATGGAACAATGATAGACTGACTGAACAATGGACGGTGGTTGGTGGTCATTGTTGGTCATTGTTGGACGGTGGTTGGTCATTGTTGGACATTGTTGGACATTGTTGGACATTGTTGGACATTGTTGGACATTGGTTGGTCATTGTTGGACATTGTTGGTCATTGTTGGACATTGGTTGGACATTGTTGTTGCAGGACGATTCGGAGCAGAGTCCGTTTGTGTCACGTGTGATCAATCGTCTGGCGAACTATGCGGGTGGAGTGATGCCGAATGTGGAGCAGGAACCGCTGGAGGAGGAGGACCCGGAGCCGGACATGAATGGAGGAAGATGCTCCTCGAAGAAGAGGAGAAGCACGAAGGCCGCCAAGAAGGTATTATAATATAATAGAGGAATTGTTATTGCTGCTGCACTTGGTGCCTCTGCTAAGCAGTGCTGGTTGGTTGGTTGGATGAGAAGATGATAAGCAGTGCTTAGATGGATGGATGGATAGGCCGTATCTTCATAGGGGGGATGGGTGGATAAATGGATAGGCGGATGGGTGGGTGGGTTGGTAGGTCTGTGGGTGGGCGGGCAAGGTGGCTATGATGGAAGCATGGATTATGGACGTATGAATGAATGAATGAATGAATGAATGAATGAATGAATGAATGAATGAATGAATGAATGAATGGATGATGGGATGGGTGAATAGATGAATGGATTGATGGATTGGTGGAATTACGAATGGAGATGACGAATAGCGATACATGATTCTGTGATAAAAAATTTAGATTGTTCCACTTCAATCAAAACTAATCAGAATTGTTCTTCGTGTGCTGACCTGTAATAAAATAAGTATGATGCTAAATGTCAATAAGATAAGAGATTTCATCTGTAGGAAAAACAATTCTCAGAAAATTAGAAAAGTCACATAGTAGTGGACCTGCTCCATTGGTGTTACTTTCATTCAGTTTAGCGCAAAAATTATTTCTCAGTGAATCCATTTTATTATTCAGCTGGTAAAATTGATGTATGGATCAGAAATGGATCTATGGATGACGTCATTCTCTACCATGGATGACGTCATTCTCTACCATGGATGACGTCATTCTCTACCATGGATGACGTCATTCTCTACCATGGATGACGTCATTCTCTACCATGGATGACGTCATTCTCTGCCATTTTTGATTCTGCTAAAATGCGACTGATCTCTGTTTTCCAGACGCCGAAGCTCGGAACCGTGCTCGGAGTGTTCTTTCCATGTATCCAGAACATCTTTGGCGTCATACTCTTCATCCGTATGGTCTGGGTTGTCGGAACTGCTGGGTGGCTCCAGGCCTTCGTCATGGTCTTCATGTGCTGCTGCTGTGTAGGTTTTCCACCTTGCTAATTCTTATTTAAATATAGTAAATTGCATTTATTGGCTATGCTGATAATTAGTGTGATATTAATTAATAAAGGTGTCTGGCTTAGTACAGGTCTGTCAATGCTATGGTAAAAAGAGTTGGTCAAGGATGTGGTGCTGTAATGAAGACTCTTGTGTAATGCGGTCCAGTTAGTTTAATTAATATTGGAAGATGATGGATTATTAAATTAGTTTCATTAATTTGTTCTGTCCTTCACGAAAGGCTGCGGTGTTTCTATTATTATTATTATATTCATTTATATCACTGTATTATTATTAATCATACAGGTTGTCTCCCCACCACCTGGGTCATTGAGGAGGGAGAGATGATAATAATAATGAATATCATGTTGACCCTTTACTCATCGAGGGTATAGAATATCTGGTACAATTTACTACACTTTGGTTGGTATAGGGTTAATCGATTTGTTGCTGCAAAGGAATGGGATATGTTATGGGTTATTATTGGGCCACATTATTATTTATGTCTCTTACCAGTTTCTCAACTTTAGGCAGTTTTGTTTTCTCTTTAGGTATAGCGTGTGTATTTTTATTAACTTAGGCTAAAAAACTTGCAGCTGCACCTAACAAAAGGACTCTATTCTTATTTACTTAAAGAATTTGCAACTGCAACACAACATAAGCTTATATATATATAACATAACATAACATAACATATGCTTTTATTGCTCCCAAGAACAAAACAAACATAACATGAAACAATTTCAGATCAGTTCTCAGTTGGGCTACAAACGGAGGACCTAAAGGGACCAAAGTCCCGCTAGCAGGGCCACCTATGCATCAGTATAACAATAAATGGAAGTTGGTAACATAAGCAGCGGGAGCCATCTAAGTTCAAAATAAAATAATGCTATTAGCATTGTCTAGTGTAAGGATATTTTAGATAAACAAACAAAAATAGTTATACATTTGAAGTTAGTAGGTGTGCACGCAAAAGTTTTTTAAAGAGGAGAAGATTAGACGCACCATGTATATCGGTAGGAAGATTGTTCCAAACAGTTGGACCAGCTACCTTAATTGAGAACTTGCGAGTGTTGGTGTGAGCAAATGTCGGTCTATAATTGGAGGCTGTTCTAGTACTGTAAGAGTGAAAGGTCGAACCGGTGTTGAAAAAGTTGGCAAAAGTTTGAGGTAATAGGCCATGCTTATAGCGAAACATAAATTCACCAGTTTGGTATATTCTTATTTGATCTAGTTTTAGAATGCCGTTGAAGGAAAAAAGTTGGGCAGTATGAGACTTGTAAGAAGATTTAGTAATTATTCTAATGGCCCTCTTTTGCAAAATAATCAAACGTGTAAGGCTCGAAGTATAATTCGAGGCCCAGACAAAATTGCAATATGCTAAATATGGGTAGACTAATGAGTAGTAAAGGTTGGTTAATATGTTAGTTGGCAACTTATATGAGATACGAGATAGAATACCTATATTTTTGGCCAATTTAACAGATATTTGGGAAATGTGTTCCTTCCAGTTCAGATGTTGATCTATGACTACGCCAAGAAAGTTTACTTTGTTAGTCTGGGGGATGGGTACACCGTCAATAAGTAATGGGGGTGCTTGAGTAGGGGGGATTTTTCTGTGGGAATTAAAGAGAATATAGGATGTTTTACTTAAATTTAAAGAGAGTCTATTTGCTTTAAACCAGTCGCCCACGAGAGGTAGTTCGAGATTTACAATTTGAAATAGGTTTTCATGGGATTTATGTGATATAAAAACGTTCGAATCATCAGCAAACAGCTCAAAATGCAATAAAGAGGAAACATGAGGCAGATCATTTATATAAAGTAAAAACAATAGGGGGCCCCAAGATGGAGCCCTGGGGAACTCCAAATTCGATAGGGCGGAGGTTCGATGATTTATTATTACATCGGACCAGCTGCTGTCTATTCTCTAGGTAACTTTTGAACCACAAAAGCGGCAACCCTCGAATGCCATAGTTATCCAACTTTTTAAAGAGGATTGTATGATTTACAGAATCAAATGCTTTTGAAAGATCGAGGAATATTCCCACAGAATACTCATTGTTTTCTATAGCTTGTGATATTTTATCCTGGATATTCAGGAGAGACATGGCAGTCGAATGTCCAGTCTGAAAACCATGTTGGTTTAAGTATAGAATTTTCCTTTTTAGAACGTAGTCATACAGTCTATTATACATTGCTCTTTCAACTAACTTAGAAAAATAAGGTAAAACAGATATGGGTCTATAATTGCCTAGTTCAGATTTGTCACCCTGCTTGAAAATCGGTGTGACTTTGGCTATTTTTAATGCAGATGGGACAATTCCAGTGGCGAAAGAGCAGTTTATAATTTCAGATAGAGGAGTGGCGAGAAGATTTAATATAGCACTAGTAGTATATGGATTGATATCATCCACACCAGAGCTGTGTGTTAGTTTAAGAGACTGATTGATAGAGATTAGCTCCTCGGGGGTCGTAGAAATTAAAGCAAAGGACTCAGGAAGAGATGGCATCATGTAGGATTGAAAGGTCTTCTGAGAGGCCGGAATTTTGTCAGATAACGTTTTGGCAATACTCGAAAAGTATGAGTTAAATCTTTCAGCCATAGTTTCTGCATCAGTTATTTTGACACCATTAATACATAATTCATCAATTTTTGTATTGCTATTGGATGTGTTAAGAATGGATCTTATAACCTTCCATGTGTGTTTTAAGTCGCCATTGTATTTTTGAAATTCAGAGGTATAATAATTCATTTCAGTTTTAATTCTAAGCGATTTGAATTTATTTCTATATTTAGTAAATTTCGCTTTATTATCAGCAGTAGGGTACTTAATCGATTTAAGATAAAGTTTTGATTTGGTTTTGCATGACTTTAGCAGGCCACTGGTCATCCATGGTTGCTTACAGGAGTTACGCTTATGTCTAGTTCGCGGAAGTAAAGGAAATGCTTTGTCATAAGCTGCTTTGAATAAGTCAACAAACGTATCGTAGGCAGCAGTAGGACTGCTTTGACTGCATAAATTTAGTACCAGTGACCAATCAATTTCCTCGAGAAGTAGTTTAAATTGGTCCATATTATTATCGCTTATATTACGTGAGAATATATATTTATATATATATTATATGATATATAAAAATATGTATTTAGACTAACAAACTTGCAATTGCACTCAACAGAAGGACTCTATTCTTATTTACTTAAAGAATTTTAAACCAATAAAATATAAGTTTATATATATATATAATATATATATAAAATATATAAATATGCATATTTTTATATATGAATATATATAAACTGATCAGAAGTATTGTTTCAAACTGATCGATGCTTGTATATATTGTCTTTTCTGCAGACAATGACTACTGCAATATCGATGAGTGCCATCGCAACGAATGGCGTCGTCTCCGGCGGTGGATCCTATTTCATGATTTCGCGAGCACTCGGACCGGAATTCGGAGGAGCGGTCGGCCTGCTCTTCTATCTCGGAACCACAGTGGCATCTTCCATGTACATCGTGGGAGCAGTGGAAATTCTCCTGGTAAGAAAGAGTAATTGTAATTGTAATCGTACATTTATATAGCGCCCCTTCAAGAGAACTCCTCAGAGGCACTCAGAGTAATTGTACATTTCACTGTTTTCCTTTGCTCAATCATTTCTGTGTTCTTTCTCACTTCCATCGTCCATTGTTCTTCCCCCATTGTTTGTTTGCTGAATCCAGTTGAGTTGAGACTTATTATTAATTGTTATTTATTATTTTTATTGATTTCCTTCGATTGTAAAATATTGAACTTTACCTAGGTACCATTTTTCTTCTCTGCTAAATTTTTTATCGTTTTTCCTTTGAGCTTTCGACCAGGTTTTTCGCCTCCTTTCTCCCATTAACCATTGTAGACTTTTAAGATTGCAATCAATATTCTGCGTCCGGAAAGTATTGACTCCTTGTACCAAGCAGCTGGACCCAACCGGTCTGCTCTGGATCTGGTTGCTTTTGTCGGCCGTTATTGTCTTGGAGGTTGGGTTCGTAATATCGTGGGATCGATCGAATCAATCATTCTGTTATTCTTCGTCGTCTTTTCGGTTGCCGTGCCTTGAGAAGGAACAGTTTTTAATTTACTTGCTGCCTGTTAGGAGACTGACTCAGTCAAAAAACCGTTTCTGTTGTCGTCGTCGTGATCCCCTGGGGTGAATTGAGATTGCGTTTGATCGAGAAGGAGGAGGAGGTTGTGCTTTTAAACAGATGAGGTCGGCCGAGGTCGTTTCTCGTAATTTCTTATTCAGCGTACGATCATTTAATTTTGGTGGATGGTGATTCGTCTTCAGTCTGGTTGTGAGCAGACGATGACGTCTTTAGACGCTGGTCACATGTGTGAGAAATGAATGAATGCAGTGGAGGCAGGCAGACACTTTGTACTCGTAAGGCCTTGCGCTGGCAATGGTTTAACCCTTTGAACCCTGAGCTCCCTTAACTCTATGGATAACGTCCCGCTAAAGCGGTCAGCCGGGTTCAAAGGGTTAAAATCCAAGTTTCTGGACCTAATACAGATGAAGCTGCGTTAAAATTTGCACACTGTGTTTACAGAAGAAGTTGACTTAACTGTCTTAAGGTTTGAAGATTTTAAACTGAGCAGTTTTTAATTTTGATGGTTAAAAACTGTCAGTTAAAAAATGTGGATTCGGTGGATTTTGAAAAACTGTTTGGTTGGCAGAGTCACTGGTTGGTTATAATCAGGGTGAGAATTGCCAGAGGGTTTGGGGTTTTAACCCCTGCCCCAGTCTTCCTTAGAGCCCCATAGTAAGTCTTTTTTTTGCACTCCAATTCCAAGTGGATCATAGTCCAACGCCCCAGCTATTTTTTCACAATTCTCACACTGGTTAGAATGACGACTTGTAATGCAGATGGTATTGTTCGAGTCTCTCCCAAAGCAGTTGATGTGTGTGTGTATATATATATATATATATATATATATAGAGAGAGAGAGAGAGAGAGAGAGAGAGAGAGAGAGAGAGAGAGAGAGAGAGAGAGAGAGAGAGAGAGAGAGAGAGAGAGAAAGAGAGAGAGAGAGACCTTGAGCATTTAATGAGCAAGTCCTTCGTGCACAACTTGTTGGTCGAGGTGGCTTAAAAATCAGGAAATCGAAAAAGGTTTTTAATTTCTGGAACATATATCAGCAGAGGATGGAGATGTGGCTGAAGTTAGAGAGTGGCATCGGGTTTTTAGAAGGCAGAGCGAACGAACGAGCGGGGAGCGCTGTGGCAGTTTCCGTCAACTGCATTGGCATGTTTTCCGTTTAGATGTGACGCTAATCAAATTTTCTGAGCTAATGTAATAATGCCTGCGGGATGGAATCTGATGTACTCTGATGAATTTGATGAGTTTAGCAGCAGCAGCATCAGCAGCAGCAGCAGCAGGCGGTGGTGGGGGGGGGGGGGTGACGCTTGTGAAAGGCGATGCACTGTTGGAGTTTGTCACCATCACAGCAGGTCTCATGGTTAATTTTTTACTGGTTGTCTGTCTGCAGTTGGCCTTTGATTGAAAAGTGTCAGGTAAATTTAGCCACACTCGGAGTTGTGTGATGAGGTATGAAAGCAGACTTGCTTATGTTAGACACTGCTGAGGTTGTCGTGAAGTTGGCACATTGGCGATTGTTTGTTGTAGGAAATTGAGGCTTGGGGGGGGGGGGAGATGTTAATGGTGACACAAGGATCAGACTCCTTGCGTGCTGCCGACGGCCGTGGCAACCGTGCAGTTAAAATCATCTCTTGTTAACCCTTTCGCCCCTGGACCCGTCGCAGCGACGGGTTCCCAAAACCATGTGCTGTACTAGACCCGTCGCCGCGACGGGTCTATGCCTGTGGTATATAATTATACATGTATACATGTATTACACACATATATATATATATATATACAATTTGTACATACAGCATCTGTATATATATATAATATATGTATGTATGTATGTATATATGCGTTAGTATTATATATATACGTATGTACATAAATTGTATAAATGTATATAGATGTATACGTGTATATAATAATGTACTTATTGATATGCATAGGCCTATATACATATGTATATGTGCATATATGTACATATACATATATACGTATATAAATATGTAAACATGCATATATGTATATACATATATACGTATACTTATACATATGTGTATATATATATATGAATATACACATGCATATATATTATACATATGTATATAATATGTATATGCATGTACATATATGCATATAGTTATAAGTTTATATACACATACATATATATATCTAACAGATGTGTATATACACATATAATTATGCACATATATAGCCTACCTATTTATACATTATATGCATAGACATGTATATATGCATACATATATGTGTGTGTGTTTTAAGGTTTATATTCATATATGTATATATCATGTATATTTTATATATATATGCATGCATATAATATTATGTATATATTCATATACATATAAATGTATGCATTTATATGTAAATAACATATTATAATATATACCCGTACTGCGCCATGGGGGGTATGCCGTAACGAAAGGGTTAAACTTTGTCGTGTAATATTGCTGCATGCTTATCTGTAAATAAATGATTTATATTATTAATTATTATTATTATTGTTTTTAATAGTTAATAATAATAATAATCATAATTATTATTATTATTATTACTACTATTGTTATTATTAGACGTCGTAACTGAAGAGTTTGTTTTCGTGTTGTATTTCAAGTTGGTGGTATCTACTGTTTTCTTTCTTCAACTTAGGGATTTGTTCTTATAGAAGAGCCCTCTTTAAATTTCAGCCAGTCCCCAAGGAGTGGCCATGAGAGTATATAATATGAAGTGCTGGTGAATTCATCATCCTAACCTTCAGTGAGACTCTTGTAAATCCATGCTAAAAACGTATTTGTTCACTAAGGCTTAGCCTGCATGTTTAACTGCTTTGTAAGGCACCTTTGTAATGGCTTGGCTATATCAGGCATTCCGGGACTTGCCAGCGGAGTCTTTTTCAGTAAGCTGCTCTTCTTCATTCCTTTATTACCTTCTTCTTTAGGATAGAGGTATGCTGTATGAAGGGGGGGAGGGCATTTGTGAAGGGCAAATTTATACGATGACCGCCAAGACATTGGCAGTTGGTGGTATTGTGTGAACATGCGCGGAATAATGGAACTTTGTAATGCATACAATGTTGTGGTATGTATGTAATAAGGGAATTCCTAGAATGTTGTCATATTACGTAGAATATGCTCATTGTGCTTTTTATGAGATGTCATGGGTGTTTGAACATGTGTTGTAACAAAGCAATGTGATTCTATTGCAACGTAATTCTATTACAACCAGTGCTCAAAGCATAGAGGAAGAAGTGCCTGGGCACCACTTCCCTTTCCTCCATATAAATTGTCGTAATTATTAATAGTATTATTATTTTTATTATCCTCAAAACATGACAAGTTGCAAGTAGCGTCCCATGCAACCTGATCTCCACATCAAATTTTTAATCACCTTCAACTGTTCGCCCCCTCTTGTTTTCTCATCCCTTGATGCTGGGCCATGCTGGCTGTCCTGACATAAATTTCAACGATTGGCTGGCTATGTTATATGCTCAAAAGATTTACTTCAAGAGCTTTCTATTGCGTAGATAACTTGATGCATGGTCAGATAACACTGTCTTCCTTTGTGATTTCCTCAACCCATCAATTGTTTCCCTCTAAAGTGTGACTTCCAGCTAATTTCATACTTGTTTACTTTTGTCTGCTTTCTATCGTAAATCAACTCGTTTCTGCACACGTCTAAGAGTGTCTTTGAAATATATTATTTCTAAACAACGTGATCAAAGTACCGCAATGTTCATAAAAATATCAAGTAGCATTGTGCTTTCTCTGCTGCTGGCCCTGTGGTCTGGAATGGACTACCTACATCCCTGCGCCTGCTGCGCTGGGCATCCTCTAACATGTTAGATGCGATCTTAAAACTGTACTCTTTTGCTGAGGTGTGTGTTTGTGTGTATGTGTGTGCGTGCATGATGCGTGCGTGTGTGTTTGTATGTCTGTGTGTGCGCGTGCATGATGCGTGTGTGTGTGTGTGCATGAGGCATGTGTGTGTGTGTGTGCGTGCGTGCATGATGCGTGCGTGTGTGTGTGCATGTGTATCTGTGTGTGCACGTGCGTGCATGGTGTGTGTGCGTGTGCATGATGCGTGTGCGTGTGTGCGTAGACAGTGTTTTGAGATTGTTTTCGCGTATGTCCACTGTAGCAATACATGGCGCCAAGTCTGTCACTCTTCGGCGCGATTACGATCCCAGCGAATGCCTACAACAACTACCGCGTCTTCGGCACTGGTCTCCTGCTCATCATGTTCATCTGCGTCTTCATCGGAGTGAAGTTCGTGAGCAAGTTCTCTCCGGTCGCTCTCTTCTGCGTTCTCTGCTCGATTCTCTGCGTCTACATCGGAATTTTCATCGCCAGTCCACACAGGGGACCACGGTGAGTTGACGACGAAACAGCAATTCATTAGTTGTTAATGTGATGAAGGCTATTTACTTACTTACTTACTTACTTACTTACTTACTTACTTACTTACGTACTTACTTACTTACTTTTAATAATAATGCGAATTGTTTATTTTTTAAAACAGCAATTATGACCAATTCATGTAATGTTAATGCGATAAAGACTACTTACTTACTTACTTTTTTTAATAATAATAATAATAACAATGATGATAATAATCGTAATAATACGATTTCTATAGTGCCATTGCTCAGCCAAGGCCGAAGGAAAGGGTACTGTACAATGAGTTCAGTACATTAATGGCAGTCATATAATTTGTTTAAAAAGATAGGTGTTGAGTTTTGACTTAGGCCTACATGCCTCCAGAGATGGCATGTTCTGCACATGGTTTCATGCAATAGATTATGAGACAAAGAAGGAACTGCACCATTATCATATTGTTTCAAAAGGCATAATTTATTGATGGTCACTTAAAGTGAGGCTGTAATACAAGAATAATTTTATCCATTGGAGAATTTGCTCTGTCACTGTTTGTTTATGTTGAGATTTCGACGACAGTGTGGATTACAAAACCTTTTAGAGATAAATAAATAAAGATAAATCCATTTTTTATGTGGGGCATGCATGTTTGTTTTGAGCTGCGTGATTACAGACGAGCAGAGAAATCATCGGCTTCCGTTCAATTTGTTCGGTCAATGTTCGTTTTTTAATCTCGACCCAAGATCTAATTTTTTGGGGCGGCCAAACTTTTTCTTCTAATCTTGACAGACTGAATTGAACAGTACTGCAAATTGAATTGATTTTTTCAGTTACAAATCTGTACTGATATGATGTTGACATTGACGATCAATCAATGAATGACTAACGTACTTGCTGTTTGTCCGTCCTAAGCCTTCCTGCGACTCTCTGCTCGCTTCCCCCATCGTGGCTATGCTCGCTCTTTCTATCATCTTCTCAAGACTTTTCTTTTCAACCAAGCTTGGGTTGAGAGTGCCTGTGAGTAAATATCTTGAGGGGCGCTATATAAATTTATCTGATTGATTGATTGATTGAAGATGGCAAATTTGGTCAGTTTGAGAATGATGCTGCCATTTACCAAGTCCATCAGATGACCATATTTCAGTTTCAGTTTAATACATGAAAGTATTTAGAAAACATGAATAAATCTTTTAAGGTCAAATAAATTATCAAAGAATTATTCCTTCGATGCGGATTTTATACTGAGGAACAAAAGAGACAGCGTAAGTGTTAATCCAACGTCAATCTATTCAATGATTAAAATCCTAATCTTGCAGGTTATTGAAAATCCTAAGAAACGCATATATATAAAAAATATAAAAGTATTCGAGAAGAAATGCGTGTATTCATTCATTTATTTAGAAATTTATATAGCGCCCCTTCAAGAAGCTTACTCAGAGTCACTTCCACTGAATAAAGAATATAACAGTTTAATATGGCAATTGAAAGTCAATCAGTCCAATAATTATAATCAATCCTGTGATTAGCGAGGTATTAATGCACGCAGAATATTTTTGTGGCCCTAGCAAAGTGCTGCATTTGTTCACTGGATTCGTTGGCATTTTGTAAACATTTTGTGGCTCCTAGCAAAGCAATTTGTTTTCACTATAGCTCTGTTGGATTCGCTTTTGCACGTTTTGTCACCTTACCGAAATTACTGGCTCTCGGGATTCACGTGTTTGACACTGTTTATGTTTCATCCAGAGAATGACGCTGTAGGAAAATGCAGAAGACCTGTGAGAGAGAGACAGAGGCAGAGACAGACAGACAGACAGACAGACAGACAGACAGACAGACAGACAGACATATACACAGACAGACAGACAGAGGCAGAGACAGACAGACACACAAATACACAGATACACGGACAGACAGACAGACAGATACATGGGCAGACATTTCTCTGTTATGTATTTATTAAATATCAAAAAGAAACAAAATGATCATGATGATAGTATTCGTTTAGCTTGGCAGTCACTCCCACTCCATCTTTGGTGTGTCGTGTTGTGTACCTGTTGTTTTGTCAGGAACTTATGCTTCCGTCTTTTCCACCTCAGAGTTGTTGTGTTATTCTAGCTGGACATTCGAGCTGCTGCAATTTGCCTGCTGGCTAAAATGTCCACAGGTGAATTGCTGGCTTGCGCCTGACGATAGGATGTCTGCTAATTACTGAAGTATTAAGATTCACTGTTAGAATCTTGAGTTGAGCTACTTGGTGTGTTCAATCCTGTTAAAAGAATATGTGTTTACTAGAAGGGTGGAATGGAAGGATTGGTAAAAGGGTCAACACGTTTACTGGGCCAGATTGGATGAATGGATAAATGGATCATTTAATGGATGAATTGATGATTTGTGGACCTTTAGATGATCCAATGATACATTGGTGTATGGATGGATAGATAGGTGGATATACAAATGAGTGAAGAGGTGCCTAGATGAATTGCTGTTGTAATTGCCACAATTTATTCAGCAGCTTTAGCAGCAAGCTACTTCTAGGATGATAGATGTAGGATGATTACATAATGACTGCCATGCACGAGTTCACGAATGGCTTCATGGATGGATTCATGGATGAAAAGATGCATACCGTACGTGCATTGGTGGATGAATGGATGGATGAATGGATGGATGGATGATCTATGTTTCATGGATGAACTTAAGTTCATCACAGTTGATGGGACTCTGAGTGAAAGGCTCTGTGACTGTGACAGTCTGTGAGTGTGTGATACGAGTGAGAGTGTTGTTGACTTTTGAGTTTACCATTGGTCAGCTGTGAAAAATC
The DNA here is from genome assembly GCA_945859605.1 of Lumbricus rubellus. Lineage (NCBI taxonomy): Eukaryota > Metazoa > Annelida > Clitellata > Crassiclitellata > Lumbricidae > Lumbricus > Lumbricus rubellus. Next base: position 25,056,477 of record OX243819.1, on the reverse strand, counting down.
TATAATTGAGCAGCTAATTGGTCTAATGAAATTGTTGTTTCTGAGAATAGCTTCATTGCAATCGTTTTCCATTCTTTACAACTGAGTGAAGAGGTGCCTAGATGAATTGCTGTTGTAATCGCCACAATTTATTCAGCAGCTTTAGCAGCAAGCTACTTCTAGGATGATAGATGTAGGATGATTACATAATGACTGCCATGCACGAGTTCACGAATGGCTTCATGGATGGATTCATGGATGAAAAGATGCATACCGTACGTGCATTGGTGGATGAATGGATGGATGAATGGATGGATGGATGATCTATGTTTCATGGATGAACTTAAGTTCATCACAGTTGATGGGACTCTGAGTGAAAGGCTCTGTGACTGTGACAGTCTGTGAGTGTGTGATACGAGTGAGAGTGTTGTTGACTTTTGAGTTTACCATTGGTCAGCTGTGAAAAATCTATAATTGAGCAGCTAATTGGTCTAATGAAATTGTTGTTTCTGAGAATAGCTTCATTGCAATCGTTTTCCATTCTTTACAACCCGCCTTCATTTCCATTGTCCACGTCACTGTACTATTACAGTCAAAACTCCTCCTTAGCATAATTTGATTTTTTTGCAGTGAATGAATTTCTTATGTGTTCTTGTTTCTCTGAGTATTCCTACTACGGCTGTTTGCATGAGAGCATTTCAAATGAAAATTTTGCTTAATTCAGCCATTCGTTAGTCGCTGTTCTTCGTAATTGCATTTACAGCGTATGCTGCACGTAACGCGGATCAGCAGAGGTTGGCGATGATGAGAATTTGTGACTTGAACTTTGACATTGAAGTCACGGCAAAGATTCTTGTTAATTCAACCATTGAGTTTAGACTTTCGTATCGTTTGATTATTGTAATTACTCATTCCCAAGGTTTTTACCTTTTTTAATTTGTAATAGTCGTAATGTGTGATTTGGTTGTGTAGGGTATGTTTCGGTGTCTTGGAGCCAGAAGGTTGTGTACTCTGAGCAAGTTCTTCACTTGCAATTGCTTCGGCATGAAACTCCAATTCAGTGTCTGCGCTGTGGGTGGGGGCGCCTCTGAGTGGGAATCTTGTAGCGAATGCTCATGCATACAATACAAACATGAGAAATTCATGATTGCATACAAGTCTTAAGAAATGAGGGCGTTGATTTGCAAATACACAGTGCAGTGTATCTGAGCTAAGCCGTCCAACCATATTCATATAATATTGATTCGGAATTTCTGACATTCGTCAATCATTTCTGGTTCTCTGCTGCACTAAGTCACGGAATAATATGCTGGGTGTGTTAGAATTATTATCAGCGGGGACAGAGTATGCATTCCAGAGTTACTTTCTCTCTCTTCTAATAAAGTAAGTAAGTACATCCGATTGATCAACGATGTCGGTATCTAGTAATTTCCTTAGAATTGCATTTGACAGTTGAGTGTTTGTAATAACATATGAATTAGTGTGTTCTGATTTTTTTAAAAGGAAATGATTGCTTTAGAGATATCAAAATGCATCAGAGACTTTATTAGATGCAAGGTTTATGTGCTATAAGTTTATCTCTTGGTTTTGGCCATTTTTCGTTGATAATGTGGCGAGCTGCAAAACCAACACACAGAATGGATCATGAGCTCTTAAAAAACGTCACTGGTTTGAAAGTCAAAATTTCAAATAAAAACTCATAAGAACCTTTCAAAACAGACAACAAGCCCAGAATATGTGCTGTGTATGTGAGTATGTGCAGCATGGATGACATGTCAAATGAAGATTTAGATGGAATTTTCATATCGCCATTGTGGTTCAATTGCCCTGCCAGGACAGATATTTGTGCCAAAATTTCTGCTCTGCCTGTGTGTCCTTGCCAGCTTGGCTGTGACATATGAGTACGTTGACTGCACAGTCAACGTACTCAGTGGGAAGATGAGACGGCGAAGGGAAGAAGGACTGCATCCTGCCGTCATTATGTCGTCGGGAGTGCCTCCGAGTAGAGAGCTTGAAGGGGCGCAACAACAGATGCTAGGAAAAATATATATATATACAGTATATAAATTAAATTATACCTCTCAGACAAGCTGAAGGAGCTGCCCTTCTTCCTAATTCCCAATGCAGAAATTGTTAAGATTGCTTAATGAATCTGTGACAAATTTTTATCAGTAGAACACTTTGTTTGTTGGTTTATTTGTTTGTTGATTTATTTATTTGTTGGTTTATTTGTTTGTTCGTTTATTTGTTTCTTGGGTTATTTGTTTGTTGGTTTATTTGTTTGTTGGTTTTTTGTTTGTTGGTTTATTTGTTTGTTGGTTTATTTGTTTGTTGGTTTATTTGTTTGTTGGTTTATTTGTTTGTTCTTTTATTAGTTTCTTGGTTTATTTGTTTGTTGTTTTATTTGTTTGTTGGTTTATTTGTTTGTTCGTTTATTTGTTTGTTGGTTTATTTGTTTTGTTGGTTTATTTGTTTGTTGGTTTATTTGTTTGTTCGTTTATTTGTTTCTTGGTTTATTTGTTTGTTCGTTTATTTGTTTGTTCGTTTATTTGTGTGTTCGTTTATTTGTTTCTTGGTTTATTTGTTTGTTTATTTGTTTATTTGTTTGTTTGTTAGAATCTGTTTTGTTGGCGATCGGCTTCTGGCTCAAGAAATGATTCGGAATAATGTGACGGGAGAAATCGAGTGTAACAAGAACGAGACGGGACCGATCTTCCGGATGTACTGTGGGGGCGAGGTGGACCCTGCAACTGACCCTTGGTGCAGCTATTTCAACAGATCGGAGGTCGAAGAACGACCAGGCATTCCGGGACTTGCCAGCGGAGTCTTTTTCAGTAAGCTGCTCCTCATTCCTTTATTACCTTTAGCTGTAGGATATGGGTATGCTGAATGAAGATGGGGGAATTTATGAAGGGCAAATTTATACGACGACCACCAAGACATTGGCAGTTGGTGTCATTGTATGAACATGCGCGGAATAATGGAACTTTGTAACGCATTCAATGTGTGGTATGCAAACTATGCATGCAATAAACGAATTCCTAGAATGTTGTCATATTGCCTAGAAGATGCTTGTCGTGCATTTTATGAGACGTCATGGGTGTTTGAACATGAGTTGTAACAAAGCAACATGATTCTATTGCAACGTAATTCTATAACAACCAGTGCTTAAAGCGTAGAGGAAGAAGTGCCTGGGCACCCCTTCCCTTTCCACGCAGTGCTGGCCTAATAAGTGGCAGGACGGTGTGAAGATTTGAAAGTAAGTGCATGGACAATGCTTTCCTTTTGATTTACTGATCAGTTCATGTTTAGATAATGTAGTGTATGTTATATGCTGATGTTTTCAGGAAATATCTGGAGTACTTATAACAGCATGGACAACCGAATTGGATTGGATGAGCCAGGCGATCGCAGCAAGGGTGACATCATCACGGATATCACAACATCCTTTGTCATCCTCATCGGGATATTCTTCCCTTCCGTCACAGGTCGGCTATTGTCTGACATTCTTCTCTATGTGAACATTAAGGCGCCCTTGTAATGCTGTGTTACTGCACCATATAAATTGTTGTGATTATTAATATTATTATTTTTTAGCATTAGACGGAATGTAACAGAGAAATAATAGGATACCTATCGTTATCGTTTGCTGTGATGGCTGGTCAACCAAACAAGATTAACTTAAATTCATTGTTCTATATTGAATACAAAACAGTGTATTTAAGACACTCTGGTTCTTTTGTTTTGTTTCTTTGTTTTCCACAACCTATTATTATTGAAGTCCTAGCGTCAGTAACAAATTACGTCGTGCACCATGTCAACCTTTCTTTATCAATAATTAAATTATTATTATTTATGCGCCTTTTCCTTGCAGACATGTAGAACACAATTAACAATTATAAACTGATTTGCTGGCTACTGAATATACACCTTCAACTCTATTGTTTGCGGAGGAGGCTCAATAGAAGCTGTCTTCACTTTGAACCTGTATGTCATGTACCTTTGTACCTTCCCCCCGCTCATTACAAGACTTTAAATGAGTTAAATAATAATATGCAACATGTATTTATATAAAGTCGGCTACAACAGTTTTAAAGGTGTCATGTCAGTATAAATTATTCTGTTAAATCCGCATTGATTTGGTTACGGTACAATAAATATTATGGTGTCAAATTAATTTCTCCATTAAGTTAATTTAAGTTAAATTAAGTTCTCCTTTAGAGAATTAATGGTTCTCACGTTGTAAGTCAATGATCAGACGGTTGTTTCTTGCATCTCTTATTAAGTTGTTTTGAAATGATTCCACAGGAAAGAAAACAAATTATGTGAAGAGTAGAAAATGATTGAGGTCTCATTATACCTTTAGTGACCAGTTCTCTTGTTTTTAAAAACAAGATTAACCTAAATTCATTGTTCTCTACCGAATACAAAACAGTATAATTATTTAAGACGCTCTGCTTCATGGCAGTGTTAAATGGAAGCACTAATTTTAGTCGAGATTCCTTTAATAGCAGACTTGTTTACAGTTGGGATTAACTGCTGTTATGTTTACAGTTTTGCTCAAGCAGGAATTTCATTAATGCAATAATATTTCTCAGCGTCCTACGCAGCTCACTGATCTAAAATTAGCAAAGAGCTCAACAAGAATCTGTATCGCCTTTCTTAATGGCACATGTAATTAATTAATCTTCGTTCACGTCTCTGGCTGTACGTTGTACGTGCTGCACTGGCTCCCACTCCAGTAGCAGATCATGTGCATGATTACTGTTTCTGATGTGGTGATGCCTGCTCGGCCTTGCCTCTGACTTCCTGTGATAGCCCTACCTCTTGATTGTCCAGAGCTTGTCGCTTCCTCCACTGTTCCAAGCAGGGTATGCACCGTGTCCTTTTTGCCCTACATTTATTAGTCAAAACCAGCGCTGTCGGCCCCTTGGCCTGGAACGTGTGCTCCAGAGCTGTCCTTGTTTGGGGTGGGTCGGGAATCTCTTCTTAGTAGTAACCTTGAAAGGGAGCTATATAAATCTTTGTAACAAGTGAATGAAATGAAAACTGATGTTATAACCCATTCTTAGTAAAATCTTGCTTTTTTCGTGCACTGTATATTTTTTAATACGGGCAACAACAACTCCGGTTGCCTTGTCGTTTAATTCGGTTAATGTTGTCATCGGTCGTACTTTTACGACTTTTGTTGATTAATTAAGCATGTAATTAATTAGCAATTAAGCTACCTGTCACCGTGGCTGTCACGTACTGGACGTGTGTGGTTGGTTCAATGCAGGCATCATGGCCGGTTCAAATCGGTCGGGAGATCTCGCAGATGCGCAGAAGTCTATTCCTGTTGGAACAATTGCCGCAGTTGCCACAACTTCCGCTGTCTGTATCTTTTTTAGCAAAATTAATCACTCGACTTATCGTAAATTCTGTGATAGTTTTAGGAGAGAGATTATTCACATCACTCATTTATGTCAACAATGTTGTATTGTATTGTATTGTTTCACTGATTTAAAATTTTTGTTTCACTGTCATAATTGTATTTTGTTGATGGTTCAGGAAATACATTAAATTGAATTGAATTGTATCTGCCCTGTTATAAAGCGCTTCTCGCAGCAGGAGCTTTTCAGGAGCTCTCCCAGTGTGTTGAACCCTGAGAGAGAAGGCAGAATTTGAGGTGAAGGAAAGATGAGGAAAAGGTTATAGAGATACCATTCATGTCCTAAAGTAGGCCACACTTCATAGCAGAAATAACATTCGTTACATAGTGCCTTTGAGCAGTCTGGCCATTTTAGTGTCCTACGTGACCAGAAATTTCTTTAAAGATAATTTTTTAATTTTAAAGAAATTCTGATTGGATTAATTCCTGCTTTGGGTTGTTAGTTTAATTGTGATTCACCGAAAATCTGCAAAGTTTTCTTGACTCAAAGAATTTGTTTATCTTTCTGCGCAGTTTAGTTTTTCTGTAGAACTGTAGAATAAACTCATGGCTTTGTTGCATTGTTGTATTGAGGCTATATTGAACCTTTATGACTCCATACATGTGGCATACGTGCTATATACAAGAAGTCTTTGGGGATTTGTTCATATAAACACATGTACAAGGTTTCCACATATATTCCACAGTGATGTACGGCTTTAGATAAGACTATCACTAACATTTTTTATGACCTTAACCTTTGATAAGATCTCTCTTGTCTCTTGTTCTTTGCTGGTTGTGTTGAAGGCCAGCTGCTCCGTGACAAGTAAGAGACATTTTTTGCTTCACTATCATTTGTTTTGTAAAGTTAACTAAATTTTATTTTATTTCAATTTACCTAAAACTGACTGGTTCATGGTTGGTTGAGTTGATGTCTGACTATCAATCAATCAATCACATAAATTTATATAGCGCCTCTTCAAGATTTCTACTCAGAGGCGCTCCCAACCCAGGCCTGGTCAAAAAGAAAGGTCTTGAGAAGACGGTAGAAAGAGCCAGCCGAGTCTAGTTGGTTTATTATTTAGAATTATTTTTTAATATAAATATAAATAAACCATTTCAGTAGTCATTCATTCTTTAATTTTAGCTTTTGTTATTATTATTATTATTTTTTTGCCCCGAGGTATTTAGGATCCCTCAGGGACTTATTGCTAACTACAGTATAAAAACCAGTCCAGTTATTATTATTATTATTATTATTATTATTATTATTGACCTTTTAATTAATGGTTAATTAATATTTTTAGTAGCTTAGACTGTGTTGTAGAAAACACTAACCTTGAATGTTTGTTGAATTCATTGCTGTTGATAATCTAGGTTTGGTGAGAGCATGGGTGGAGGACTGATAGTGGCCCACCTGGCCTGGCCTAATCCCTGGGTCATAATGGTCGGGTCATTCTTGTCGACCTGTGGAGCTGGACTTCAGAGCCTGACAGGTGAACATCATAAAATATGTACACGTTCAATGTCGTTCATCATCTTCATTCATTCATACTGTTTAGTTTTTTCCTGTCTCAGGAGACGTTTTGAGAACAGATCTGCAGTGATGTAGTCGAGTCCACCTGGGCCGAGTCCGAGTCCGAGTCCGAGTCCTGCTAGTCCGAGTCCGAGTCGAGTCCGAGTCCAAGGGAGTTCGAGTCCGAGTCCGAGTCCGAGTCACTAAGGATCGAGTCCGAGTCCGAGTCCGAGTCCAGTAACATCAAGATACACTGAAACACTCAACATAATGACATAGAAAAAATATCAACACTAATTATGCTAATGGTATTTTTAAGTGTAATTTATCAAAATTGAACTTTAAAAATACTGAATTAGATAACGTTTTTTGATAATCTGGCGCAATGAAATAGATACAAAATTAATATCCTTACACTGACAAAACACAATTAAGTTCAACAGCGCATCTTGTGAAGTCTCTTATGTTGAGATTTGGGACCAAAAACTACCACCCATCAGCAATGCCTCTAGGCCTACTCTAGTAAATGTTCTGAATCTGTGGTTTTGGGAAATGGCGTCTATTCACTGTGATTATATCAGCTACTCCAATACCCCAACACAGACCAACTAAGTGTTACGACCTTGCCTGCACGTTGCAATCCTCCAATTATGTAGTAGCCTATCTGATCTATTAATGGAGATGTAGGCCTAAGTAGGCCTAAACCTCTGTGCCCAATTCCAAGATGAGAGAAGTTCTAATAGCCACCAGCCGCAAGTAGCCAGTAGACACCTCCAACCTCCTATCCTCATTTGTTATAAACATTTCGATAGACTAGAAGTCTATGTTCGTTCGATCAGATCAGCATATTAATGCCAAGTCAATTGAGGTGTCAAAATATCAAACTGGATATAGACCTTTGCATGCCATGAATGCCTGGTATTGTTTGTGCAGGTCTACTATATGTAAGGCTATTATAAGCTCATGTTCAAATATTTCAACTAGCTCCTCCCGTAACCCAACACCGACTATAATACATCAAATAAACCTGTAATTACCTTCCCTGGCCTATATTCAGCGGTGCCCAGCCATCCGTGACATAATTTCAATGTCAGGTTGTTTCATTACGAACCTAAACCCGCAGGCTACAAGGGTTCCTTTGTTTGAGTTGAGTCACTTGATTGATCAAGAAAGCAGACGAAATGTCTTAATTGGTGTGTCAATACAGGTTGTCGCCTGGTCCACGGAATATCCGTGACTCGGAAACCGAGTCACCGAGTCAAATTTCGAGTCCAGGGCTTCGAGTCCGAGTCCAAGTCCGAGTCCTGACAGCCCGAGTCCGAGTCCGCAGAAAATCGGTCTCGAGTCGGACTCGAGTCTTTTGCCGGACTCGAGTCCTACATCACTGCAGATCTGTAATGACAGAGCAAAGGAGGATGAGTTGCATTGCTAAACTGAAACTTTAAGACTTACATCCATAATTACATGTCAGAAATCATCTTACGATGCTGTGTATGCTACCTGTAACTTAACACTGTGTAATGAGTCTCTGGTGGTTTGTCTGTCAGATTTTCAGACCGTTGTACGCAGGTTTGTGATTTATACGAATTCGTGCAAAAATTCAGTTTGGACGTTTCTGTTCAAACAAGAACGTATCGCATGCGTTGGGGGGGTCTATACCGAATGTCGCAGCGTTAATTGAGATCGAGTGAAGGGCGCCATCTGTGACCAGCGTCGTCAAATCTCTGCTCCGACCGACGAGAATCATCATCATCATCAACCACCACCCGAAGCGTTCGGACGTCGTTAATTTTCCTGTGCACGCAAGTCTTGTATGGACACCTCTTTTAGACTTGCGACTTATTAAGAACGCGCGTTGCCACCTGATGTTGACGTCGTCGACACCGGCGTCGTTGTCGTCATCATCTGCGCTTGCGCTGTGCGGTTTCATTATGCTTGCGTGTCCGACGAGTCCTTCTCTTGCGACGACGGATATTGATTGCGTTAATCCAACACTTTTTGGCTTCTTTGATTGCGAGCGTCGTCGAGCGCTGTTCGTGCTGGTTCAACTCTTGTCGTGATGTTGATGATGAACCGATGTGGGTGGCAGTCGGTGTTTGCGGCTGTAGCTTGGATTTCTTTTTACTTGGCTTCTGGCGAAGCTACACAAGTACTACACGTGTACTGTACAGTACTTAGTATGCCTGCTGGTTGAGTTTGTCGGTTCTTGTTGCGACGCGTTGTGACGGGGAAGTGTCGTTGCGACCGATATTTCTACTCTGCGGATTAATTTGCTGCACGGGGCGGATGTGGCAGGCCGCTTTACCTCTCTGTTCTCTGTCGTACGTGATGACTTCTATGGCACCCACATCTGATGAAGTATCTTTTTCTCTTTTTTTCTTGCTCCCAAACAATCGTATAGAAGACGATTTTAAACAAAACTTGGAAACAACAAATGCGATGAGAACAACTAATCATTGATAAAAGCAGTGCACAGAAACAATGGGTACTCTGAAGGGAAGAAAATCCCACTAGGTGTGGCCCTATGTGGAAATAATCCCTGTAAGAAGTTGGGTGGGGCGCGGTGGTGTACTGGGTATGTTCGTTCGGTCGTAAATTTGGTTGTTGGAAGAACAGTAACAACAAAGATATAAAAAACAAGTGTAAACAGCAATTAATTTCTGCAAGACTATATATTATTTCTTTGCTATGCATGTGCTCGTATTAATTGTTTAAAGTGAGAGAATTTCCTGAAGCAGTCTGCGCGAGTTCTGCTCCCAGGCTTGTTCTTGCGTTGCCCATCATAACTATGAATCTCTCTTTTAAACCTGTTCATGTAGAAATGTCGGCCTCATTATTACTTGCCTGCGTCTATTTTTTATGTGTTTTTCAGCGCGTTGCTAATGATGGGCTTTTTCTTCTCGATTATTATCGCCTTTGTTGTCGTAAAACAAAGGTAGCTTCTCACCTGCGCGTTATTTCAGGTGGCACGTTTAGCGCTGTGGATAATTCGCGTGTGAAGTGCCTGCTTTAACGCACCTGAGCGATTCTCCGTGCTGCTTAGCCGTTCGTGTTTAACTCTTCCGACTGCGTTAGCACAGAATCTATGAGGATGTAATTATTTAAAGATAAATCATCTCGTCTGATGAAAGTCTGAAGTCTCTAATTGCTGTTTCTGTCGCAATAGGTTGCAGGCAATGTATTAAAAGCTGTTGTTTCCTCGTTTTGTACATTGGGGGAAGGTGTGTCCTAAGGGAAGTTAGAAGTTTAAATAATAGAAACGTTACAGCCTGCCATGCATTGCATCTGTTTAGCTAATTTGGCAAATAGCCTTGATTCAGCACGTTTGAAGGACTCGTTGAAAGTGCTAAACTGCGAACTCTTAAAACTCGAAGCAACTCTAGACATATATAGTTGCATGGAGAGTTGCAGCGAGTTATATGAACGTACCTACACACACACACGCACACTGACACACACGCGCACACACACACACTGACATACACGCAGACACTGACACACACATGCACACATGTTCACTGTTCAGAGTAGAGAGCTTGAAGGGGCGCTATAACAAGTGCACATACAAACAAACAAACAAATAAATCACTATCATCGCATCTGAACGGTGTTCTGTAAGAGATGTTTTAAACAGATCACACGATTAAATTATTTCTCTTCCAATTCCATTCTTTCCAGGCGCTCCGAGGCTTCTCCAGGCGATCGCTGCCGACGGAATCATTCCATTCCTGCAGCCGTTCGCAGTGACGTCAAAGTCGGGCGAACCGATCCGCGCCCTTTTCCTGACCGTGGCAATTGCGGAGTCGGGCGTTCTGTTGGCCAACGTTGACTACATCGCTCCGATCATCACGATGTTTTTCCTCATGTGTTACTGCTTCACGAATCTCGCCTGCGCTGTCCAGACGCTACTCAAGACGCCGAACTGGAGACCACGTTTCAAGTTCTACCACTGGTAGGAATTGCCTAGCGTCTTTGTTTGTTTGTATGTGCACTTGTTATAGCGCCCCTTCAAGCTCTCTCTACTCAGAGGCGCTCCCGAATGCAGAGCGGACACTGCATCGGAGTTTCACGCCGAAGCGCTGAGCAATTGTGAGTGAAGGACTTGCCCAAGGTCTTTACGCGGCGAGGTGGATTCGAACCTTCCGGCTCCAAAGCAACGACGCTACCACTACACCACCGCGTCGTACATGGTGGTGGATGCATTGGTTGAACCCTGCTTGCCTATTTTGCTGTGGTTTGAGCTCTTTTCCTGATATGTTGGTCAGGACTTAATCAAAGTACCTACAATGTTTCTTACGTATTTTTCTATTTCTTTTTGACTATTGACCAAGCAAAAGTGAAAAGTTAGACTGTCGTCTGATAGAAAGTAAAAATCTGCTGAATCTGGTAGAAATTAATGAAATTATTATCATGTCTGATGAAAGGAATAAGCAAAACTTATACTGATAATTATGTGAGTGAAACTTCTCTCTTAAATTGTTTATTGGGACGTGAGAGCTTTCACTTTATTGCAGCAGAAAGCGAAAGGTGTTCTTGTTTTTGTTTTGTTAGGCTTTTGTCTTTGTTTGGCGTTGGTCTCTGCCTTGCCTTGATGTTCATGTCCAGCTGGTACTACGCCCTCGCTGCTCTCGCTTTGGCCGCATCAATCTACAAGTACATCGAGTATAAGGGGTAAGTACTTCGCCCCCTTTCTGCCACTTCGCTGCGTCCTCTTAGGTCCTCTGATCGGCTTGACCTCTTTGTCCCCCGAGTCACGATCGCTATGGCACAATCCAGATCATTTGCCTGCATTGGTCCCTAAATATGGAATAGGCTTCCCCCATCAGTTCGCCCTGCCATCCTCTCTGGTAGTGTATCCTCATCTTTCTGTCGTCTAAAAACTTGCCATTTTTCTCGGGGTTGAACGCACTTGGAGCGCTTCTGAAAGGCTCTTGCTGCAAGAAGCGCTTTATAAATGGTCAGATAAGATAAGCTGCAGCATCTGATATATTAGTTAACCCTTTTTCGACCAAAGCTTAGTAAATTGTATGGCGAATCCTATACCCTCGGTCGGTAAAGGGTTACTGTAAGGTATTGATGTAATAATATATGTAGTGCCACTTGTAAAGCACTTGTTTGGGACATATTTGGTGTTGTCGTGGTGATCATCACCATGACAACACCAAATAAATCAATGTCACCTCTATGAAACTATCACTATAACAACATTAAATTGCTCTGGCATCACTAAATCACTGGTAGCACTTCAATAAACAAGATGTTCTTTGCCTTTTTCTGACCAAAGTGCAGTAAATCATACCCTTGGTCGCTAAATGGATACTTTAAGGTATCACAATAAGATATCTAGTGCCACTTGTAAAGCTCTTGTTGGGAACATGAGGAGACATGATTACCAAGAAGGCACTAAATAAATAAATGTCACCACTTAAAATAAAATCACTATGACAACGGTAAATTACTATGTGAACACTAAGTGTAAATCACTGGCAGCACTTAAACGAAAGAAGATGTTCTTTGCCGCTGAGGCAGATTGAGGTGAGGATGGATAGGAATTATATTTGTCTCATTCTGAAGTATCCCTTGCTGGGTACCAAGAAACGCTTTTCGACAAATATTGAAGCACCTGAAAGAGCAATTAGTAAGAGGAAAAGTCTTGAGTACGGTAGTTAAAGAAAGAGTTAGACATTTCCAGCGAAAGGGAGCGTATTCCAAAGGGGAGGCTATTCCAGAAAGATCTATGCTTCCCAAGGTCTTCCAGCTGAGTTGTCTCTTTGATCCTCAGTACAGCTCAAGGTGGTTTCTGTGGCAGAAGCTTTCCAATGCTGAATGCACGCAGAAGTTTTTGCCTTAGTCTGCCGCATTAGCCTGTAATATGAAAGTCTCAGTAGTTATAAGTATATAATATTCAGTGGTTGGATTACATTTTATCCTAAACTTGCTTCATCAATCAGCCAATCAATCAATCAATCAGTCAATCTGTTTGTTTATGAAGTAATTAAGCTGATGCAGATTTATGCAGCTTGATTAAACAGACAATATTGTTCAGATCATCCGTCGATCGCTTGTCTTTGAATGTTTGTCTTTGTCAAGGTGCCCTTGTAGCAGCATGGCTGTGTTATGGTGCCATAGAAATTGTCATCATTACATTTACATTTACAGGGACAGTCACAATGCAAAAATAAGAGATAAGATATGTTAGTAGATGTGCTTATAAAGAATACACGAAATGAAGTTATGAGTGTCTTTTATAGGTACTGAGAAGTTTTCACTCAGATTTCGAGTGCATATATGTCAAATTTTCTTTTAAAAAGACGTGCATAAATTTTCGATTGTGATAATGGTTAGATTAGAAGTTAATTGAGAGATTAGGTTGTTTGGTCCTATGTTCATGATAATTTATTACATCATTGCAATGTGTAAATTAGTTTTAAAAAGCAGGGTATACTTCCAGAAGTGGCTGTGCATAATTCATCGTAGTGTTACTATTTGAATTCAAAGAGCAGAGAAAGAGTGGGGCGATGGAATTCGGGGTCTTTCTATGTCCGCTGCTCGCTTTGCTCTTCTCAAACTCGAGGAGGGACCACCACACGTTAAGAACTGGCGACCACAAATACTCATTCTACTCAAATTGGATGAAAATCTTCAACCAAAATATCCAAAGTTACTTTCGTTCTCCAGCCAATTAAAGGCCGGTGAGTGCCATACTTGAAGTGTACTTACTATAATTATTTTGATTTTCACTATTGCTATTATCCGTCAAGTTCTTGCTAAGTATCAAATGAAGCCCCCATGCAGGAAATAATATTCAAGGAAGAGGGGTCAGGGTAGTGTAAGCATTCAGCTTTTTCTGGCTCCTGTTGTGTTTCACGATTGTACTGTTATACTTTTTGTGTGCAATAAATAGATTCATTCATACATGCAAACCTATGTAAGGAGAGTTTTGTAGCTTTTGTTACTGGTTTGTCTCCTTTAAAAAATTTTATACACTTTTACATTCCCTTTGTGTTCTGATGATGACGAATCTTGTTAGGGCGAATTCTAAAATGCTCAGGAACATGGATTATAAATTTTATTCAAATTCAACTGTAGAAAATTACCTTATTATAACTTCTTATTATTATTATTATGAAGTATTTCTTCGTATAGCTGCCAGAGACATTTTTGCAATATGTTTCTATTGTACAAGAAAATAAAATTTTGCAGAGAAGTATTTGAAACTTTCAGTATTCTTAATAAGTATTTCAAAATGTTCTTCTTTGTTCAAGTATTTAAATTGGGTTGTTTTTCCAGGGAAGGGTCTGACCATAGTAGTGTCGGTGATCGAGGGCAGCTACGGTCAGCATGCGGATCGAGCGGAGGCAGCGAAGAAGGAGATCAATGAAATGCTGAAGAAGGAAAAGACGAAAGGATTTGCGGAAGTCATCGTAGCCAAAGATCTTGCGGAAGGAATGAGTTATCTGTACGTTTACACTACACACGATTACTCTGACCTCCCTGTTTAATCCTTTTAACGATGAATTGCACTGGTTCCCAGTCACTTTTAGATTTAGTACGTGCTTGTTGTTAAAGGGTTGAACTGTTATATGTAAAGTGAAACCCTATTGTTGTGACTTTTCCATCAGGAAAGGGTTTTACTTTTGATGCCATATGGGTGTTTTCTGAAAGACACTAGTTTCAGGACCTTGCTTTTAAGACTATTTTTAAGGGTTTGTAATAAATAAATACCATTGCTTACCTTTACATATCTTACATTACCTTGCCTTTCAGTTACCTTACCGTACCTTTTACTTTGTAAACTGGAGATTCAAGATGTCTTTATGGGTACCGAGGTGCTGTGAGACAAGTAAGACATGCTCTATCCACCATCTTGATATGAAAATATCGGATATGCAATGATATGCATTGATATAAAGCAGAATCTGGCTTGCCTGTATTCTTGTTTAGGTTCGAAATAACACTGTGGAAGTTGTATGATTGAGTCGTGTTTACGTTCCAGCTGTGGCTTCTAATTTTTCAGAGTTCAGGGTTCTGGTCTCGGAGGACTGCGACATAATTCTGTGATGCTGAGTTGGCCGGCCGACTGGCGACAGCAACCAAAGCACTGCAGGGCTTTCATTGGTTGGTCAACAAATCAAGTCAAATCAATCAATTTTATTGGTCCGTTTGTAACAGCAACTGCACACCAAGTCAGGAACAAAAATTACACAAAGCATTTCAACTATCATCAAATTGTTAGACATTAATCAACCCAAGAACTTAATTAGATAACATAAATTATTCAGTCAACACTGATCTGTACATAGACATCCTGTTACATTACATTACTGCACACCACTTTTGGGAGTTTACATACAAGATTCTCATATGTATCGTAATAATTAATGTATATTAGCCAACCGACCTTCTTCTGCTGACCAACTGACCTATTGGATCAAGGTCATCCCTTACACAAATGGATTCTGTGCATAAAGAAATGGTGTTTAGTTTTAACAATCATAGAAACCACACACAAGAAAAGATCTTCTTGATGGAGCGTCCTTATTGTGTGTTGGCACTACAGTTGCTGAGGTTACCTCAAATCTCATGACCATGCTTTTGATGAGTTCAGTATAGAGACATATCAACAAGTGTACTACCTTTATCTTTCACTTATTCTACAATGAGCGCCTCTGAGTGGTTTTCTTGAAGAGGTGCTATATAAATATTTGAATGAATGAATGAATAATAATAATACTATCTATTATTATTAACATTGCCTTTGTTGCATTTTATAGATACATTAAGAGTGATCAATGACAAGCATCTTGCAGCATTGATCGCCAAAGGAGTCGATAGTTTTCCAGACAATAAGGAGAAGATTTTTGGAACCATCGACATCTGGTGGATTGTCCGTATCCTTTGTCTTGTAACTTTGAAATTTCCCTTTGTCTTTGTCATTTCTTTTGTCGTATCAAACAAACAGAAACAGTTTGCATATCTGTCGCATGTAGATGGTGTCACCACTTTGTACCAGGCTACCAGATTGCAGGTGCTGATGCCGCTTAAGCCATGATAATTACAATGCGCTACAGAAGTGATAAGATGATAATAGATTTGGTCTCTTATAGAGGGATGCGTAATTGCTTGTGCAACTTTTTTTAAATGACAGGTTGCATTCTAATTTACATTATATTTGTTAACCGTCAAAAATCTAAAAAGGATCAAGCTTATGGACTTGTTAGGAGATGCTTCAAGTTTGATTAGTACGACACATTGGGCATTGTATTTCTGAGGTGGACACCATCCAAGTATTAATCAGACCTAATTTATTTTAGCTTCATTGCTTCAACAAATTCATTATGGACACAGAGCGTCTATTTTTTGCAGCGTATTGCAGATGTTTTTTACTAGCATGTAGAATTTTTTGAGTATTTCATTGGCACTGCTTATCATTGTCCGCTGTTTGGCCTTAACTGATTGTTCTGAGATGATGGTGGGCTGCTGATGCTGCTTCCTTTCCTACTCACTCAGCACAAGGTCTGGAAACATTGCAAGATGCGCATATTTACAGTTGCACGTGAGTGTATCATCAAGTTTATACAAGAGTTACTTATAACATAAGCTTATCTCCTGTTCTGTAATACATTAATATATTCTAATTTTCAAACTATTGACTGATGTAGATTGATGTAATATGCATGTAATAATAATATTGTACTTGCATAACATATAACTGTATACATGGAGGTGTGTGAGTGTGTGTGAATTTATTTTCGAGTATCTATGTATAATCCTATGATTGGAGTCTGCGATGATGAAAAAGCTTTGTTCTGTGTTCTAATCTACGGATTATCTCAGTCTGACCATAATTATCTGGTGACTTTATTGCACTACTAAAATATCACGCTGAAAGTCTCTTGTGCTTTTTAAAAATCTAGTGGCTAGGCAATGAGAAGAAGGAATTTTCTCAAATGTTTTACATCATATTTTTGTATGAACTGTGGTTTAGAAATTGAAGACAACAGCATTCAAATCAAGAAAGACTTGGAAACGTTCATCTATCAACTGCGATTGAGAGCAGAAGTGGCGGTGGTTGAAATGGTATTTCATTTCCTCAAAATATATTTGACTTTAGAATTCATATGTTAAGACTTTATAGAGCACTTTTTAACTCTTCATTTTGATTTAATATATGCAAGTGGGCTGCTACTTTTGTGTTCTCAAATTATATTTATGTCATACTTTAAATTGTATTGCGGCATATACTTACATTATACTTGAAATTATATTTAAGAAAATTTGTAGAATAATTTTTTCAAGCTTCTTCACAAATTAAAAAAGGATGAGGGTTTCGGATTTGTTAGGACGGCACATCTACATATCTTTCCAAGATATGTAGATGTGCCGGTGTTTGTATTTATAAAACTACTATTCTTCTTTATTATGATATTTAAAAATTCATTACTGCCTCGAATTACACTTTTCTTTTGCAACCATATTTTAAAACTGCATGTAATATTTTTCACTCTTATAATATGTATAAAAAGATGATGCATTCGAACTCTACCTCTATACTCTGCTGGAAGCAGTGGAAGGGTTACAGTAATGGTAACACTCTGGCACGAAGAGCTCATGGTCATGGTCACGACTTCGCTTCCCGCCACCTTTTAGTGCATTTTAATCCATTCATTCATTCCAAAAATGTGTATGGTGCCTCTACAAAAGACTTACTCAGAGTCTTTTGAGGGGTTCCTAACATGCACCTTATAAACATTAGTTGCACATACCTACAATACATACGTACATACAGAATACACATGTGGAAACTTGAGTTTGTATACTTTAAAATTTTATCATTATTTTTTAATATTCAGTCATTTGTTGTGTGTCTATTTGTCAGCCGGACAAAGACATCAGCGCGTACACGTACGAACGGACGCTCATGATGGAGCAGAGGTCATCGATGCTACGACAGATGAAGCAGAGCGAAAGCTACCGACTACTCAACGTAAGTAGATCCAAAGAAACTTTCAGGGAACCAGTCAAATAAATATGGCAATCGTGTAGCGGTATGGCCGTGCTACGGCACAATAGTAATTGTTGATATTCTTAATGAATCATAGAAAAAAGACCAAAACTGATTAGATGTAGCTGAAAAATAGCTGGGGGATTTTCCTAGAAATGGATCGGTATGGTGTAAGTCACAGTGGCAGCAATACTTATTTGCAGCGATGAAGAAACTTTTATTGTGTGTTACAGTTTATTGTATTATTTAACGAGAAAAAGTATATAAATTTGAAGTGAAATTTTTCAACTAAATTTGTAAGTGGAATGGTTTTTGAACTCTCCACCATATCATTTTAAGACAGTTAGCTTGGCACTAGTATTGCACCAGCTGAGTCCAGCTCGTATCACAGTTACCAATTGCACTGGTATTGCACCAATTCATATAAATCACAATTACCCAGTCCAGTACCATGATAGCTGCATGCAATCTGATTAAGCTGTTTCTTTTAATATAATTATTTCCTCTTCGTCTTCTATCTATTTTTATCTGTTTCGCTTGTGTATGATCCATCCTGATATGATTTTACATAGATTGTATCTATTCATAGTGCTGCGATCTTCCAGTGCTATGCCTAGATTTAATTTCAAGTGTATTGTATGTCTAGTCATTGTTGAACTCTTCCATGAGTAATTAATTGCAGATTGTTATCCCACTGGAGTACATGTAAGTGCAAGGGAATGTTGAGCCATCTGTCTACCTTGGCAAGGATTTGAACCCATGATAGTCCATCATGCTCACGAAAGAGAGTGTGCGGGCCGCGGTTCGATTCCCGAAGGTGGCTATTTCAGAGATTCAAATCTCGGGCTAGCACAGTCCGTCCATGGGAACCTAAATGCCATGGCGACACTAATCATCTTCGATATGGCAGTGTCGTTAAACATGTAACCAGCAGTAGTTACTAGTTAGTTATCATGCTCTGCTGTTAGAGCGTGTAAACAAATAGTCTTACCTTTGCTAAAGTAACTGCAACATTTCTCAGCCAACACAAAGAATCTATTAATGTGCAGCCCACTGTGGCAACTGAGAATTGCACGAGAGAAAACGAGGTATGCACGATGGTAAGACACAGCATGTCCGGCATACTCAACATCCGTATTTTATTTGTGGTTCAGTGTGTGCCGTCAGATATCATGTACTAGACACGTGTTGTGACGCCTGAAATAATGTAGGTTCCGTGTTTGCCAACGACTGCGTGGAGTTTTCTTATGTTTTTGCTTGTAACTCTCTGAGCGTTTAAAGTTGCAGCATTCCAACTCCTCTTGAAATTCTTTGCTTCCCACTACTCACCATGCATGGAACCCTGGACACACATACATTCCAATAAAATACTTCTGTGGTCTTTCCACTGCTCACCCATTCGGTGTTCCCTCTGCTCATCCATACAACTTTAACCACTGCTTGCTCCATGTTTCTGTAACCTTTGCTCTATCTGTTAGTTGTGGTCTTACTTACTTAATTGTAGAAGTTAATAATTACCTGACTGGACCTGAGCTCATTCACCATTGGATGTTCCTTACTTGTTGATTTTCCGTAGTATTGAGTGCGTGTTGTGTGTTTGAAAGAGTGTTCATTTGTGCAGTGTAGTTGCATCTACTTAAACAGTTTCTGGATTCTAAATATATGTTGTCTTCGTTAACGGGTGCCTTCCATACTTTATGTGATTCCATGTGCTAATCCCTGATTCCTTGTTTTCCCGTTTTGTATTAGAACTTCTCACTATTTGTTATTAATTGTTGAGAGCCCAGCTTACAGAGCATTTTATCTCCGTTGCAAACATTGCTGAGATAGACTGGAATGGTCACCAGTGACTGTGTCGGCATCTATGTAGTAATGTTGCTAATTACTGAGTAGCATTTTGACTTGAATGAACTGGAAGGCAAAGTGTTGCCGCTTGTCTTAGATTGCATTTTGCCATTGAGTTTTTTGCATGTCGTTGTACTACATTTGGTATGATACAAGTTTAGCTAAAATTTTAGAAGTCGTGGACTTATTTTCATTTTTAAATTAGTTTTTTGCTTGGATTGACTAATTAGTCTTTGTTTCTAATAGTTTTTAGGGCTTAACATGAGTGCCCATATTGACCATGTCATTGTGGCTTGCATTTTCTGTTCAGCTGAAAATTAATGCCTGTGTTATAGTAGGAGATAATATTTACGGTTACATTTACATGCATAGTATAATTATCTTATTTGGTATCAGCCACTTTTAATGTAGCAACCTATTGCAGATAATTTGGAAATTTGTAGACAAATAACTTAGTGTGGAAGGTCTTGCTGATTGTTTTATTAGCATTGTTTGTTTGGGCTTCAGGTGTTAGACCTTCCATGGGTGGGAGTAGCTCAGCCTCTGTTAAATATTCTTAATAGAGGCATTTTTAAATTGGTAGAAAATATAGTTTCCATCGGCAACATTAAATAAGATTAATTTATTTCATTTATTTTTATTTAATTTTATTACATAGGCCTACCTTTGGCATGCAGTCTTCATGCAGTTTTAACCAAAAAAGCATGATAGAATAACATACTGAACGCTGAACAGGTCACTTTACAACAAAAGAATAATGAGATGTAAGCTTACATGGCGAAAAAGAAATGTAAATGAAGTGCTACATGATCATGAGGAATCACAGGAAAAACTGTCCCACTTTCTAGAATATACTCGGTGAATTCTGTTAGTGGATTGATGCAGAAAGGTCTTGATCGTAGTAGTAAAGTTATTATGTTCCACAGAATAGTGTGTTGCTGGTTATAAATTTTGTTAACTAGATCTACTGACGTCTTCTGTTTATCAAATTCTAACCCAGAGAAATTGCATTTTCATTTATGTAGCTGATTTTTAAAATTTGTAAACTATCGATTAATTATCTAGAATAAGCAGAAGGTTGTGAAAAGCAGCCTTGATTAAAAAAAACAGGAATTGTTATCAACTTCAATTTGAATTGATGAATTGTGATGATGGCTTTATAGAAATTATAATATTCTTGTTGACAGAATATGAATAGATGGTCATTGATTTGTCTCTCTTGCTGTTTGATTTCATGTTCAGATGATTTTTTCGTTTTCATAGTCGAGTTTCCTACAGGGTGAACAGAACAGACTACTGTACTTCTTGAATTGTCCTCTACAGGTGTTGTATACACATTCAACATAACTACTACAGAGTTTTGAAGATTTTACACGACCTGTGTGCTCTGTTGAACTAGGATGTGTTGGATATGAAACTAAATATTGCTAAATCTCATGTTATAAAGGGATTGGATCATTGTCTAGGATGAGTAATTGAGTATGAGTTTTTGCACATGTTCTTATGCCTACTAATTCAGTTGAATAAACATTCACTTGAGTAAATGGTAGGAATTCACTGTCATTAATTTTTAAAACCTTAATTAATTTGTGTGGAACATTGTTTGAATTTTGAAACAGCCGCAGCTGATTCTCGACTCTGCGCATCATCATCAGTCGTCTGCTGCTGCAGCAGCGCCACCTGCTGTCAAAATCGAAGTGGAGGATGCTCAGGCGGAGGCGGAGGCAGACCGGGATGACGACGTTTCCGTAACCACCACGCAGGACTCTAGGAGTGGCCTTGGCAACTGGAAAAATGGCGCTGGAACTAGGATGGAAAAGAACCTCTATACATTTTCTGCATCGTCTGGGCAGCAGCTGAAGAAAGACTTACTTGGCATCGCTAAACCGTGGGTTCTTGTGTTTTTTCATGTCTATAGGCATAATTATAGAAGTTTTTCTTTGCAACAGCATATGAATAGGATTCATCTTTGCTGTAGTTTGTTTTCTCTTCATTAATTTAGTAGCATAATTATGGAAGTTCTTTCTTGTTTAGGAAGATGCTTATGATATTTCAAAGTGCTGAGTCACAGACGCGTATAGATATGTGCATAAACAAGAGTCTGAGAATTTAAAAAATGATGACTTTCTGTACTGTTGTCATAACCGTAAAGAGGTCGCTTAACAATTTCATTTCTCTGACTTTCTGTGATATTTCCAGCGATAACCGAAATGTTCGTCGTATGCACACGGCCGTTCGACTCAACGAGACGATCAAGGAGAAGTCGAAAGACGCCCGACTCCTCATTCTCAATCTGCCGGGACCACCGAAAAATCAATCAGGCGAAGAGAACTGTATCCTTTGACATGGTTGAACGATCTCGCATTGAAAAATTTGTTACAAGAATTTATGTAGCGCCCCTTAAAGGTTACTACTCAGGAGCACTCCTGACCCAACTTCAGCTAAAGATTACAGTTTTAAGATTGTGATAGAACGTGTCAGAGTGGACTCTTTTGGCAGCAGGTGTAGGTATGGAGGTATAGGCCTATCTCCATTACAGGCCACAGGTCCAGCAACAGAGAAAGTGCATCACTGCCTGATAGAAGAACTCGCATAAGGGACAAGAAGTTCAGCCTGTGCAGAGGAGCAAAAGAAATGACGAGTATTATGATGAATACTGCTGCAAGGCAAGGTATTTTGCGCTGGCTCCCCATCGGGCAAGGTGATGTTAAGTTAAGATCCAAACCCTTATGAGTAATTGTCTTGTTCAGCTGCCCATGGACTCCTAGCAGTGAGGTCCTGAAGTTTTTCCTATTTTGTCTCTGAGGAAGATTTTACGATGTATTGTGTAATAGTTTGCTTTTGTAACCGATGACGTTTGATTCCCTAACGATATGCTGCTCAGACATGGAGTTCTTGGAAGTGCTTACGGAGGGTCTGGATCGAATCCTAATGGTCCGTGGCGGAGGTCGGGAGGTCATAACCATCTACTCCTGATGTCGCAACGTGTCACGTGTCGTCGTCTGTAACGAAGACTTCGGTCCCTTTAGGGTTTTAGTCGGACCGTTCGTCGTCGGTTGTGGCAGTAGTTCGTAGTCTTGACTTAGTCCCGCTCGATTTCAAGAACATTTACAGCAAGGACAGATACTGATTGGCCGCATTGTGTATGACGGACACAAATTGTTACTCAATGCTCATCACTACAGCAGTTGATTAGATATTCAATTTCAATAATAATAATAATTAATGAGTCGAAAAGGTTGTAATAATAATAATAATAATAACGACAATTTATATGGCGCCATAACGCGATCATACAGGTGTTGTAAGTGATGCAGACTATTCAAAGAAACAGCTTCTGCCATTCCAATTAAGCCGTCTACCTCTAATATATCTGTGGTTTTACCAAATATTCTCTAGGCATTTATTGTCTGGAGTTAATTGGTATTTGTGCATTTTAAACGATAATAATGATGCAAAAAAATTATGTCTGGATAAATGCCCTTAACTAAGCGATTTTTACCTGGCTTGGGACCTTACTGAAATTGGATAGGTTATTTGGTTCATGTCACATAAATCTCTTTGGTGACCCCAGTAAAATTGAACGTCATGGGAGGCCAACTGTCCAACCCGAATAGAAGCATGTACAAAGGCATCTGTGTTTCAATGTGTACATACGTACGTGTATGCGTAGGTACGTATAAACATATCTAGATTACGTGGTGATGTAAATATGTGCCGTCTAGAAATGCATGTGATGTGATTACATTGGTAATAATGTTGTTGAGACTAGTTCATGACATTAACGCCGTTTCTCTTTTGATGTTCATATTTCCGTTTGCTTATTCAGTTGAACGTGTTTCGAAGACTTTACAGTGAACGTTGTTGGAAATGTGTCAGTTTGTGTGAGCGTGTTTCCATGCAATTTGTGTCTACAAGCATAGTTGTTCTTATTGTAGGCAATGTTGTTTTCTTTCGTCATTGGTAACTTGCACTTCTCGCACAGTTGCGTCGATGGCAACTGGTGATCCATTGGGGGGCCACCTGGGGTCCGGTGATCTTGGCTGCTTTGGAATGCACCTAGTGCATAGCAGTGTTATAGCAGTGTTAAAGCAGTGTTATGGTGACTCAGGCATACGCTAGGAAATTGTGAATGTGATCCATGTCACTTGTAAAGAGCAGCGGTCTTGAATTTGTCCATGCTAACTTTAACATGATATGCCCAGTTGTCTGTTTCTGTAAAGTGGCTGCGGATTGTGATAAAATTATAATCGCCTGATTGGTGGAGTTTACGGAAGTTAATTTATTTTATCAATTGTGCTTACGTTGAAAGGATCAATCTGATTTACTGCCAGCTTTGTTTATTTGTGTTTATATATTTTCCATAAACTTTATCAATTTTTGCCAGCTTTTATTTTCTTGGTTTCTGACAACTGGTTGAAGCAAAATAATATTTAAAAAATCAGAAAGTAAACAATGACGTAAATAATTTTCCATTTTCTAAAGTTTTATTCTCTGTCAATAGCTTCTTTTTGACTGTTGTCAATGAGCTTTTTATGAACACAGAAAAACGCAAGAAATTGCTAGAGTAATTTCACTTTCTTGTTTTAGTGCAAACTGAACTAAGTTGAATCAAAATGGTAATAATTCACATTGGAGTTCTGGAGGCATGTAAAAATGTAATATTTAAAAGTGATTTATGAATGCAAAGGAATATTTTATGGATTAAAAACTTGCTGCACGTTTTAAAAAGTGACAACTTGTGCCGAGTTGCATAAATGTTTTGTATTACTAACACATGTCAAGTTGTAGGGACAGCATCTTTGAACCGATGCTGTGAGTTCTTTATTTGAAGAAACCTGCTTTAGTTTTACAACACATTTTTAGTTTGGGTGGCATTTAGACATCTAAAATGCTGCATGTTTGCCTGGTGCTAACTTCAATAAGACACATCATTCAAGATCTCTTAGATAGCCATTATTACTCCAGCGTCTTTCCAAGGTTATTGAAAGCCACGTTATTGAAACTGTTGTTCAGGTATATGCAGACATTTCGTTGAGTTCTCTGTGATTTCAGCCTATATCTTTGGGCTTGATTTTAATTGCTTGTACTTATCTATAATGCATTTCTATTAATATTCTTCAGAATGGGTTCAATTTGAATATTAAAATTACAGTAAACTAAATTGTAGTGCTGCAGAGCAATGCATTTTTTTTCTGACTTTTTTAGAGTTTACAAGTTAATTTGGCTGCACATTATAAATGTGTCCTTGAGTTTGCATCACTTGAAACTCTTCTCAAAGGGTTGATTATTTTGTTTCTGCCCTTTAGACTTGCCTAATGCGCATGAAATCTAGAAATATCAATAGTTTTGTTGCCTATAGCATATGGCATTACCTACAGAATTTAGCAAACAAAACTACTGTAAATTACAATGATTTGTCAGATTTTTAAAAATGTGACCTGTTGAGTGAGGAATAACCCCCCAAACAACAACTTTGTATGTTAAGGATATGGTGAGAAGTTGAGAACATGGTCTTCAAGCGAGTGGTCTCGTACTGAATGTACGAGTGCCAAAATGTCCAACATATGGGCTAATTATTATTAATAATAGTTGTGCAATATTCTCGCAATATTTTAAATATATAAATTTTCACTTGAAGACGTGGTTTCAACTCATGTAACTCTCTTCAACCATTCAGAGTAAGACTTCTTATTAAGACTTTAAACAGATTGAGCTTTCAGACATGTGGTTTGTAATGATGAGCCACTGCAGGAAAGACTAGATCTATGACTTACGCTGCATTTACATTACATCAAAATCCTGTGATGATGTCTGAGAGCCACATCAGGAACTCTTGTAACGATTGCTTATTGTAACAAGTTTCGTTTCCAGAAGTGAAGCAGTTTTGGGATCCGTGCCCATCAAAGTGTGTTCTACCAGACTTTATGTTGTAACGTTACGAGTTTCCGGTGTACCTTTAGTAACAAAGGATCAAGTTTACTGGAACAATATTGTGTGTTCATGTAACTGAGATTCCATGTTTATTGCATCTCTTAACAATACATTGCATATGTTTATGTCTACCAGTGTATGACTTGACATTAAATTACCATGACATTTATTGAGGACACAATGCTATGTCACGGTGTCATCCATGACATGAAAATGACACCTTTTTCGTGCTAAAGTAGATAGTGGATAATTATTCTAGTTACGTGTAGCTTTTAGGCTAAAGCTGACGAAAAGACTTGTGCTGGTGATAGATGTCTATAGTTGTAACATGTTTTCTCAACAGGGTGATGAACTTATTGTTGTTAACATGTGCAGTGAAATTTTAGCAGAGCTTTTCGCATTTTTTCCATGGTGTTCCACGTCATGCTATTGTGGTTACGTTCCAAATCAGTATACTACCAAAAGACCGTGTGGGACAGGAAATGAGAATAAGACAAAATGAAACGGCTGATAAAAACCTGCTGAAACGTCAGTAATACAGATTATTGTACAAAAATTACCCTAACATAAAACTTTTGAACAATATTATAATTTAACAATATTATTGATATTTGTGCATTTTAAACGATGATGGTAATGATAACAAAATAATGTCTGAATGAAAGATCTTAACTAAGTTTTTTTTGACTTGGCATGGTACCTTACTGAAATTGGTTAGGTGATTTGGTTCATGTCACATAAAGCTTTTTTTGACCCCATTAAACTTGAACACCACGGGGTTGGCATACAGAAATTCAAAAAAGGAAGATGTATCAAGAAGACATCCTTGTAATAAAGATTCCACATTATTGAGGTGCTGGAACCTACAGCTGTGCTGGTTTCTTAAATGAATTATGAAGTAGGAGGAAATTAGTGACTAGTTTTGGAGCGTGACCAAAGGTATTGACTATTGAAGTACGATTATGTCTTCCGATTTCACTTGCTCGCCTGAACGATGTATGCTCGCTCTTTACAGCCACGAGCAGAGTTGGTGTTTAAAGAGTTTCGCGATTCTTTTGTATTTTGTTTAGAGGAATATTTTGTAGATTTTGATTTGAACATTTACAAATTTTGTTGTTTTAATGTTTTCTTCATTATACCATATGATGTGTAAAATAAAGAACTGGCGTTCAGTAAAACAGAAATTGTTTTCATCTGTAGTCTTTTTTGTGGCATCTCTATGTTTCTTTAATATTATGCTGAAACCCTTTCTTATGATATGTCTCTTGGTCAACAGCAGAATCCCATTATCATTTCAGAATATAATCAATCAATCATTTTTCCAGTGACATTGAAATAGACATTGCTTTCAAAGAAATGGTACGCCTTTTCAGGATAAATTTAAGTAGAAAATAATATTTACATTTATAGGGAGTGTCTATTGGGATTTCCCCCAAACGGACAGAAGTCCTGCTTAATTAGGGTAACCTATTTATCTTAGAAGCAATAAGATAGCATCACACAAGGGTGACAAGGTCGTAGTCAGGATTTTGTTTCTGGGGGTGGGGGGGTTTACTCGATCTTGAGCAAGCCGCAATCAACCAAATCAACTGACTAATGGGTTTGGAGAAGCGTCGTCATGTAAAGAGTCTTTTTCAGAATTTCAGCAGCTTCCACATCATCATCATCATGATTAGATCATCGTCGTGATTAGATCATCATCATGATTAGATCATCGTCATGATTAGATCATCATCATGATTAGATCATCGTCGTGATTAGATCATCGTGATGATTAGATCATCATCATGATTAGATCATCGTCGTGATTAGATCATCGTGATGATTAGATCATCATCATGATTAGATCATCATCATGATTAGATCATCGTCGTGATTAGATCATCGTCATGATTAGATCATCGTCATGATTAGATCATCGTCGTTATCTAATCTATTGTAAAATTTCACATATAAATAAGAACTTCAAAATTAAATCTCCTCTTAGTTCTTTCATTGTGTGTTAGTAAATGCACTATTTCATTTTGACAATATTTCATTCGGGGGTGTTCAAACACCCAAAACACCCCTAAATAGCCTACAGCCTTAATTGGCATCACAAATAGTCATGCAACAAATATTCAATGGTAATTGATCGAAGCAGTGGAACTAAGGAATGAGAAAGATAATAATTATGCATCCAGTTCAACATGATAACACAAAAAATACAACAGAACATTTGCCATCAGCCACATCCAAAGGAGGTCATAGGCATTCATAGGCATACAGCATACTGTATGTATCATTAAAGGAGAGGGGCAACAGTTAATCGGGCAATCAATTCGTTTATTAGAATTTAGAAGTATTAATTAGCAGTGTTGTACGGTAACGAAGTAGCCTAAAAGTAACGCGTTACTGTACTTAAGTAAAAGTTTGAATACTTTCACATGTAACGAAGTATCGAAAAAATTAAATACTTTTACTTTCAACGAAGTAACATTTTACCCATATTTCAGTACTTTTACTTCGTTACAATTTATGCGACGCTCGTTACAATGTTCGTTACTTCAAAGCGCTAATTAACAGTTCGTTTCGCTAATAGTTGGTTTTCTTAGTGTAGAATTGTTCAAATTTGATGTACAAGCAAAAGAAATACATATTTGGAATCAGGAAACAAAACTGATCAAAACCTGATATACGAACACCTTGAGAAATAGAAAAAATAAATCCACTTTTTCCAGCTCAGAGGTCACTCCAGCTCATAGTCGGGTCAATCAACGAAATACCTTCGGTGAACCCCAACAAATTGCAAGAAAATGTTTTATGATAATTTTCTGGAGTATTAGGTCTGTTGAAGAACATACCAAAAGTTGCACGAAATCGGACAACGGCGAGTGGTCTAATTTTGGCGGGAAAAAAGATGGCCGCCAATTGAATCAGGCTTGGAATCTGAAAATTACACTATTAGAAGCCAAGCATAAAACAATATGCTAACATACGTTTCTAGACTAATTTGACCCTTCTGAAAACGAAAATCGCGGTTAGAAAGCTAAATTGTTAGCGATTGCATGAGAAAAACAAGATGGCGGACAAATGGCGACCAATTACTCAAATGGCATTAAGTAAACTACTGTATGCGATAGTAACACGATTTCACACTCATAAATGAGATTTTAGGGTTATATGCATGCAATGGAATTAAAGACATATGTGGCACTGCCAGAAAACCAAAATGGTGGACAAAATGGCGGCCAGAATGTTGAAATGGCTATAAGTGAAGTCATGCCTGCAATGGAAACATGATTTCAGAGTCTATAATAACATTTTCGGGGTTAAGGAATGCGACAGAAATAAAGTCACAAATGTGGCACTGCCAGAAAACCAGAATGGCGACCAAAATGGCGGCCAGAATGTTGAAATGGCTATAAGGGAAGTCAAGCCTCTCAATGTAAACATTATTTCAGAGTCTAAGATAACATTTTCGGGGGCAAGGAATATGATGGAACTAAAGACAAATATGCGGCATTGCAAGAAAACTAAATTGGTGGACAAAATGGCGGCCAGATTTTTTAAATGGCTATATGTGTTGTCCTGTATGCAATGGAAACATGATTTCAGACTAATTCAGCGTAGGCCTATATAGCCTAAAGGAAAAATGTTGGACTATAGAATATGATGAAACTATAAATAAACACGTGACACTGCCAGAAGGCCATAAGCCAAAATGGAGGTCGTTGTGTTAAGAGGAAATGTTTAGTAGCCTATCACTGCAGTTGCTTTGTTGCTCTTAATGTAGGTGCACATAGCCTAAGTGTGCAGTATGTAGTGTATGGCAAGTTCACACTCTGATAGCAGCGGGCTTGGCCACGGCCCTCCGCCTGATGCTATACTTGTTAACTTCGCATGATTTGAAATAGACAAATAGAATAATATATATGACTGTGGAACAGGACCAATGGCAGGCCACACTGATTAAAGAACACTTTGCTGATGTTCCCGCCATCACCTAAACCCTGTTAGATGCAAGGCAGACACACCAGACCCAGCGGTAGACAGCACCTGATCTCCTTCCATGGAACCACAAGCTACAAGAACAACTATGTCGTCATACGAGGCTGTTGAGAGCTGAATGAACACATTAGACAGGAATGTAGCTAGATCAGCCTTGTTGTCAGGCAAAGCAAGAATGTTCAGCCAATTTTCCGACAACGGAGCACTTCCAGACTCTATACAGTGACTAAGTGGTCTTGTACCTTTTCTGTATGGTTCTAATTTTCAAAAGCAATGTCCAGTATTTGTCGAAGGCAATATTAACCATTTTGTTGCCAATCGAAAGTACTTTAATACGTGTAACCACTGTATCTGCCAGGTCACCAAATGTCTTTGCTTTCAGAGCTGTCCAATTGCTTGCAGTATTGCTTGTCCACATAGGCGCAACCACCCTATGGGACCCACGGGACGCGTCCCCCCCCAACTTTTGAGTGGTCCCATAACTTTATTGTTATGGTCCCCCAACTTTTAGGACGTGATTCATTATGGTCCCCCCAACTTTTAGGACGTGATTGCACCTATGCTTGTCCACCAATAACTAAATGCTATACTTCTGCTAGAGAAATGCTGACTGGACATTGTGGACAAGTTACTTTTTCAGAGAATGTCCTCATTAAATGATGCTTAATGACACTTTCTCATCATCCACCAATGCCAATCTACTTGAATCTAGGCTTTGTAGGCTGCAACTGCCTTTTCTGGCAAACTTGATACTGTGTCACCTCATGTAAAACAGGAGAAGACTTGCAGCAATAACCACTTATCAGGATTTACAACTAAGGAAATTTAACAAATCATGAACTTCAATCAGGCAACAACATTGATATCATAGTTTATTTATTCCGAGTGCTACAACTAAATTTTTATGAAGAGTTAAACGAGAATTTTGACCATGCCTAACAGCAAGCAGATCTGGAAAGTTTAATAGCAAACGATTCTTAAGCCGAGTAGCATTCAGGTTTGCTTATCCAAAAATACATGGACACTAGGTTGCTACAGTTGATCTGCATAAAGTTGGCTAAGTTGAGCAAGTTTGCATACTGGAGGCAAAATATTGTTGGCTCTGGCTTCCTCCAAGTACATTCAGCTAATGCAATTTAGTCTGCATTTAACCCAGTTGTACACTTCGCATTGCCTTCACATGGCATTGGCTGATCAAATTAAACAGGCTGGTTTATTAGCCTCAATTGCAATCATATCATCACATAACAACTTTAGTAGCATCAAGTTATCTTTAATTATATTTGCACACGAGAGACCTTCTGCATCAACATCGATAGTCATGACTTTTCAGACCCACTTTAAACAAAATTTTACAAAAACCCACTGGTTCTTGTATGTGTACTGCAGAAAACAGACATGTAGGTGCAATGCCATGGCAAACGGACATAATCCCCAGGGACATAAAAAAATCTATCAGAATATGTAAAAATGTATAATATTAGTATGCTAGGCATTAAGACTATTCGTAAAAAAACATCCATAAGAATATATTATTAATTTAGTACACAAGTGCTGTCCACAGTTCCTGACAGCTGTCGTTCATGGGAAATAATTTTTTGGTCGGGCGTGGGGAGAGGTAATGTCCTACAATCCAGTGTCATCACCCTCATCCAAGTGGTTCCACAGTTCCAAACTGTCCAGGTGGTAGGCCTAACTCGTATATTTCAAGATCCATCATAGGGAAATTGGGCAAGTCCTTCACTCGCAATTGCTCAGCGCTTCGGCATGAAATCCGATTTAGCGTCCGCGCTGTAGTCTGGAGCGCTTCTGAGTAGCACTTTGAAGGGGCGCTATAACAAGTGCATATGAATACATACACACATACTAACAGGGTGAGAATTGCCGGGGGTTAGGGGTTTCAACTCCCCCAGTCTTTCTTAGAGCCCCATGTTAAAGTCTGTTTTTCACACCCCGATTCCAAGTGGATAATGGTACAACCCCCAGGTTATTTTTCCACAATTCTTACACTGCATACTAACACTAACCGACCCTCACGCATAGCTTGATCCTAACCGACATTTGTGCACGACGTCTACACCTGACCCTAACAGGCTTAGTTAAAGTAAGCGGGTCCCTATGTATTGGTTAGGTTCGAGTTTAGGGGTCGTGAGGGTCAGTTAGGGTAATGTTAGGCATCGTGAGGGTCGGTTAGGGTTAGTGCAGGGTTAGTGCAGTCATTCATTAACATAGGGACCCGCTTACTATAACTAGGCCTATGCCACTCTAACATACCCTCACAACGCCTACACTGACTCTAACGATATTCGCGGTCCCCGATACTGCAATTACGCCGTAATTAGAAGAACTTGTCTAAGAATAGGACTACCGTGCAGCCTGCAGGGGAGAGTTGAATTGCGGAGTTCGTATATTGCACACTTCGATACAGTGTTATAATATTGACGAGAGTAAGCAGACATCACCGCTAATAGAACGATTTGCTCGCAAATGATAATATTATTATTATTATCATTAATAAAATTGCAAAATAATTATATTACAACAATAATTATTATTATTAAGAAATAACGCGCAAGCGGAACTAGAAAACAGCCGGTAACCCGTATCAACGATATGCTCGCGAAAAACACGCTAATTTGTACCACGTTTAGCCCAATTATGAACAATGTAGCCCAAAAGACGGCGTTGTGGTCTTTTACAAAGTTAGCCAAATTTAAGTATTTGCAAATATATTTATAGGTGTTCGTATACCCAGTTATTTTTTAAATTGCTCAACCTTTAAAAATGGAAAGTTTGTTGCTTGTACATATAAGTTGAACAATCCGGGAGCTTTCTGTCTTTTATTGCCTGCACTATAAGCTAAGAAAGCTTATTCAAGTTTGCATGCCTAAAAATAGATTTTCGATGGTGGTGCACGCTGGATGCACTGCCATTTCTGCAGCAAAACGACTCTTCAGCTGTGCATTGTGCTAACAATGAATCGGAAGCGTGCGTACTAGACTCAACGATTAGTGCCATTTCGAGAATTTAGTATTTTGAAGGTTAGCCTAATAATCGATTGAGTTAAGCTTATAGAAAGACTCGGTACTTTTACTTTTTACTTAAAAAGTATTATTTGAAGGGGCTACTTTTTACTTTTACTTAAGTAAAATTTGTCATGAGTACTTTTACTTTTACTTAAGTAATTAATATCCATTTTACTTTTACTTTTACTTAAGTACATTTGCCCGATACTTTCAACAACACTGTTAATTAGGCTGACACAGACGCAACTTTAAACACAATAATATTATAATATTGTTCCTGGCATTTACGAAGACTGTCACTGACTCACAGCCAGTGGTGTAGTGGGGGGGACGCGGGGGGACACCGTCCCCCCACTTTTTTCCAGGGATAATGGAATATTAATAATAATACTACTACTAGTAGTATTATTATAACGAGCGTTCCCCCACTTCATTTTGAGCGTTCCCCCACTTCATTTTTTAGGACTACACCACTGCTCACAGCTCGAAGATAGATTATTATGCTAGTAGATGCACGTGCTTGACTGATTGTAATTGTAAAGATTCATTCATTCACTCATTTTAAGAATTTATATAGCGCCACTCCAAAGCTACTCAGAAGCGCTCCCAGTCCAATCACGGTGAAACAAAAAAGTTTTAAGGAGCTTGTAGAACACTGACCAACCCTAGGTAGGCAGGCGCATCGCGAGATGAAATAATTATGACGATATTATTTTGCTAGAGTCCTAGACGATGCCATCTTGACAACATAGTAAACTGCAGGCTGCGTAGGCCTAATCGATTTTAATTTCAAGCTATCTGTACCGGTAGGCTATAGGCCTAGGCCTAATCTGCTTCGATCAAAATTAAAAAGAAATTGAACGTCTACGCGGCTCGAAAATCTGGTGGCTGCAGATAGTAGGCCTACGTTACTACGTAATAAGTCTAAGAAGCTCGATGATTCAAACGAAAACGTAGGCTACAGGAACGGCCCTTGATTAGCCTACAGCCCTACAGGATACAATTTATAGCTAGGCTGCCGACCGTTTTTACGACTTTCATGTTTGGTGTGCCACGCCATTTTATACGCAAAAACGTCGCAAACTACTGTTTCAGCCTTTTCGAATTCCAGAATCACACTTTAAATACTTATTATAGTTTGATCCGATATCAAATTATGTGCCTATGTGTAGGAATTCCTTTTTAATCACAAAATTAGAGTTTTCTGCACGACACCGTCTACAGTCTACACCATTGGTCTACACATCTTCTTAAACGGTCGACGCAGTCGTTATTTGACAACGGCGCACACCTCGTGACTCTTGAATAAAAAAATTACCGGGTTTTGTGAACGATAGGATTTCAGAAACATTCTAACATCAAGGTTAATTGTTAGTAAGCATACGAGTTATTTATTAGCACTTTAAGACCTTACTTTCACGAATTCATTCTTTCTGTTAGTCACAGTTGTAAGAATTTATTGTTTGAACCAGAAAGGTATGGGATTTGTATTATCGCTCACACTGTGCGTGTTGCTTCTGTGTAAAGATGCTATCGTTATCATAACAAAGATTTATCTAGGCTGTGGCGGTGTTGCTCACCCAGAGCTAGCTATTGATGTGCGCTTAACTGAATATGCGTCCTATGTTTGTTTCTAAACTCCGAAGAACTTTGAAGATTTTAAGAGTTTGTTCCGATGCTAAATTATATTCAGCACTCGTGATTGAGCGGATGCCCTACGCTTTCCTTTAAGGTAGATATTTCTAAAAATATAATTTCGAGTTGACGATTGTGTCTACTCAGCACTGTTTGTTCTTCATTTTGTGGGCTATGGGTACAACGTTGTATGATGATGATGCTAGGCTTTATTTTGGGTTTTTGTATGATTCCATTGAACTTTGTCTTTGATTTTAGATTTTCTGCAAAACCTGACCTCCTGGAGATGGATTCCAGTGGTTTTGATGATCTGCTCCACCAAGCTCAGCAGCTCACTGCTGACATGGATACAGGAGATGCTATGCCAAGAGTCGAGCGCAGTCTCTTTCAGATCAGAGATGCGGCTGTTAAAATGGCCTACAAGGCACCGTACACTGGACGCGAAAGCTCAGACGTTAAAGCGTAAGTTATTTCTGTAACCAGTGTTGTTTTTTTAGCGAAAACAAAAATTACAATTAATGTTAGAGCTGAGACTAAAATAAGCAGGCAATAGAAAGTAAAACTAGAATGAAATATGTGGCAGTAAAATGTGTAATTCCCAGTCACAGAGTCATTGCTGGACTTGCTATTTACCTAGGAGCTCATGCTTGTGTCTACTTGCTTAGAGTTGGTAACAGGCTATTGTGTGCAAACATATTGCCAGAACTAAATGTGCATATAGGGTAATAAAAGACAATGACTGAAGAAGAGATGAATGATATTGTTTGATTCCTGGACCTTCCAAATGAAGAAGAACTTGCCCAACAACATTTTGCGCAGTCTTTCAGCAGGTCTGTTTCCAAGGTCACTGTATTGAAAGGCAAAGTTGTTACTGATTTCTCGTTGCAGAAATCCATCAAACCACTCAAGCATAATTTCTGGAGTGCTGTGAACACCATGCAGCATGTGTGTTGGTACTGTTGTAGTGTTTTTTGCTTTGAAAAACTGTCTGTAGTGGATTTTATGTTTGTGTTTGCAGGTCACTGCTGCTTGGCTCCCGGGGTTACGACCTTCAGAAGAGTGCACAGAAACTGGAAGGCCTCAGTGCGACGAAAACATTTGAGCCACTTGAACCAGTGCGGGATACTGATATCCAGGTATCGAGTCTTATTGATTTTTTTTCTAAAGTCTTGTTTGCATGCATATTTCGGTAGTTAGTTTTTCTAATTTCGAGTTAAATGCTTTATTTATTCCTTTCACAGGCTTGAAAAATCAAGATTAATGACAGCAGCACATCTGTAGGTCAATAGCTCCCAAGCCGCTGGAAGACTGGTGGTTTTTTGTATCAAAGTAGTGCCTGGTTTAGATTTTGATCCTGCTATGCCAAGTTTTTGAGAAGTATTGGGCATCCAAGTTTTTTTCTTCAAGGTTCACCTAGTCAAGATGGACGAAGTAGCACTAAGCAGCATATGTATTGACGATGATGAGTTCTCTGCCTGAAGACAGGTCCATTGGCTTTTATACGGTCACCCAGTTTTATGCCATGAGGTTTGGTGACTGTTCCTTATCGGTCTCAGGACCACTGCATGGAACAGTCTTCCCAACCATCTCTGGAGGAATTTAAATGAAAAGTCAAAACTCGAGACCTATCTTTTTAAACAACCATAAGACTGCCATTAACTTTTTTCACTCGTGTACAGCGCCCTTTCCTTCAGCCTCTGCTGAGCTACGACACTATGCAATCTTATTATTATTATTATTATTATTATTATTATTATTGAGATGAGTGAGGCGGTTTCCCATTGCATTCCTCACAGACAATTGAGTGAGCAACTTGTGCATGGTCACTTCGCATTGGCTTGTACCGGTAACAGATTTGAACCTTCAATCATCCATTACAAGGCACAGCATGCTACTACACTGGTGTTACCCATACATGCGTTCTGCTTAGTGTTATTGTAAATATAATATTTACATATTGTAAATATAATATTTACAATAACACTAAGCAGAACACATGTATGGGTAACACCAGTGTAGTAGCATATATGTATTATGTATTTGGAGTTGCTCAACGTTTGTTGTTGCTTTAAAATGTTTCAGGGATTTCTGAAAAACGAACGAGAGAACGCTCTGCTCGCCGCCATAGAACAGTCTAGAAAATCTGTAAGACGTAAATTGTTTGCGTAAAGTTAAGGAAAATGTTGATTTCATATGGTTCAGACCATGCATGTGCTTGATGTCGTATTGTTTATACAGTGCTGTAACATCCTCAGTTGGTGCCTTGTGTTTTCGTTGAGCTTGGCGGAATGATTTTCAGGTTATTGACGTGACTGCTGTTTGGTTTTGGTACACTGTCAGTTGCAATGTTGTGCCTTGGACGCGTTGCCTTAGATGTAGTAATTAAAAGTGGTTAAATTAACAAAGATGTCGAGATTTCTGCTGTATCTGTGCCCTTAACCAACTCCGCTATGATGATGATTATACCAACTGTGCAGTGTGCGCTGCCGGTGGGAAGATGAGCTGGTGAGGGAGAGGACTCACTGTTATATGCCGAGACTAAGAAATGAAGTTGCTAACACTTCATACTTATGGCTGCGTCATGGTTATCTTAAGGGGCTGCTAAAAAACTTTAAAAGTTAGAGTACTTAATTTAGAATGTTTGTCTGCACTTTTTTAATGACATTGTGATTAATTTCATCAATTCATTTTATTTATTAGCTGGTGATCATTATTAATTGATGGCTTTAATTATGATTAATCATCTTAGCGGTTGTATTTCAACCTGTTTTTTTGGACAGACGCTTGACGAGACGAACTCTCGTAACTGGAAGACAATGGAGTGTGAATGGGAGAAAGAGAAACAAAGGATACTAACATCTCTCATCGACTCAACGCCAGACAATCTTTGTTATTCTCAAGAACCGGTAGCGTTATGTTCATTGTCCCACTATCTTATTTATTGCTTATTTATTTTATTCCAATAATAATGATAGTGAAGTCTGTAACACGTAAAGTGCTTCTGGACGCGTTTTTTGTGTTCTTGGAAATGTGGATGACGTGTGATTGTTTTACTGGTCCGGACATCATATTTTTTCACCTTGAGAGATATACATTGTACACGGTAAGTCGTTAAAAATTGTTCTTGCACATTTTACTTTAACTTCCTCAAGTATCAGGTTATATCAAGCAAATTTTAAGTAGTGGATTGAAAAGTTATTGCTGAGCATTAAAGATGTATTAGTTTGTGCTCAAATTGACCTGCTGGGGCATTTATACATGTGCGAAGATGTGTGTATAAAATAATATTATTTCTCTTCTTTGCAAAGTGGTTTTTCATGTAACTGTTTTGTTTTCAACTTTAAAAGAAAAATCCTATAAAGACAACTTGGTAAATTATGTACTTGAACTTACGAGAAAATTGTTCTCAAACGTGTCTTTGCTGCTGTAAACTGACGACGCATATTTCTTTTCTGTTTGAAGAGCCACATCATGGACTCAACTGTAATGCATGGCCGCAGCATGTTGGATAGTACGGAGATGGCATACTCTCGACAGGTGAGAGCTGTAGTGTCGTCTAATCAAGGCGTACCTTTGCGTATGCTGTGCGCAGTTATTGTACTGCATCACGCTCCTTTGTTATGTATCGCATCACTGTTAACCTTTGCAAATAGTACAGTCTAGTCAGATATTTGCTTCTTAATGATTTAGTTAAATTATCTTTGTTAACGTCTATGAGTTTAAGTTGACGTCATATTCAGAGTTTGGCTAATGAATGCTAAACTGTTTTTATAATTCTGACTACCATGACAGTAATATAAAGAATTAGTTTATATTCACAGATGGAAAATATCTGCTCTGCTAATGAATATAATGATATGAAGTGTAGATATATCTGAGCACTGTATATGTTTATTGTATGTATATATTTTTTCGGACTATAAGTCACTCGTTTGTATTGAGACAATGTGACACTAAAGTGACAAATGTTTTGTAAAATCAATGCATAGATCACGATGACATATACACTGCACCCCATACTCAGATGGTCAGATGTGCATAAATGCGGGTGCTAATGGTGGCTGTAAATATATGGCAAATATTTTCTAAAAATAACCTTGTATTGAAATTAAATTTTAAGGATTATTGAAATAAAACTGAAACTCTTTGTGTGGTTGTTGTGGTTTTAGGGATTTTGAAAGTAAAGATTACGACCTTTGCTGTTATGATTTTGCAATGATAGCTGCTTGATTCTGTTTCTGTATTTTCATATTTATAACTGAAAAGATCAAAAGATAATATATTGACTAATAGAGAGGCAGTTAGCTTTTCAACAGATTAATCAGTTCAGGACCTTGATACAAGTTGCTATTCTTGAATGTAAAAACCGTGACTTTACAGTCCAAAAATATGCTGATTCCTAATATGTATGTTTTATGTCTTTCCTTTGTTCTCTTGTAGGTCTACCTTTACAATGAGTCGGCCATACAAGGAGGGGTTCGAAGAGACCTTGTCGTTTTGTTTGGGGAATTAGCAAAGCAGGCGGATAATCCTGTAAGATCGGATTAAACTGTATTTTAAGGTTTCATCTGCGGCTTCATTGTCTGTTGCTTGCCATTCTGCTTGTTCACATTATGCTTCTTTTCTTGTAACATATGTTTTTCATTACACAAGTGCTACTGCATATTTAGCTTAGACACATGAGCATCTAAGTATGAAGTCGGTTCTGTTCATTTAGACTCTGTTGCTGGTCCTTCAACCTGGAATGGTCTCCCTGTTACACTGTGCTTAATTCCCAGGGGTCACTCCGCTCTGTTCCTTAAGAACCTAAAAACTTTTATTTAGCCGTGGTTGGGCTGGGAGCGCTTCTGAGTAGCATACCTTGAAGAGGCGCTATATATAAATTTCATAAATCAATAAACCAAAGAAAGCTTGTGTATGAGTGTATCTTGTCAAGTGTCAGATTGCATTGATGCATTGATTACATATGTATGTCCATTGTCCATTTAGAACGCTGTTGAGCTGTGGAACATCGTGCAGACGATGATAAACGTTCCGATGATTCTGTCCGGGAGTCTTCTGAAAGTTCGAACATCTTCAGCTCTTCAGTCAGAACTTGTGAAGAAGGCGCTTGGCTATTTGCAGCTGAGGTAAATATGGAAATTAAATTAGTATCCTATCCTGCATAGATTCATTTTATTTCCTTGTGAATGCCAAATACATTTGATGTTTGTTTGTATGTGCACTTGTTATAGCGCCCCTTCAAGCTCTCTCTACTCAGAGGCGCTCCCTAATGCAGAGCGGACACTGCATCGGAGTTTCACGCCGAAGCGCTGAGCAATTGTGAGTGAAGGACTTGTCCAAGGTCCTTACACGGCGAAGTGGATTCGAACCTTGAATCTTCCGGCTCCAAGACAACGACGCTAATATTGCTACACCACCGTGCCCCACAAATGCTGCGAGTGTCCTGTGCTGGTGAAGTTTTAGGTTATGCCAAAGGACTGAATTGACATTGATCATTTTGTCTTCTCTTCCTCAGTTATAAGAACTACATTGAGAAGACCATCTCAAGCAATCTGCAGCAGGCGCAGCGTGGCGGCGTTCCAGGAACGTACAGCCTCGTACGAAGTTTTCTCAACATCCGCCAACCACCGATGCCTTACCTGGAGGTATGTTTATCTCTCTAGCGCGCAGCAAGTCTTCTCTAACAGTAATTATTGTGGACTGTGGTTTAACGTAATGTAATGACTGACTGATATCGGCGTTTTATATGAGTTCAAGAGGTCAATGACAGTTCTATGATGCTTTAAAGAGACACACTGTGCTTATGCTTCAGCCAGTAGGTTCTTCCCCATGATTAGCTTCGTTGAGCTTTTCAGCAGTGCATGTAAATAAGTTTAATATTACCTTTATCTGTTAATTTTATCTTTATTACATTTATTATTGTTGTTGTTGTCATTGTTATCTGGGCATTGTTATCTGGTCATTGTTAGGATGGTCATGTGGATGGACATCCAGTTTGGTCGATGATCTACTATTGCCTGAGATGTGGAGACCTTGCAGCTGCTATGGAGGTCATCAGCAAAGCCAGGTATGTGTCTGTATGTTGCCTACAGGTGCTTTGTATTGCATTCTTTGTGCTACCTGTCTTTTATGTTGCTTAAATGTTACCTGTGCAGCTGAGGGGGCTCATTCATTCATTCATTAAATGAATTTGTTTAGCACCGATTCGAGGGGACTACTCAGAGGTGCTCCCAACCCCAACATGACCAACAGAACTGTATTAAGCTAAGAGAGGAATACTTGAGAAGAAGTTCTAGAAAAGGAGCAGAGCACCAAGGAAAGGCCATTCCAGGTCGAGGATCCTACCACCAAGATAGCTTGGTTCTGCAAAGTGGACCAAGAGTAGACTTTGTTCAGCCGAACGAAGAGTGTGGAAGTGGCGAGGGTTGTTGATGGCACGGAATAAATGAGTGAAATTTTACGTGATTGCTGGTACTAGTATTTCATTTTTTCCCACCCACTTTGGTTTATTTTTCCTGTTTGACAGCTGTTTTTCTCTGGTTTGCAGACAGTTTGTGACAGAATTTGGGACAGTGTTACAGGAATACAAGAACAGCGCCGATCGAAGGTATGTTTGACGAATCATGAATTCACTGCTTGTTATTTTCTTGCTTTATTTGAATACCAATTGTAAGGTTGTGTTTGTAATAATCAGAGGACATTTAAATAGCTGCTTAGCAACACCTTTACCATTGCTTTTCTTTCTCTGTTGTCATCCTGTTTTTCTGATTTTAACCACTGAACCACTCTTTAATTAAGTCGATGCGTCAGTATGGTCATTGGAATGGTGTTTTCAGATTAAGCGATAAGACTGAACGTGAAGTAAGACTGCAGTATCATCGAATCGTGAAAGCAAGTACGGATCCCTATAAGAAGTGAGTAAATTTATTTGCTTAAAATTTATTGCTGGTACTATTTGACATAGTTTGTATTATCGGGAGAAGTAAGCATCAATCTAGAATAGTGTGATCAAACATTTAGGAGTACATATTAAGTATGATTGCAGAACTTTGTTATGATGATCATTTTACATATTCAGTTGTTGCTTTATCTTGAGACATTTAGAGTAGTTACATTTGTCTGTCATGCACAGCATTGATCGTCGTCTGAGGTTCATTCATTCATTCAATGGAT
This sequence comes from Lumbricus rubellus, assembly GCA_945859605.1. Taxonomy (NCBI): domain Eukaryota; kingdom Metazoa; phylum Annelida; class Clitellata; order Crassiclitellata; family Lumbricidae; genus Lumbricus; species Lumbricus rubellus. The sequence goes on along the minus strand of OX243819.1, from coordinate 25,014,961 downwards.
TTATATAGCACCCCTTCTAGAAACGTAATCATGAGCATTCCCAGCCATGGTAAAAGAAAAAGACTTGAGAGATTATGAAACAAAGTTCGATTGGTCAGTTGTAATAAACACAGCTTTGAAGGGAGGTCATTCCAGATGGACAGCCAATCACCATACAACCGAGAAAAGCTCTCGGTGTTGTCTGGCAGCTAAGCAAGCCCATGGAACTAGGAGTTGCTCTCTATAGCAGAGCAAAGATAATGCACATTGCAGAGCGAGATATTCATATATGTTTGAAGGCACATACTATAGTGCTGAAATGCATCCCAGAAGTCCTTTTCGACAAATTAATCATTTTCTATGAATATCTTCTTCTTCTTTCTCTCTTCCGTCAGTCATGCGACGACGATGAGGCTTTCACATGACTTCTCCAGACTTGTCTATTTCTGATGAGATCCTTTGCTCTTGGCATACTGATATCCATCATCTTCAGATCCTCTCTGACGTTGTCCATCCAAGTCTTTGGTTGTCTTCCTCTGCTTCTCTCTCCTTCTATATGCCCGTGCAGGGCCGCGAGTGGTAGTCTTTTTCCCTCCATGCGCTCCACATGACCGAACCATCTGAGTCGTCTTTTCCTGATTTTTTCCACTACCGTTTCTTCTGCGCCCAGCTCCTCTCTTGTCTTCTCGTTCTTGATTCTCTCCCTCTTGCTTCTGCCCTTGATTCTCCTCAGCCAACCCATTTCAGCCACCAGCAATCTTCTCTCGTCCTCTCTATATGAATGCATGTAAATGTTAATTATGCATTTCCTGGGTTTTACATTGTGTGTGTGTGTGTCTTCATAGGGCGGTGTATTGCATAATCGGGAGATGTGATTCTCGTGAAGACCACGGCGAGATTGTCTTGTCAACGGATGACTATCTATGGATGAAACTGATGCAGGTCACGTGTGAAGATGTCCCAGATGACAAAGACGAGTTTCTGACGCTGACAAAGCTACAGACGATGCTTACCGAAGAATTTGGTATACGCTCTTTAGCACCTTGTTTGCTACTTGCATGATTAGTGCTGGGTTATGCTTGTGAATTGCTACTTTTTACGACTTTATATAGCAGTGTTTTGCTTGATGTGAAGATATAGGCAACATTATATTAAAGTTCTGTTTCAATGAGTAGTAAATATGTTACTTTACGTTCAAGTATATGTATTGTTCAGCTTAGTTACTCAAGTTCCTTGTTTCTTGAAAGTTAATTGAACATGTAATTTGAACAGAACTGAGTTATATTTATTTATTTATTTTATTAAATAAATTTATAACATTATTTCTTTATATTTATTATTTTATTATTATTTATTTATAATTTATATCTTTCTGCTTTGAATGAGCTTTGTCTAATTTTCAGGTGAGGCTCACTTTGACGCGTATCAGAAGCCGTTTCTCTACTTCCGTGTTTTATTTCTGACCGGTCAGTTTGAGTCGGCCATCGAGTTCCTCGCTCGGCTCGACTCTCTTCGCTGCTATGCCGTCCACATTGCCCTCGTTCTCCATGAACTACAGTTGCTGCTCATCCCGAACAGCATTCAGGCTCCAATGTGTAAGAATTTTTTTACTGAGTTGAATTGTTTAGACTGTTTTGTTTTAATTGCAAGGAGTTGTAATGCTTCAAAGTGTAACATTATGGAAATCCAATAAGCCATTATGAGTGTCTGTTTTGTTAATCCTTTAATGCCGTAGGGTATAGGATTTCCCGCACCACTTACTACCATCTCGGCATTAAAGGGTTAAGTGAAACCAAATTATGACCTGAATTGATTTTTATCAGTTGTTTGATAAAGATGGTTGATGGTCACATAAAGGAGGACAGTTTCATCGAATAAATTATCTCGCAAAACTGAACAGTTTTGTATCAATGAACAGGTGTGTTTTGCGACATAAAAAGACTTTGTCAAAACAATTTGGCTGTGCAATATGTGTATGTAGAGTTTTATCTTATGTAGTGGCTTCAGCGTTGTTTGTAGTTTTGGAACATTTACGCTAAATGAATGTGGTAAAAACTGTGGCTCGTTTTTATTTCAAATAGTGACACGGGAATCTAGTGACCCAGGACCAGTGCGCCGGCTTAACTTTGCCCGTCTTGTTATGATGTACACACGAAAGTTCGAGATGACTGACCCAAGAGAAGCTCTCCAGTACTTCTACTTCTTGCGGTACGTACCTACCAAAACACAGATGAACGGCTACTTTTGTGTCTGCAGTTATGCCAGTACTATTACATCATTTATACAACACTTTGACCACGCTTTAAGTTGATTATGACCAAGAATTTACTTGCTACGCTTGGGCCTACAGTCTTGATTTATTTGAATGCATATATGTCTCTCGAATTTTGTTGCTGCTTCTGACATTCATAATTTCTGTCATTTAAATGGTATCTTAGGATTGAACTGTCTATGTATGTTCTTTTATTCGTCTGTTGGATACTTTAACGATGAGTGTGCAATAGAGTGAATTGAGTGACATCGATAAGGTACTTATTACCCGCGCAAGTCTATTTTTCTGATATGTGCAACTTTGCATTTTGTGTTGAAGTTCCTTCCCAACTTTGGAGCAAACTTATGAAGACTGCTGTTTGATTCCAGTGTTATAATAACACAAGCGATTTTATTGTTGCTGGCCACTTGTTTTAGTCCCGATGATGGCATGGCTGCACTTCTTTTGTTCTGTTGTTTATGGTTTTATATTCTTTCATTCGGTATTATTATTTTCAATGGTTGTCTATAAACTTTGTTGTAGTGATTTCAAGAATGGTCAGGGTGATAATCTCTTAACGTCATGCATCAGTGAACTTGTTCTGGAGACTAAAGAGGTATTCAGTGGAAATTGTTCTGAACTTCGTATTATACTGAAGTATCTTCTGTGTAAAGACTCTGTTTGCAAGTTTTACTACAGTGCTGGTAGTAATTATGTGGTTACAATTAATTTGCAATTAAATTACTTAAATGGCGATTTCTTTACAGTGGTAAATTTCTTGCAGCAATTAGATAACCATTAATAGTTTTCAGGGCTGTTAATATCGCGATAAAGTATCGCAATACTTGGTATCGCCGATACTTTTTTCAGTATCGCGGCGAGTATCACGATAGTTTAATTTTGTTGGTATCGCATGCGTATCGCCGATACTTTTTTTAGCCTGTCAGCGATACTCGATACCAATACTTTTTTCACAATAATATTTATATGGTTTCTCATCCGCTTGAATAAGTGACTCTTTGGCGCGATCTCAACAGATATTTCTGACTCTTCAAATACTAAGCCCAAGTTTTTTCTCTAGTCTTTCAAATCGGAGACATAGGGATTTTGGTACAGAAAATGTGTGTGAGGAAGTGGACAGATATTTATCGGACTCTGCAGATAGCTTGATTTCTCTGGCTGCATATCCACACATCCAGAAATTGTATATTATTTTGAACACTGGTTTGCCTGCTAGTGCAGCTGTGGAAAGACTATAGGAGTCCGAGTATTTACACCTCTGCGCACATCACTAAGCAGCTTACACTTTGAAATGATGTTTTTTACGTTGGGTAGGCATATGGCTAAGTGGTAGACTTATGGAGAGCATATATATATATATAGATTTGTAGTTACACTGCTTGTACTGCTTAACACTGTTTAACGGGCAATGGCATGTGCTTTTTTAGTCATTAAACTTTAAAACTTATCGAAAAGTATTGGTATTGCAATACTTTTAAGAAATAGTATTGGTATTCCCAATACTTTTATTAGTAAGTATTGGTATTGCCAATACTTTTTTCCAGTATTGTTAACAGCCTTGATAGTTTTTAATTGGTTTAAAGGAACATTTAGTAAATGTCTGTTTACACTTCAATATTGATTTATTTGCAGTTCGATATGCTGCTCGGTCAGCTGTTGACGGACGGAACACGAAGACCCGGTGCCATCGATAAATTCCAGGCAGACACGCAGAAGATAATCGAACAGGTGGCTCAGGATACGGAGGTCAAAGGGCAATTCGAAGATGCTGTCAAGCTCTACGACTTGGCACAGGTGAAAATTATCTAAACTTGCATTTGACATTGCAATTTGTTGAGAGGCATGCTACAAATGTGCGATTACCTTTTGGTTTTGTTTTGTTCTGCATGAGATTGTGAAGTCAAAAATGCAAGGCCATCGTCGGGAAATGTGGCCTTGTTCAGTAATCGAGAGTTAATCCTGTCATTGGTGGTCTTATTCCCAGTTGAGTTTACCTTGTTGCTCTTCCTTATGGTTGTTCAAGGTTGTTTGAAGGTACTGCGGCTGCAACAGAAATTTTGGTGTAGATTTCTGTTCTGTAGAGATTAAATCAAAACAATAGTGGACATCTGGAAAAGTGTTGGTTGTTGTTAGCTATCGCAATGCTCACAATGTACTTAATTTGTGTTGAAAATGTGCCCCTAACTGCGAGATATTGTCCAATCTGGGTTTCCCTTTTGTTGCTATTTTGTTGTCTTTGCATCCTTTAATAAAGAGTACCTTGAATACTTGAATTGAGACTTGCCTTGAAATGGTTTTCAATAAAAAAAATTAATTGGCTGTTGATTGATTGATTTATTTATGTGTAACAGATTCATGTGCATGTAGGACCTCTGAGAAGCTATCGAAATGGTGTTGATTGTTTTTGTTTGTAGGATCATAACAAAGTGGTGGAGCTGTTGAACAGGCTGCTCAGCCAAGTTCTTTCGCAGGCTGCGAATCCACAATCGAACAGAGATCGAATCAAACAGATGGCCCATTCAGTGTCAGAAAGGTAGATACATGTTGTCTTATAGCAGCTCTAGCTGGACTGTTGCAGTGTTGCTTCATGTTGACTAATCTGCTCTCATCTCATCTCTTGACTAATGTGGCATGATTCTTACACAGATGGTGAAAGCACAAATCAGACATGAAATGAGATTTTTTCTCTTATTTTTATGTATGGTGCCAGTAGTTTTTGTATCATTTGATGTGCATATCAATTGTGCACTATGTAAGTATCTCATTACATGTCCAATTAGTAGTCAATTTCAGATATAAGTGCCATTGATTTTTCTCACAAATGCATTTGTGGCTTGAAGGTTGAAGAAGAATGAGTTATGGGGTGAGTCTGCATCTTGCATTCTCTGCAAGCAGTGCGTGGTTACTGGTTAGGGTGACATTGGTCCAATGCGTTTCAGAGTACAAAGATTCAGACATCTTCTTAGGTGGACTCTGTGCAGTGCCTTTGACTTCCATGCAACAGGTCAATGACCTAAGTAATTTTTTTAAAGATCAAATCATTTAAATCTGAGGCACTCTCTCAGTGTGCCTATGTCGTTAAATTACTATGCTGCTTTACTTCATGTCTCAAGACATTATTTTTGTTGTTCAACTGAGTTTAGCATTTGTTTGGAATCGAAAATCTTTGCACTTATTTTGTAGATATTCCAAACACGACGTGAACGCTAGGGTCGGCAGCTCAGCCCTCGGCACTTTCAATCTCCAGCTGGATCTGATGGATTTCTTCGACTCTTACCACAGCAACAAGTTCGAGCAGGCTTACAATGTAAGTACACATCTATGAATTTAAAGCCATGATCATATCAAAATGTAAGAATACACCTATCGCTTCAAAGCCATGATCATATCAAAATGTAAGAATACACCTATCGTTTCAAAGCCATGATCATATCAAAATGTAAGAATACACCTATGGCTTCAAAGCCATGATCATATCAAAATGTAAGAACACACCTAGATGGCTTCAAAGTCATGATTATATCAAAATGTAAGAACACACAGGTCTAGATGGCTTCAAAGCCATGATCATATCAAAATGTAAGAACACACAGGTCTAGATGGCTTCAAAGCCATTATCATATCAAAATTGCAGATTTGGTATGGTAGGAATTTCTCAGGATTTGTGATCGTAAGATATTTATTTATTACCCAAATTAAGTTTAATTGCATTTACTTGTTTAGATTTTTCCTGGGTTGGAGGTTTATTTCATGAATAGAATGAGTTATAATGTGGTTCCAGTTGTTATTCAGCCACTAAACAATAAAATATGATACCTTAACCGTTCCGTGAAAGATTTGAGGCATGAATTACGTACACAAGCCTGACAATGAATTGATTTTGTGGTTCATGACTCTGACATGCCATGTTTTCAGACTATCCAAGACCTGAAGTTCCTGCCGTTCAGTGCAGATGTCGTTGAGCAGAAGGTCCACGAATTTCGCAACTACTCGGACGAAATCCGGCGCTGCCTCCCGGACATCCTTTTGGCGACGATGACGATTCTTTTGTCTCAGTATCGAAATGCCAAGTGCGTCTTTGTTCCGATATAGCAAAGTCTGACTGATTTTGTTTACATTATTTAGAATTTTTTATTTGTGGTTTTGTATTGATATGTAGTTGGCATGTTATCTTCTTCAACTATTTTTTCAGATTCATGTGTAATTTACTGGCAGTAATGGAGTCTGGCCAAGACCTCTGACTTAAGACTGATTTACTCAGACTTGGGCTAAGACTTTAAGTCCCTTAATTCTAATTTGACTTGCTGACTTAGTTTCTGAGTTACAATTTCTGGGCAGAACATATTGTGTCTCCCTCCTCATTGATTCATGCTTCAGACTGGCACTACACGAGCAATAAGACAATGGCAAGTACTTGATGTCCGTTACAGTGTTAACCGTTCCTACTGGATCGCACCTTTTGATCGTGTGCTTAGTAGTAGAAGAATTTTTATGCTCCGTTGTTTTGACGTTTTAACGCGTAATTTTGAAAAATCACAATTAATTATTTGGATATATAGTTATTTCTTTCTATGCCATTGAATTTCTTCTGTCTGTGTATTGTGATGTGGATGGACTCAGACTCAATCTTTAATTACTCAGACTTTGACTCTAATACTTTGGGACTCAGACTCGGCTTAGTTAGACTCGGACTTGACTTGGACTCAGTTTAGATGGACTCCACTACATCCTTGCTAAACTTATTTCAGTGATAAATATCGTGTGCATGGTGTATCTTATTTTCTGTATCAGAGGTGCAGGTGGTGTTCAGACCCCGCTGTCGAATCGCAGTATGAATACAACATGCAAGCCAGAAGAGACGGCTCGTCAGAATGTAAGTTTTTTACCATTTGTTCATTTCAAAGCTTGTCACTAAATGCATCTGATAGAAGTCATTTTTATAAGCGTGGGGCTTCATCAGTGTGAGACTGAAGACTAACCTGTGTGCTAAAAATGGAGATGTTGGCTATCTTTACGTTAATAATCAGATTCGAGTTTACTGATTTAGAACCCATAAATGAGTTTTTAAATAATGATAGCAACTTAGGAGCAGAAATTTAAGAGGAACGTTGTTTTTTGCAAAGAGTCTACATATGATATATATTTTTTAAGGAATGAGAAAAGTTTCCTGTTTTCCCCAAAAAAATTCTGTGTGGAACCAGGGCTCAAAGTGTGCCAGGACCTTATTTTCAAATCTGAATGCCGTCCTGCCACTTATTTGTCAGAAGATACTGAAAAGGTAAGGAGCGTCCTGGCACTTCTTTTCTATTCTACACTTTGAGCACTGTGTGGAACTGTGGATTGAAAACATGCTGGCAGACCATTTTTGCGTGCCTTTTGATATGTTTCTAAATAAGACGGATTCACAAATCTATTGTGACACTATATGCTATGCTGTCGATTGTCTGCGTTTTGTTTTGTAGTACATTGGTTACCTGAAGTCGCAGGCTCAAGCATTGATAACGTTCGCTGGCATGATCCCGTATCGTATGCCAGGCGACACAAATGCGCGTTTGGTCCAGATGGAAGTCATCATGAATTAAGAGAATCAACGCTTGAAATCAAAGACTTCACAGAACTAGAGAGACAGGAATGTGGATGTGGTGCTGGCTATGCAGTTTTTTCTGTTAAACAGTTGACAAAATAATCTGGTACTTTATTTTTTGATAAGGCTGGTTGTTTAGTAGGGATTCTATTCCAATGCAGGCTGTTTCCACCAAAAGCATTCTCCACTCAAGTGCACCAAAAAGAACAAGGGAGCCTAACTTTTTGGCCAAATATCAAGAAATTAATATTTCATGTGAGGATTCGATTCAAAAAACTAACTAGTGCCAAGAAAATTGTTTACGGTTTTACTTTTAGTCATTCATGCTATTTTTTCTGTCTTGAATACATTGCAAGTTGGAACTTTTGACCCTAAGTAGTTGATTGATAATTGCCAGGTATGCCAGGATTTATGGGTGACATCTTTAAAATTCACGTGTTGCTGCAGTGATATTGGTGCAAATGTTCTTGAAGATGAAATACTGTAATGGTGCAACTTTTTAGATTCTTGTTAATATATATCAGGCAGTTAATACTGGGTTGGCAAAAAAAGTTGAAGTGGGCTGTCAAGTTGTCTAAGTTTTTAATAGGCTTCAAGTTCGAATATGATGTATGATTCACTGCAAAGCCTCCTAGCCTCCTGCAGTAGCTCCAGAATGCTTACAAGGGCAATTAGTAGTAGGCCTACAAGGCCCTACATAGGTTGTATATTATAGGCAGTACTTAGGCGTGTGGAAGGAAATGCTATTATGGGGGCTATAATTTGTTTGGGAGAGCATTCCAGGCAGATTGACTGTGTTACCCACTTAGAAGATTATTTTGCAGATGGCCCTAAGAAAGACTATGGGGTATGCATATAATATATAAGTTCCCGAGAATTCTCACCCTGACTTCGCCTGTGCAGGGCTCATCAGCCTGATTACCCATGTTGGCTACTGGAATTTAAAAGACATTTACTTTTAGAAGTTGAGTCAAATTCTAAATATATATATATATATGAATAATAATATAAAATTAGTAAATTTATATATGTGTATAAATTAGGTCACTTGTCTTGATATGACCAAATAAAAGATCTTTTTGCATTAGGCCTACAATTTTCTAAACACTTGATCCTGACACAACATTAATTTTGCTGCATTACTTGAATGCAGTGACATACACAATTACACATGAACAGGTGAATAATGGTAAAAGCATTCGAGCGACCGCGGGAATTCTGGAATGGCAAATTGGAAAGTTAGCAAGTCAGAGTTCGCAAGAGTAGGCCTACCATTACATGGCTCAGCATTCATCTGGCATTCATCAAGGTGGCCAACGTGCAGATAGTGAACACGTTATTTGCTGTATCGCCTTTCAGAATTTTCTTCTAAAAACCGCAGAGTCTTCAAACCAGTTTAACCCTTGGTTTAACATATTATATCTATGGTTTAACTCAACGACCTCTTATATCGTTTAGAGCTAAATCGTAATCTCGAGACTTCTACAGCGCCCACAAAAGCGAAGTCGTGGGAACCAGCTTATTCACAGGCGCTTAATCAAAACAGAATCGATAGGCAGCGGGTCAAGTCCGGAGAGTCAGGCAGGCAGACAGATGGACGGCTAAGGTGGGTAATCAAGCGCAAGAGTCCGCTGCGAAATAAAAGCAGTAAAAACATTCAGATTGCCAGAAGAATTCATGGGATGAAATCGTCGAATTCTTTAAAGTTTTGGGAAAAGCATGCTAATATTTGGAGAAGGCGACCTACTTATTTAATAATGCAACGGGCTTGTTGCAGTCATCGATTGCATTCAGAGGTGAACGATATCAAAGTATCGAGCTTCTATAATTTTTAGATAATATATGTAGCCTATATATATTTATATACATAAATTTCCGAATGAATGAATGAATATAATATAATTAAGAGGTCGTTGAGTACAGCTGCAGGCTCATTTCTTACATCATGCTACAAGTGGATAACCTTAAAACCTACGCGTATTCTAATTACCGATTAGTTTAAAAAATACTCCACTATGGTATCTTCTCTGAGTTCTGGAAGTAGCTTAAAAACGGATTTTGTAGACGACTGACCGAGGCAGCAGCCGCAGCAAGAAATAAGATAAGAGAGACTGCGGTGTTATTGTACGTGTGAGTGGCTACTGAGTGTTTTATTATTTAATGTTCCGCGCTTGTTAACTGGTATATTTTTTGCTGCTGCTTCACCTATGAAACGTTGCGTTTTGGGTGATTGCCATATTTTATTAAAGGTAAGTCAATCTTAATCTCTAGTGGGATTTGCTATACACGGTGTACACCGCTTCATATAAATCTCTGTGGCACCCTTTCAAACAAGCATCGGGGGTGAGTAACATATATTTGATTGATTGATTGATTGAACATCACCTGATAAAATCATTGAAAAATTGACTGCGTCAAGGCATGCATTTGCATCTGCTGACTTGATAAACTACTCTGTGCAATGTGCATCACAGCATCGGTGCTCTGACAGCAATTCTCCTGCCTGTGTCTTTTCGGTATTTATGTTGCTTTTGACAACAATCATGTATTCTTCTTCTGCTGTCTTCTACCAATACTACATGTATTTAAAATCGATGTCCTGGGCACCAAGTTTATTCACGAAAGGCTACGTCATATTATGTGAGGGCTGGTTGTCCAGGATACCAAATGATATTCAAGTGAGTCCACGTTGCCTGTGATACAAAGACAGGGGCCTGAGGAGCTTTAAGGTGGGTTCTGTGTAGGATGAAAGTGATTTATAGAAGGCAAACAAGTGGTTGAATTGGGGGTAGGAATACTTCCAAGAAAAGAGATTTTAATTAAAAGATGAGGAGTGATCAGCAGGTGCTATGGCATCGTCATTATCAACACCATTCTTGCCTGTTGACAGTTTGGCATCACTGTAAAAATGTGGGTTTTTTTATTTTAAAATTCTATTGCAACCACATTTGAGTTTGTATCACATAGATATTTGATTCACTTTATAGAACTGTAGAACTGCTTTCTATATGCCAAGTTATGTATGACTTAAATCCAAACTTGAAATTCTTCTGTCGCTGTAACTCTCTGCAATACTCTTAACCTATTCATCTTAATAATTTCACCATTCAATCATATTTCTTTAAATACCTGAAAATCTGGTTGTGAAACCAATTTCTTGCCAAGTCATTACTCGTCAGAAGCTCTATAACTGGGCCTCTGCACCTCACTTTGGGAACAACCTCCTACATGTTAATAAAATAATCACTTATCAGTGATATCAAGCCCTGAATCTATCATGCAAGGCTTCTCACTCAACAGAAATAAATTCCGACTTCATATGAAAGTCTTATTCTGGACCTGCCTATGTACCTCTACCATTTTGGGCATCGGTTGATATTTTGCATCATAGTCAGTCAATCATCATTCAAAATGTTTTATTTTTTAAGCAAATTGAACAAGTCTGGTTTACATATCATAACTCTGTTACAAAACAGGAAGCCCTAAAGGGATTAAATACGTTGTCCTGCTAACTAGGGACACCAAATTATCGATTGAATTTACGATATGTGATGGCCTTAACTATACCTTGCCATACACATACAACGCTGAAAGAGAGGGTAAATAAAAAAGACAAAGCAAACGGAAGCAGCATGAAGATTAGTAGGGGAACAAAGAAAAGGAAAGTGAAGCACTCAACGCTGTAGAGTCAATAGTCAATTTAGAAAGCAAATAATTGACTGCTGAGAAGATCCTTTACTGCAGCGCTCGTGAATAAGCTGGTGCCCCGCGCTTGGCTTTCAAGTAGCGCTTTAGAAATCTGGAGATTACGATTACGATTGCACATATAAGATGAAAGGTGTGGGTTGGACAAGGTAATCACCATCTGCTACTCAGGCTCTGAACTTTTCGGGAGATCAGATGACAAGATAAGGTGGGTACTGGGTAACGTGTTTGGCAGATATGAGTTTGCACAAGAACTCTAGGATAAAATCAAGCTGCAGAGACAAAACTTACTGAATAACTGTGTCAGGTATATCTAAGCAAGTTGAAAGATTACTAATGGCCAGTTAATACGATTGTGAATGTGCTCAATATTTATATAGCATGCATAAATGCATTGGCAGTGATCATTTTTCAATGAATTTGATTGGGTGAGACCCTTACAATTGAATAGGGCCATGAAATATGCCACCTTTGGGGCGTGAACTCTGACCAGCTCACTCTCTTACATAGAGGAGTATGGGACGCAACTTGTGCTTTTAACCAATTTAGCTAAATGGGCCAGTGAAAGCCGTCTGATGAATTACTTTATGATGAGTTTAAGTGAATTTCAGTGCTTGATATTTGATGTGCAACGAATGAATTTTTTAGGATTTAATGATCTGAGGAAGTCACGACGATCTGATAAATCTGCCCAACATGTCTGCTCAGTATGCAACTAGCTACGAGTCATCGCCAGCATATGATGCGCCCCATGGTGGTACCACGAGCACCTCACAGGATTCTGGGTTGGTTGACCGCAGCTACTACAGAGGAATCCCTGGCATCTTGAAGTACTGTGAAATGGTCAGTTTGATTGGCAGATTACTAGCTACTTTGTTACCAAGTGTAATGATGCATGAGAGAACCCAGTTTTTCTAAGTAGTGTGTAAATTTTACATAAGAATGACTGTTAATTTTGAAAATTTCGCTGATCCATTTAAATGTTTTTAATGTGAACAGAGGCTGTTTTGGACCCTTAACATGTTACTAAATTTTTAGCAATTTTTGCACAGTAAATTTTTGCACTAGTTTTTGATGTGGATTACAAGATTCTGCCTATTAGAGCGATTGCGAACTGAATGTCCCATCATATTAATAAAACAGCTGCCATAGAAATTAGGTGAAGCTTGGTGATAATGCTTGGAAACGGCCTAATTATCATCTATATGTGGCTGAGGAATTTTAACTTTCAGCTGCATGATGAAAGTAAATAAATGCATTAAATAATTTAAATTACATATTATATGGAGTTCATTGATATGCGGATCATTTTGCTGAAGTGGATAACGAAAGAACATGCATCATAAAGTGATTGACCTGAACAATGTTTACTGCTGTCCTCCTCTTAAAGAATTTCATTTTAACTTTTTATATTTAGAACCTTGATTTGATTACGATTTGAATTTTTAGGGATTTTGCCTAATTGCTTTCATCTGTGTGATGACGTCAGCGTACGTATGTTTACCATGGGCTGCTACTTCGGGATACTTCAACTTCATTACGATGGCGTCGCTAATTACTACTCTCTTTCTATACGTCATTTTCCTGTTCAAACTTCAGAAGAGAGTCTTCAAATGTGCGTGCATCCACTGGCCCTTAGTGGTAAGTAACAAGAAAAGCAAAGATGTGATATGTGTGCATGAGCGCTTCACTTATGTTTTATTAGAGTTTGCTTGAATATTATTCTTGAACTTGCAGTCTATGGTTGTTAATTAATAAAGAAATGTTCTCATGGTTTAAAGTTTCTTTGGTTTAAAGTAAACGAGCATGGTCAGAAAATTTGCTGTGCAGGAGTTGGTTTGTAAATGCGGTAAAACCTCAACTTGGTAAAATAATACTTGAAGGTTCCTCTCTTCAGTATATGCATGGTTCTGTTTGAACAGCAGTTTTGCCATAAACCCGGATGAGTCTGAGGCAGTCATGTTTAACTTATGTCAATGATTGCGCAAGATTCAAGTAGCAATAGTGAGCCGCTAGTCTGAATAAAATAATTATAATTATAGGCTAATGCTTACTTCATACTACAAGTAATGCAACGGCAGAGGTAATTGTTAGAACAATGAAGCCCAGAGACTTCCTATGGGAAGCGTCATCTGGGCTAGTGCCTGATGTCCGCTTATAACGGACGCATTAAAATGAAAATTTCCATGGGAAAACTGTTATTGTGATAATATTCTGTCTGCATATTGACCCGTATGGCTACAATAAACATCAAAAACACTTCCTTTAAATTCTTCCTGGTTCAATACCAAGCAGAAAAAATACTTACTAACTAGTGGTATCAAGGGTTTACGACATGTTGCAGTGGACACATCAATGCAAACAATAAAATGTTTCCAATTCACATAATCCGGCAATCACAATAATGGTAGTCAATTGACCAATAAAAAAATAGTGACGACTCTATTATACAGTTGCATCTTATTTGGACAAACGTGTTTTTCTAACGGACGCTGGGCACTGATGGATGGGTTGACAGCAAGCGTATATTGTGCATAGGAAGCCAAAGTAACTCGTAGTTACACAGGTTGACTGCTAGGTTGACTCTTGGGCTCAGGTGAAATTCCATGGAAGCATGTCATTGTTAATGTGGCTTATTTTTCTTATCCTTTTTGGGTAGACCTGCCTTTTGTTGTCATTTAATTGTCTTTACATCCTTTCACTAAGAGTGCTTTGCTTTTAAATGGTTTCACTAAAGAAAAATTGATTGATTGATTGATTGATTGTTTGATTGATTGATATTTTTGTTTACAGGAGCTGTCTTATTATGGAGTTTTGGTGATTCTGTTGTTTTTTGGTGACCTTTTCATGTCATTACATTCTTGTCAAGTGTCGCAACAAGCCGGCGTGGTAAGGCATTTAATTTCTTTGACACTTAATCAGCATGCTTTAATTGTTTCTTTATTTGATTGAATTACTGTAATTTGAAACCTTTGTCTTTATGCCCAGCAGGTGTTATGATCATTGATTAGGTTCATTATTAAATCTATTCATAACAATCAACATGTGTGCATATCTCAGTGATTCTTCAGCGACCTATTGCACTTCACAAAAACGTTTCCTGCATAGCGTAACTGAGCGACGATGATTGGAACAATACATGTAACATTTTTTTATCGTTTTGCGATTCATGGTCAAGCGATTTTTTCATGATATTTGTCGCCAGCTCACTTTTTTATTTAGGTGCTGCAAACAGTAAAATTCTATATCATATTATCATAATAATTATTATTCAGTAGTCAATTCTCGTGCATTAGATGACCTATAGTTCAATTTAATTCTTCTGTTGCATACCCGGTTTCTTTCCAATGAATTTCAAGCTGATGGTAAATAGTAGTCCATATCAATCAAAGTTAAAGTCAAGAACTGCAAACTGTAATTTCAACTGATGTAGATATGCTTTGTTATAATATGATAACCACGGCATTAGATAGATAGACGCTACCGTATTTGTTTGATGCTGATTTCCTTATTTCTCAGGCGTTTGGATGGTTTGCATTGATCGCCTACATAGTCGACCTCATCTTCGCCGGATTGGCGTTCCGCAAGGATCGCATGAACCGGTCGCAGTCGCAGCAGACGGAGACGCAGTTCTCGTCAGTGACCACAAGCAGCCGGTATTAACTCATTAACGTCAGCAGCGATGAACAATGTTTGCAGATGCACGCACGTCTGATCACGCATGTAGTCATTTTTGTGCATTTCGCATCGTCGTCATCATCATCGAGAGTCCCTGGCAAAACTCTTGCAAATTAGAATTTATGCAGCACGAGTGAAGTGCTTGCGAATCCAGTCAGGGGCCATCCATATATTACGTGCGCGCCGGGGGGGGGGGGGGGTCGGGGGTAGGGGGGTGATCGGATTGGTGAGGGAAAGGTTCCCGACAAAATGTGTGCGTAGTCGAAATAAATTTCTGATTATGACTTTAACGACATTCGCATTGGATTTATTTATAGCTCTGTATTATCCGATGTAGTCATGTGATGACATTTTTATTGCACTAGATAAAAAGCCATTTGCGGTTAATCTGTGCTGTAAATAATAACCTATAGATGGTAAAATAAACGTCTTATAGATGTCTTTAGGTAATTAACCTTTGTAAACGGGCAGGGGGGAAATTAAAGAAGTTTAGTTGTACGCACACATGGGGGATTGGTTCACAAAATGTATGAGGTGTAGCAGCGGGGGGGTGTGAAAATAGAATTTTTTGCGTACATAATATGTGGATTGGCCCTCACGTCGGTATTTCTTGTATCCCGTACGAAATAATTTGATGATCCAGTTGTGGTTACTTTACTGTATTACTTTACAATGAAGCCATCTTTGTTTAATTCTGGCTTGGCTTATGAGTCAGATCTAAGTTATTATTGATGCAACAATACAACAATACAACGACACAACAATACAACAATACAAGGACACAACAATACAACAATTCATCTCAGTGACCATTTTCAGCACTCTTTGACGACTTCTAATAAAGCCGCGATGTCGATGTCCACATTTATCGTTGTATTGACCAATTTATTACTATCAAACCATGTTCAACTTTTATGGTGAGCTCAGAGTTTGTCGCTTGTTGCAGCAAAACCAGTTTTTAAAGTTCTGTAAGAACAAATTGATGCAAAGGATTGGACAGTTGTCAAGTTTTGACGACTTGTAATCGAATTATTTTAGATGATGTATTAATAATAATAATGTTTGTTGATAATAACGTTATTAATAATAATGTTATTAATAATAATGTTATTAATAATAATGTTATTAATAATAATGTTATTAATGATAACAGTATCGATAATAATGTTATTAATAAATAATGTATGTGTGCATTTCGGGATTTCATATGAATCTCTTCAGTATTTTTCAGTCTATGATACACTGACTTTATCGGAATATACATATTACAGTCACTTGAAACTGGTATTGAGTTGCTGTCACAATGGTTGTTTTTGGATGGTTCCCATTGGCCTTCTTTGCTTCTGATTTGTTTATTCTATTCATTTGAGCTTAAATATTTCGTCATTAAGTCATAATATTTAGTCAATGATAGTCATTTGCTTTTGTGATTATTATTTGCGTTTCGTGATTATTATATCATTTTCACGGTGAAAATTGTTTTATAATATGCAGTCATTAACAGGCTTAGTCATAGTCATAGGACTTTGGTGCTAATTTTTTTGGCTGCCTGAATTAGTCAAATGCGTGGTGTTCTTTTTATTGCAAGATTGTTAATCAGTTTCTCGGTAAACATTCACTGTCAGTTTCCCACTTGTGGGCGAGAGAAGAGAGACTTTGCTAATTAAGTGGTTCTTCAGATTATGTTGCTTGACCAAACAAATGGCAGCTAGATATGAGTGGTTGCGGAGGAAACATTCAGCGGGGTACTCGAGGTGAATCGTCTGTCTGTTTTATAGTGAACGGGTGGTTGTTGAGCCAAGCACGTGCATTGAGAAGTTGCCGTATGAGTTTACTATTGTGACGTGTGTGCTTGGGCCAATTCATCCATCAACTGTTCCTTTTAAGAACCATGGCGATGTTGTTAAACTTTTGTTGTTTTGTCATACCTTATGCGTGTATTTCGCTGAGAGGAGAAAAGAAGGTGCATTGGTACATGTGGAAAATTGTTTTCTCTAATTAACTGTGTTGTTGCTGTTGTTGTTGCTCTTGGTGTGTCTCACAGTTCTAAACTCAGGGTTTGTGGATTGATTCTTTTCTTCATCCTAAATGATGCTGTGGTCAGTTTTTATCAAAGCCAGCTGAAGAATTTTGATCTTGTGCCTTTGCGGCATTTGATCTGACTCTTTGGACATCCAAGACTAGTGATCTGAACTTATTATTTTCTAGTTATTCATTCATTTCTTGTATAACAAATCTGTTCTCTAGCAGTTTGGTTTATGTTGCAGGTAGGCATTTAGCTCCATGAACCAAGTTATTACTGGTAAAACAGGCAGAAGTGCGGTCAACCAGAGGCTGCCGGCTATCCACGGTGAATACTCAATTGTTCATTCGCTGATTCATTGATGGAAAATTGCTATGCATCCCTGATAGGACAAAATTTTGCTGCATTACAATGTTTTGTATGCTTGGCTTTTGTATTAATTAGCTGTAATATATATTATATATATATACCGTAATGTGGTAAATTTTTGGAGGCTCTAATATGCAACAGTCTGCAAGATAAGTAAGTAAGTCGGAATATAGTTTATTAGACTACCATGAAATGCGCAGCAGCTTATAGAGGATATATAATATATATATATATAATTTTATATATATATAATTATATATATATATATATATATATATATATATATGATGACGCTATGATAAATTGGCGTTATCCTCCTGCTACCAGCATTTGACACATTTAATATACGGTAGCTATTTGCATCACGCGGTTGACATCTGTGAAGTGCATGGCCTGCCACCTATTGACGAAAGACGATGATACCACCAGCATGTTGGTTCACAACTCAACGTCCTGTTTGACTATATAACTCGAATTAATTGTCTGTAAATGTGATATGATAACGATTGTTTACTGTATGCATTTCACTATTCCTTTGAAGTGCTTAATAAGACCAGAGGATGTTTAGGACCCTCGCATGATGATTGTATATGTTCGATCCATAGAGCAAACCATCTTTTTACATTACTTTGTGTTCTTAAGGGTTGGCTATTTGACCCTGGGCATCAATTGCTCTTTCAAGTTCATTATTCAGATCTGAATGTGTTTTTGGGGGCATTATTGTTGTTATTGACGGTTGAGAAAATGCTCTACAATTCTGTTATTTTAGAAGTTGTATTTGTCCTCTACTGTGTGCCCATGATTGTGCAGGTAAATGTTTGACCTTTTCTGCAGACTAAATTTCTGGTCCTGGTTTAAATTGGCTTAAATTGGTCTGCATCCAAATAGTACTCCCTCCTATCACCAGTGTTGTTGTCAAGACCTCAAACCTCAAGACCAAGACCAATACTTTGAACCTCAAGACCAAGACTTTGAGCCTCAAGACCAAGACTTTTGGGATCAAGACCAAGACAAGACCAAGACTTTTGGTCTCAAGACCAAGACAAGACCTTGCAAAAATGCAGGTTCTGCTATCTTAATGAATACGTATTTTATTCAAACAAAGCAACTCTATAACCAAACTGCAGAGAATTCCGAGTTCAGTTCGTGCCTACAAAACTCCTTAATGGGATTATGTGCAATGCTATTGCAAATGGCTGTTGCATTTTAACAGAACCAATTCATTTTCTGACCAAGGCGTGCCCGGTGTGGCCTCATGAAAATTCCATCATGTGAAAAAATACGTTCTACAGGTGCTGAAGTTGCTGGCACGCACAGCATCTTTTCAAGCACTGGATATAAATTTAGAAATAGTGAGTCTTTTTTAAAATTCTGCCATGGCGTATGCCGCGTATCTGGACATTTCCAGCGGAGAAAGCGCCCAGAAATAAAATAATTTTCCTCCGAAAATTTGACAAAATTATAGTTTTTAGTTGCTGTTTATTCTATTTTTTAGGCCTACATGAACTGCCATATTATACCATGATTTCATTTTCTACTATATAATTATAATTTTATTAGTTATTATTATAATATAATTATGATACTATCGTGAAGGCAGGTCTTGGTCTTGAAAAACCAAGACCAAGACTTTGAACCTCAAGACCAAGACTTCTACCCTCAAGACCAAGACTTTTATTCTCAAGACCAAGACCAAGCCTTTTAAAACCGAACTCGAGCGCACTCGAGACCAAGACACTGGTCTCGAGGACAACAAGTCTGCCTATCACAGACTACTTTCTGCCAACTACTCTGAAAGTAGTGTGAACACTTTTCTCTCCCTTGCTTAACAAAACCATGGACTTAAATATCTACATGTGATACTAATATACTATACAAGAAGTCGTGATGCAGGACTTGATACCCCCAAATCGACTAGGTTTAAATCCAGTGAATGACGGACTACCTGTAACAACTAAACTCAATTGAATTGGTGAGTGTAAATTTTATCTTGAAGGTTGTGCCCAACATCTGTAAATTATTGTGACTTTTTTTATCATAGTGCTTTTTTGAATTTAATGTGCTTTCTAAATCAACTCCAATTGTAATGCAAGTTTTTTGGAACAAAGATTATTTTGCTGGCTATCTATTATCCATTAGATAATTGGTTAAAAATCAGCTACCTAATGAGTACTTGTTATGTGTCTGGTTGTGTGCTTTAATTTTAAATATGATTATGTTTTTGCACAGGTCTGTTGATCGTTGTTAAAGCTGTTCGAATTTTGCGAATTTTTGTAAAGTGTTGAATTGCATATTTTCAATTTAACTAGCGTTCTGGAAGTCAGCGAGATTGCTTGCCATATTTTCTGCAATATTGCAAATACCCTATTAGTTGCATTAACTTGTGAACTTGTGTGTCACAGTACATGTAATTCTATCAAATTACATGTGTGATCAATATGATAATTTTATATGCTCCATATATAGTATAGTGGATAGTGGATACCTTGTGTAGAATTATTGGAGTCACAAAGTTATGCACTCTGAACAACAGACATTAATGTGAACAGAGACTACTGCAGTAGTCATGTTTTGTCTGGTCTGAAGTGCACGTTTAGTGTGCTTTGCTAGCTGAACTGCATGTGATGCGTAGAAGTGCATGAAAGTACGGTAGTTACATGACAAACTGCGGCCTCCACAAACTGTTAGACTGGCCAAAGTTGTTTTTTTCATAGACACCAGACGCTAGCTTTTGAATTGCATAACAAGTACAGCAAAGAATGGATCTATTTACCGTTGTTTCTGTTTAAAGAGTTGCGGCTTACCATGTGAGTTTGATTATTACGATGGTTTATGTTACTTAAAAGGCTCACTTCAAGGCACCCTTGTAACGGCATGGCTGTGTTACTGCGCCATATAAATTGTCGTGATTATTATTGTTGTTGTTATTATTATTGTTAAAATGCATGACTATCCTGTTGATTCAAAGTCTACATTATTCTAGCACTGAGTTAGGATTGATGGTCAATCTTTAATATTTCCATCATAAAAGTAGGTCTGTACGGAATAGGTGATTATCACTATTAGGCTGAATATAAATGCGAATAGTATGCTGCCAATATTCAGTCACTATGCACAAAGAATGAGACTACTAAATATGTGATTCCATGGTCCAGGCAGTAGTCAAGGCCTGGCTGCAACTGCTGAGAGAGTTACTTCAGTCCAATCACTATAGCAGCCGCATAATTATGCAGAAACATGTCATGTGACCACTATTCGTATTCGGTCCAACCGCTACTATTCGGCCAAATGCTGTATAGCTATTTGGCACGTTATTTCGCCTCGACCTAGTTATTAGACAAGTTAGCAGATTGGTTGGTCATTGCCATATTTAATCATCATTTCAAGAAGTTAAGTTTATGTCGATTATTATCAGCTGATTTTCTGTTCTAATTGGACTCTATTCATTATTGCATTATGCAGTATCATATCATCCATTTTATCCGGCATCAAGTTGTTTTCGTGGCTTTTATAACTGTAATTAATTATTGTTAGAGATCAAAGATGAGTATGAGGAGGCCGCTGTGAAACGTTTAATTCTTGGCCGGTGACTTGTAATGAATGCAACGCATTGTCGGTTTTGTTTTCGTTGAAAGTTTTCTCGTAATTAGATCTGGATTTTCTTGGTTGTGCAAGTGTAAACCAAAGTCTGCATGGTAAATTGTAATTTTAAATTTGTTTAAATTTGCTTTTTTGTCTGTTTGGGCATTTAGACAAGAGTCAAGTGTAGGTTTTTCAATTGAAATGTAGTACTCGTACCAGACTAGTATTGTTTCTAACCTAAGTACAGCTTACCACTCTTGTTTTTTTAAAGCTGAATTGTGGTGTGAGAAGTCTTTGTTTAAACCCAAGTTAGACATTCTTGTTTCTTCCAGTTATTGCTTTTGGATGTAATTATCATGGGACGTGATGGACGGATAGTTCTGTTATTCAAGATACATGTCAATCGATTTGTGGAGTTGGATCGAAAATAAAGGTTTTGAAATAAATTGATCTGTTCCTTCTTCATCCACATATTAACAATCGCAACAGTTATTTATTCATTAATTTCAAGAATATATTTAGCGCCTCTTCAAGAAATCCACTCAGACAGACCTACAACTGAGAAAGCATGACGCTGAGGTCCTGCTTAATGGAAGCTAAGTGAAATATTTTCTGGCTTGGAAGTGAAGTGCCAACTTATGCAATGATTCTTAGTTTGTTGCTGTTTGCTAATGATTATACCCAGAACTTTGTGCCAGGATTTCTGCTGCTTTGGGTGCTAAACTTTTACCAGTTTCATTTGAAACAATTTGCAAATAATGAGGTGACTAAAAGGAGCTTTTAAGGTTTACGCAGCTTTTGCATTTATGTAGTTTGTCAGATTTACATTGATTTAAGTGGATTTGGGATTTGTAATGAGGACTTTATTATGTTATCATAAGAAAGACTACGAAGTTGAATCTCCACACCACCCTCCAGCAAAATTCTCTCTGTGTGTAATTCCATTAGTCTAATATAGTCCTACTTTGAATATAGGCCTACATGTTTCAGTATTCGTATCATCCTTTATGAAAACCAACTGTCTTTGAGATGTGCTGCAGGGGTTGACAGCCAAAGACAGTGAGATATTTTGGCTCACATCCTAGCAATTTAGAGATAAGAATTTCGAAGTAGTGCGGGACATTCAAAGATGCTACGTAAATTTTCACTGAGATAATTATGTGTGTAGCCTCCAACATAGTGATGAAATAAAGAGAATAGTATAGATTGAAAATAATAATCTTCGTTGAGTTTCAAACTGACACAATGCATAATGATTAGGGGCTGAAATTATTCATGATGTGACACTATGACTGATTATTACAAGTTATTACAGTAGTCGAATTTATAACTCAAGTCCTACTACAGATTTTACCAACGCCATCTGCCGAATGGAAGGTTCAGTAGACCTTAGGGAGGGTTGCAGTCAACGATCCTGAACCCGTAAGCTCTTCTTGCCAGAGTGTTCTACCATTATCCTAAGCCCTTTCCGACTTTAAACTGACGGAAACCCGCTACGGGTCACTCAGTAAACATGCTTTGCGTTGATATTTATTAGGCATATTTCAGATTATTATAATTATTAT
The DNA here is from genome assembly GCA_945859605.1 of Lumbricus rubellus. Taxonomy (NCBI): domain Eukaryota; kingdom Metazoa; phylum Annelida; class Clitellata; order Crassiclitellata; family Lumbricidae; genus Lumbricus; species Lumbricus rubellus. The sequence goes on along the minus strand of OX243819.1, from coordinate 24,992,204 downwards.
AGGCCTACATTGTGTTCTTGGTGTTAACGTATACTCATTTAAACAAAAAGTGTTCATCTACTATATGTGCAGAGTAGACGGCAATTAAGACTAATTAATAACGTCTTAGTTCTTATAAGCATAGTATAAGGTATCAGAGGAAAATGCAAGCCGAGTTGCCATTATAGGCTACACAGGCCTAAAGGCCTACACACGTTTTCTCCGAGCCAGGCAACGGATGAGCGGAATAATTCATTCATTGGCATTTAGATTCCAGACGCCAGTTCTCTGAAACAGAATAACGGTAGGCTGCAAGTACAAAATAACGGCAGTTCTGCAATCTAGGCCTACATGCGCTTCAAGTCCTCGGCTTTTTCATTCCATGGTGTCTCATATAATTCGACATGCATTAGCCTACATCAGTGGCGTAGCAATAGGGCGTGCAGCCTGTGCAGTGCACGAGGGCCCCCGACAGTATGGGGCCCCCGGCGGTCAGAGACAATTTTTTCACTTTCTGAATATTCAGAACGTAGATCTAATCAAGTCTAGCCTATACAAGTTTGGCGTAGGCCTACACACTCAAAAGTGTCATTGGTTTAAGGTCCAATTCAATTTTCTCTGGTTGACTGAAGAAATTAAAAATGTTTGATAAATATAGGCCTAAATGAGAGAAAATAATTTTAAAAATTGTGATAAGCTAATTATATATTTAATTTCGAGTGCCAAATATGCAGTGTCTATATAAAAAAAACCAGGCGTTTTTGCGCAGCCTTTTTGTTTTAGGCCTAAATCGAGGGGGTTCAAGCATTGAAGAGGCCCGCCACCGAAACTTTGCACAGGGGCCCCCAAACACCTTGCTACGCCACTGGCCTACATAATAATTACTAACGGGTGCACGGTTACTGCCAACTGGTCATTGATAATATTATTTGAAGTCTTCTAGGCACATAGAGGAAAATGGGGGAGTTCGTGTGGCAGACAGTAGGCCTATGGACAGACACCTAGGCTGTTCGAGAAATATTAAGAGAATCTTTTGTTAGGAGTGGCAGTGAGTAATGTGTAATAATAAAATTAAAAAATAATGCTTATACAGTACGTGCATCGCATTGAGTTGATGCAAGACGGTCATCTGCTCATTTTGTAGCTAGTATTCTATATACGGACTGTATAACGCTCAATCAACCTTATGGAGCTATAGCTATAGCTTGCCCTTATGTGCGGGCGCCCACAAATAGACCTATAAAAATAGGCCTAAAGGCCTATGTACAAAACTGATATACGTACGCCCGGTTTGGGAGCAGCAGACTCCTCCGGCGACGCAGACACCCTGTCCATCTGAGTCGCAAGCGGGTCCTTTGAGTTGGCAGGGGGTCATGATGCGATTCTCCATTGCACAGCGTCGTTCTGTGTCGGTGACGCAGCCGTGGTTAGCCACGCAGCAGCTGTTCTCTGAGATGCATTTCCCACTGACCATCTCACCATCGACTCTCACGCTGCACGACAGGCACTACACGCACACACGTACAATTCTTTGAGATGTGACAAAATGAAATCGCGTTTTTGGAACTTTTTGTTGCGTTATATTTTTTTGATCGTCAAGGAACAGTGGATGGTCTCACTAAAAGCGACATAACCTTTGTTCTGTTTGAAATATTTTGGTGAAAGGTGGCCATTTCACGTAGATATGAATTGCCTTTAAGCTCATAAAATGTGATTTAAAAATTCGTACTTCAGGCTAAGATATTGGCAAAACACCTTAGGGGCGGGTTTTTTTGTCCACCCTGTACATGTAAGCAAGAGGTGTCGAATTTCTAAGGGGCATTACCTATATGTAAATGTATGCATCAGCTCTGGATTTTTCTGGAGAAATGTCATTCCTGGGGGGGGGGACTTTCCCCCTCCAGAGTCATCTAGATTAAACAGTAAACACTGCAATAAAGCGATCGGTAGACTAACCAGATTAAGTTCACGTGCGGCTCCCTAGAGGGCCTAGACATTTAGTAATTACCTGTCTGACAGTAGTTTTCCACGCGTACACGCCGTACAGTCCAACTGACCGCTTGCCGCCAACTGGGCAGTTACGAACAAAACAAGCTGAAGACAGAGACAGGCAGACAAAGAGCAGGAAGACCATTGTCGCTATTGCATGTTTCAAGAGATTCAGTTTCGTCGGCTTCTTAGCGTAAGACATCCTCTGATCCTGTATGCTACATCATTGATTAAACACAGAGTTTAAATATTAAAATTTTGAATTTAATAACAATACTACTACTAGTACTACTGCTGCTGCTGCTACTACTACTACTACTACTACTACTACTACTACTACTACTACTACTACTACTACTACTACTACTACTACTACTACTACTACTACTACCACTACTACTACTACTACTACTACTACTACTACTACTACTACTACTACTACTACTACTACTACTACTACTACTACTACTACTACTACTACTACCACTACTACTACTACTACTACTACTACTACTACTAATAATAATAATAATAATAATAATAATAATAATAATAATAATAATAATAATAATAATTTTTCAAAATAAATGAAAAATAGAAGTAATAATAATAGTAACAGCCTAGTAGTAGTGGTGGTGGTAGTAGTAGTGGTGGTGGTGGGGGTGGTGGTGGTAGAAATAATAATAATAATCTGCGTGTTTGTTAGACATAAGGTATTCGATGACTGCTTTCGATCAAACCACTTTGAACCTCTTCCACCACCAGCTTTCTGCATTAGGCGTGACCAGTGACAGATTCAGAATGTCTACACGAGGGGTGGGGCAAATTGGAGGGGAACCAAGGTATGCGGGTGGAGGAGGAGTAGATTGTCACCCTGGATCCGCTCTTGGGTGTGGTACTAGGCTACCTATTCATTTCGGGGGATATCCGCACTCCGTCGGGGCACAAAGGTCCTGATTAAATCACTGTGTCAGTTTTAGTCTTGTCCTTACAGCTCTAACTGTGCCTGCGGTTCGAGTCCTTTGATCCAGCCTTGTCCCGGAAAAGGACTTTAATTGCATCCAGCGTACAGACTGCCTACCACAGATAAGGCGCAGGCTGTGGGGCATAGGCCTGCTGCAGAAAAATTGCACTATGAGCGGAAAACGTCACCTTTGGAAGGTTAATAAAAACAGCAGTCTCGTAGATGAAGAAACACTAATTTCTTAATTTGAAAAAATAATAATCAATTTGACTAGCCTTGCTATTATCTTGACGTCTTAAGTTCTGTCTGTCTCTGTCTCTGTCTTCCTTTGTCTGCCTGTCTGTCTGTTTGTCTGTCTGTCTGTCTGTCTGTCTGGGGAGGGGGAATGTAGGTATAGGGTGGGATGGTTGGATATGCTCTTTTCAGCCACTACAACGCGTGGCCGGGTATGCTAGTTAACTTAAAATCTATATTTAAAATTACAGAATAGTTTACTAAGTTTACTTTTATTGGATTCTTCCATGTTTAAGTTTAATACCAGTCATGGTCATCAGCATGCAGCTAAGTCTTTGAAAGTTAGGACTTATTTAGGCCTAATGAGCCTAGGCCTATACAGCTAAGCCTTGCGAGCTTTCATACGAGGAAAGTTGTCAACGACATCATTGACGCTGCCTACTTTCTGACTTTATTTAAAGGTCATATAGGTCTACTTCCGCAAAATAAATTATTATAATAATCGTAACTTTTATTAAGTTCCCACGATTTCATTCATTTCAACCAATTCGTAGGCAGTTAGTTCGAGCTAATAGATCTGATGATTATGTTGTGAGAAATAGCAAAGTTTCGTCGACGATGACTTAATTCGTGTTTATTAATGTTGCGACAATCTCGCTAGGAAATTTCGTCACCTCCAAAAATGCGGGCCATCAAAAATGCGGGGCTCTCAGCACTGCGAGCCCGGGTGCTGCAGCATCCTTTGCACGTATTGTCGTATATACCCTAATGCTGGAATGGGATTCTGCTCCGATATGTCCATGGGCGGAGTTTATCAGAGGCTAGGGGGAGCTAAGCCACCCCAAGAAGGTCCAGATTCAGCTTTTTACCATGTAAATTATGTCTTTTTCCGGGTTTAGCCCCCCTAAGAAGGCATTAGCCCCTCCAAGAACAGAAACCAAACTCCGCCCATGGATATGTCAATGCAGTTTAAGGTTAAAGTAGGCTCTTTAATAGGACGAAACTTAACGGAAGAACGTAGGCTCTATAGGTCTATAGAGGCTATATTTATACCAGCTATTGAAAAAATGATGTTCGATCCTGTGGATGCCACTCGACGTGAAGTTCTTCTTCCAAGACAAAAATGCTGACTAATACACAAGCACAGGTTCTGGCAAGATTTCTGCTTCGCACTTCGTAGGCTAGTGCCTAAGCATATAGATCGTACAGAGTTTTATAGCGACAGTGTCTGCTAGCTTATCACCGATCGATTAATAAGACAGAGTAGATGTTTTTAATTGAACGGAACGAGAGAAGACACATGTGCATCGGTAATAATATTAGCTTGCAAAAGAGACACGTCGCTTGTTATTATCTCTTCTCTGGACTTCTATAGCGCCGCTATAATGATACTCAGAGCAGCAGCAGTCGATGGCTGCTGTTTAAGACTTTAAGTGATATTCCAGGGTGGATTCTGTCGAAAGTCAAGACTGGCGACGACAATGAAACGGGGAAGACGAGTTCAGGCAAAGATTTAAGATGAGTTTCTGGTTGAAATCTGGACACAAGGACAGACTTTGCAAATCGAATGTTTTCGGAAGAGAGTTCCAGTGTCTAATACCAGCGCAGAGAAGGCGCTCCTCCCACCAGATCCGTCCGAAAGACTAATGTCTGGTTATAGTTAGGATAAGAGAGAGCGAGACAATGAATAGACAGACGGCAAGAATAGAACTGCAATGAACTGAGAAAGAGATATAGGGGCCTAGGCTTATAATGACGAGAAACGCAAAACACTGTGGGACAATAATGCCCTTTTTGCAAAAGATGTCTGGATCTATGCCACCTACTACAGAAGCAGTGATTAACTAGCTATCAGCATCATAGGTAAAGATGCAAAATTCTCAGTATACCTATATAGACGAGAACCAAGACAGATCCGGGAGGAATCCGGCCATGGGCCATGGCCCCATATTTAGAAATTTATTTATTTGTAGCCAGCTATTCTGGCGTGGAAAATGGACGTCCCCCCATGAGGTGCCACACGAGGTACGTACATAAGTTTAACAACACTGTACGACGTTTAAAAACGTCATCACTTATTTTTGCGGGGAAAATAGTGCGGTTTTTCTAGGAAATTGTATCTTTTTGCCCTAGATTTCGACCAAATGACAAAAAAATCAACTATTTAGGCTGTTAAAATGTATTCTTTTTCCTGAGGATTCGACAAATGACTAAAAAAGGTCATCAGATTTTTCGCCGACCAAAGACAAAATGTTTCCGTTCCCCAAGAGTCAGACCAACAATTTTGACCCCCCCCTCCTCCCCTTTGAAAAGTTCTGTATCCGCCAAAGACGAGAACAAACTTATTTTAAACTTCTATTATATTTCTGAGGGAGATGCGTCTACGCAGTTTTGCACCAAACAGTAGCAGCAGCCTTCCGATAGAATGATATACCAATCGATTAATAAGACAGAGTATTGTTATGTTTGGAATTAAATTTCATGTTTGTAATTCAATGGAAAACGTAGAAGAAACACCTGTTCATTATTAATTAATCAGTCTGCATAAAGCACGTCATCCTTGAGCAATTCTGCGGCCTAAGGAAACTCATTACATCAAACAGCAAAAATAACAAAAGCTGTGCGAGAAAGAAAAACAGATTTTTAACAGATTTCCAAATAGGCGTATAAACATACAGTCGTTTGATTTGTAGAAGTATTGTGATGGAACATTCTGAGCTTACAGACTGCGCGCAAGAATAAACTTCGGTTTTTTAAACATGCAGGCTAGGCACTACTAGGCATACTAAATAGCCTAACCCATGGGCTTGGAAAAACTCTTTAGGCTTATTGGCCTACTCGAAACTATTGATTGCCACACGTAATACGTAGGTCTGTATTATAACATTTATTCTGCATGGTTACAATTCCTTGTGACCATCGTAATATCAAAATGCAGTTATGGCACCAGAGCCATGCGCAGAGCTCTGTATATATGGCACAGTCTGACGTTATCATAATTCACTAACCGATAACCGGACTTTGATCTCCTTCGAACTAGCCTACTCTTTTGGACAACCCGTCAGACTAGACACAGCGCTCGTGAATGAGCTATTGCCCCGCGCTAGGCTTTTGAATGGCGCTTTAGAAATCTGGACATCACGATTATGATCAACAATGGCGGCGCCACCGAATGTAGAGGCAGCCAAGTGTACCCTCTCGCGCGCGTTCATGATGTTGACGATCCTAACCGCGACTGAAACGGCTCATGCATAAAGCCAGGGCTTAAAGTGTGCCAGGACGGTCATGGACGGCGTCCAGGCACTTATTTTCGAGGCTGGACGCCGTCCTGCCACTTATTTGGCCAGCACTGCCTGGACGGTCGTCCATGACTGCATGGACGGCGTCCATGCAGTTACGGACGACCGGCCATGACTGCCTAAAAATGGCTCCATTTGAGGTCGACACAGCCAAAAATGCGCTGGTCGCTGGGGGAGCCCCAGCGACCAGCGCATTTCAGACGCCGCTGCGGAAGCTTACGATCAAGACAAAAACCTTTCTCTTTTACACTAACATTTTGATTTATATTGTTATTCTGGCAGCTTGCGACACTAAAAAAAACACTTATTTTTGAAGTTTTTGCGACTTTATCGTTCACAAATAGCTGGCAAAAAGAGCCTAAAAATGGCTCCATTTGAGGTCGACACAGCCAAAAATTTGCTGGTCGCTGGGGCTCCGCCCCAGACCCCGCTGCGGGAGCTTACGGTCAAGACAAAACCCTTTCTATTTTACACTAACATTTTTATTTCTATTGTTTCTAATCTCCCCTCCAAATTCAAACTCTCCTCCGCTTGCACTCACCTCTGCTGCTTTCCATTCACGACTGAAAACCGAACTCTCCAAGCTATCCTATCCAGATTCCAATCAGTTTCCATCACCCAACTACCACCATCACCGACAACCACCGTAGCACCATGCTGTCTCCTCGGCTTGACCTCCCCGGATTTTGACCTGGCACCGGAACGGAAACGGCAGCTCTGGCTATTGCGGACTTGATTTGATATAGCGCAGGTGAATAAGCTGGTCTCCCTGACGTGGCTTTTGTGGGCGCTGAGAAATTCTCGAAGATTTGCATTACATTACATTATCCTGGTAGCTTGCGACATTAAAAAACCACTTATTTTTGAAGTTTTCGCGACTTTATCGTTCACAAATAGCTGGCAAAAAAGAGCCTAAAAATGGCTCCATTTGAGGTCGACACAGCCAAAAATGCGCTGGTCGCTGGGGCTCCGCCCCAGACCCCGCTGGGGGAGCGTACGACGCTCCCCCAGACCCCCTAGTCGGGACGGGCTTCGTGCCTTCGGCACTCGCAACTTCGCGCCTTCGGCGCCGCCACTGACGACCAATTACAATACAGCGTCCTGGCACTTCTGTTTTTACACTTTAAGCACTGCATAAAGCATAGCCTAATTATGGTGAAATCCTGAAGACCTGGTGGCTGTGGTTGAGGAAAAGACAGATTAGCAATGGCAGCAAATGAATCTCTCTGTAGTTAGCCGATACTTTTATTTGTTTCATTTAGTTGAATGAACAGCGCAAATTTTATAGTTGTCCTTGAAAGTTCAGCATCTACATTCTACATGTTAGCCTGCCGTATACGGCCTAAAACGTATTGGCTACTGCGAAGACTGACCAATGTTAATAATATTTCCTTTATTGAAAACAATCCGGTTTGACAGACCGCAAACGGCTGCAGTTGTGCAATTTACATGAACGAAAATTACACAAGCCATAATAAAATTATTATTGGACCTATCTTAATTAGCCTACTAACAGAACAGACAGCCTGCAAACACAAAGCCAGTGGCGCAACTAGAGGGGTGCTGGAGGGTGCCTGAGCACCCCCAGGCTAAAAATGTGACCCACGCAATTTTTCCAAATCCGATGAGTTTTTGTGGTGCGTGGGGGGGGGGTAGGGGTCATTCGGTCTTTAAGATTACACAATCAAACAAGTTCCTTTGACACTCGCTACTTTGCACTATCTGAGCACCCCCCAGAAAAATTTTCTGGTTGCGCCCCTGCACAAAGCACGTCCGCCCTACCGGGCACGATCACGGTACCTCTCGCTCTCCATGGCAGGGTCTGCCAGGGTGCTATACAATGCGCTATATATACCGCCCCCGCGTCCATATTGCATATTATTTGAATAAATAGCGATACTTTCATAGGCCTAGTTGTTATTCTTATAAATGTCTGTAAATTGTATGTCAATTGTCTTCAAACGTGCAATGTCTGCTCTAAAACGTTTGTGAGCAGGTCTACTAGAAAAACTGACGAACGCCAAACGACAATGGACTCCATGCACTCGCGAACTCGGAACACGTGCAGCAAGGATATCGAAATTCAATAGAAGCACAGCCGAGCGCGATTATTTTCATCGACATTCATTCAAGATTCAAGATTTTTTATTGCAGCCATCAGTAAAAACACCAATACACGAATTAGACAGTTGATGCTATTACAATATCGACTACAATGGAATGGAGGGTCCAAAATGTATCAAGGTCCCGTTGAATTATAGACCTGTAGTGTCACCCAAGTAGCTATTTGTACTGTAGTTCGACAGTCCCTTTCGATAGAATAATAATCCATTGTAGCAAAACATTATAAACGCCTACTCTCGACGTAACGAAACCGCTGCACTTGCGCATCGGTCACTGTGCCCTGCAACTCTCTTTTTTTAGTCATCGAGTTGAAATCTCATACAAACCATACTATTTTTCTGGACAAAAAATTGATGACCTTTTTTAGTCATTCGATTCAAGTTTCGTTCGTGAAAATTTCTGGGGGGGGGGAAGATACCTTTTTCATGGTGACAAACCTGAATCGGAGCCTGATATTCTCTGATAAACTCCGCCCATGAGCAACGGACAGAATCGAATGGAGGTGATGCGTTGTTCGACTAAGCACTAAGTAAGTAAGTTGCCTGAATGTTTGTGCACCGTTGAACTTGAACTCAATGAGAAATCTGTCTCTAATATGATTGACAGCTATCATAGTCAGCGCTCTGCTTCAACCAATTGTCAGTCATTACATCGATATAATCATATGTCGGCATAATATTATGCTATCATGTAATCATAATTTATGTAACGCCCCTTTAAGGTCCATAGGGCCTACAGTGGCCCTACACCAGTACACCTGACATGACCACTTTATGTCTCCGAATTTCTGATGGTGACAGTCTCGATACCGGAAAGGGAAAAATGTGATATCAACAGCTGTGAAGGTCATACAAATGTCATTAAACACTTGAAACTAGTCACTACATGTGTTAATGTGTTATACAAGCAACGTTTCCTTTTCTGTGAACGCCTACTGTGAGGACCTTAATTTACTACTCCGACATAATTCGCATCTGTTTTTGTTTCCGTTTCACAGTTCATGTTGTTTGCGTTTTAGACTTCAATAATGGCCAACGTCATTTACGAGGAAATTAAACATAATTATTAGCCTGTGTAGCCTACCAGGCGCAAAAAACATTTCGAGGGTTGTAGTAGGTTATAGGCCTAGTTTGAAGCCAAACTTTCAGCAAAATTAATGTAGGCTATAATGCACTGAGTGTTGATAACAGATCAGGAACTGGTTTTCCGATATAGGCCCTAATTAAAGGGTGTGTAGTTAAGCTTTGTTTAGAATGTTATCTCAATTCGTGATTAGCAATCGCCCATAGGCGGGTGCTGGTGTAAGCGTCGTCGTGTTGGGTCTGCTCTGCCGGATGTTTTGTATACTTGACTCGGAACAGAGACAAGGAAAACAAAGGTCAACCTTCTATAGGTAAATAATACTATTTTTATGATTCCAGTAAGTAAACCTTTGCGTTAAAGTCTAATGTGGCCAGGGCTGATGAGAGAAATTCTGGGCCCCATAAGCAGAGCAGTAACGGGCCCTTGAGCTATCTTAAGGCTTAATGAGAAAACATATGGAAACAAATTGAATTGATAAAAGTGCAGGTAGGTCCTACCACCTACTGTGACCTAAAAATTACAATGTTATGTTCATAAATAGATTTTATTCATATGTAAGTTGAAGTTTAAACTGATTGTAGTTGATTCCCTGCAATGTTAAATTTTAAAAGCATGCATCATGAACTTTTTATATGTAACTACCTAGCCCAGGCACCTAAAAGACGCCGACCCCTGGCCATTTCCATCTGCCACCCTCTGCTCAATACTGCCTATTATATCTGTTTGTAGACAGTGACTGTCGTTTATCACCCAATCATTAAATTTCAGAGATGGTTAGTTCCTTTCCGCATGCGCCACACCAATAGATCTACTTACTGACCTTAACCAGATGTTTTACAGTGATGCGCAATCGCCAAAAGTGGCCCGCCAGACCTTACAAATGGCCTTCATTTCTCAAAGAATTAACATATATATATTTATATAAATTGGCAGTTTGGACAGGATCGAACACATAATTATTTTCTATTACAAATGATTTTATTTTGACGTCCATTAATGACATCAAACATTTAAAAAATTAAATTATAGCAATTTTATATGCTTTTAGTTAATTAAATTTTAGACTGGTGGCCGCCTAATGTCCTCCAACTTAGAAAAAGCGACAACAAAGTCAAAAGGGGTTGGGAGCCACTGGGCCTTACAAAATGTCGTTGTTTTATATCAGCTTCTTTCTTGCTGCTATGGCAATTCTTCTCCGGAGTTTGTCTTTCCCCGACGTCGGTGTATAAACGACTTTTAATAAACTGTCATCAACTCTCTTCACGCCCGCCATCTTTCTGTTTGCGGACACACACCAGTATCCTAGCGCCGGGCAATTCCATATACCGGTCCTATGGGCGGCAGATGTGCGCAAACATGCTCATTGAAGATGTTTTACGGCCGCATTAGGGGCCTCAATATTCACCGAAGCGTTTTTGCGTGTCTCGCCTTTCTGCGTGATTGGGGACAGAGAACGGGTTTCGCTGGAATGAGGATCTATGAGCCTCCTTTCCAGGCGACGTGGATTTCTTTGCGCATGCGTGAAAAACCGCGTTCGTCCGTCTCAGGAGGAGGTCGTTAATTTATTTCCCCTTCCCGACTCGGGCGTTAGTCGCAGGACGACGATATTGTAGCGCTAGAAGAGTGTGCAGAGGTGGGGCGACTGCATGGGTGAAGGGCTCTCTAGGTTGATCTGCTTATGGTGTGAAGTATGGTGGTCGAGTGGCAGTTGCACCGGACACATCGACCATGTTTATCCGGTTAGCGAGACGCTCTCGACTCCTCCCACGACCCCCCCCCACAGCCGGAAATATGTTCTCATTCGTCGGATGGATGGAGTGAAGACGGATGACAACACGGGTCACCCCCTATCATCTCCAGTGGAAAAACCTTTTCAGGTCTTTCATTTCTGCGTCGTTGTTTTCTTCCAGTTGCGGTGTCGTAGAATAATTGTTACTTTTCCGGCCGAGAAGATCAGAAACTCTGGCTTAGTTAGGCTACCGTATAGGCCTACCGTTCATTGTTCAATGTTCAAATGCTGCAGAGATGTGTGGGAAAGTTGTGTGAGCCAACCTCTCATTTTACAACCATCATTTGTAAGGTTTGTTAGTTGCTACACGCAATGCCGACGAAATAAAATAAAGAGCATGAACGGCATGCACAGTAAGTCAATGACAACGAACCATAGGCGTACAAGGCGGGGGTGCAGAGGGGGGCAAATGCCCCCAACTTTCGGGCAAGTCTGGTTTTTCGGGCAAACACAGACCCGAACGACTGAAAAAAAGGTCGTCAACTTTTTTCACGGATATATTTTTCGGGCAGAAGTTCAATCTTTGCCCCCCCCACCCACCCAGGGCTGAAATCTCCCGTACGCCTATGCAACGAACTCAACGGAACCGAACCTCTTGCTGCCTTCCTATCTTTCCATAAATCCAATCAGACTGAGAGCACCACTCCTTCACAAATCTTATCCTGCTGCTCCTCCTCCTCCTCCACTTCCCTCCATCATCGAATCATCGATTCAATTCTATACGCGGGCGAATGTCAGAGTGGCTTGACTCTTTTAACCTTAGAATTGCTTTCGTTGATATAATGTGTATGTATGTAGGCCTATGTATTAGGGTGGAGTGAAAAAACCGAAAATCTGAATTCCGAAAAGTAATGGCAACCAAAAGTTGCCCAATGACATGGGGTCAAAAAATGTGTAAAAAGTTTTTTAAAATATTAATGTCTTCAGCCCCCATAAGTGGGCCAAAGTTCCGAAAAATTGCATATTTTAACGAAAATTGCCGGTTTTATCATGAAATATTCTTAGTGCAAAATAACTAACTGCCATTCAATACACCGTTGGAAAGAGCTCTGAAAACTGAACAAAATGGTGTATTCATTTACAGAATAGTCCCATATTTGTAGAAGATAATAATTTTTTAACCATACCCCCTCTTCGCGACATGGCACGAAACCTAAAACAGTAAAACACTAATAACTTTTTTATCCTTTGCGATATTTCAATGCGTAATATGTCATTCGATTCTGTTTAGGACCCTCTTTCAAATGGTGTATTGTAAGGTGAGATTGCATATTGTTTGTCTGATATTATTGGGATGGTATCTAATATGCACCTTAACTGAAAGCACTTCCAAAGACTCATGGAAATCGTATTGCCGTCACAGTAGGGCAAAGTCACAAATGTCAGAATTTGTCTCATATACTGGCATGCATCATTGACCATCAGCAAGTAATCATGCTCTTTTAAAATTTATCCGATCCACTGTGTCTTAGAGGGACAGTAGTGCGTTACAGTCCTAGAATTAATTTTGGGTTCAAATATCAGTTTCAGTTCTTGCGATCTTAGTGGCGTCCGGACAGACTCATCTCTGTTGTCTGCACCTCAGCTACGGCTGCAATAGCTTCATTCACACTTTTAAGACACCTTTCAAAAATACTCTAACCTGGACATTAAAACTGTCAAACTGTCGAGCCTGACCGGTAACATGAAATTGGAGCTGTTCTGTTCTTTGGCTGTGTTGGAACAGATTGTTGGAACAGCTATGAAAGTCAATTAACTCTACATTATCTGTTGAGTTAAGATTCTGAGGCAGAACATGGAAGCACTGCACAGACAACTTTCTATCTTGTTTTCAGCTATTGACATTCTCCTCAGACCAAGTTCTTTCATAGGAGTAGCCTATACACCGCATTGGGATGATATCTATTATGCACCCTGACTGAAAGCACTTCCAAATACTACAGTCACTCTATTAGCCTAATATACCGCGTACAGGCTATTGGGGCGGCATCTAATATGCACCCTCACTGAAAACAATGCCAAAGACTTTCAAGGAAGTCGTATTGCCGTCGCAGTAGGGTAATGTCACAAAATGTCAGACATTAGTCTCACATACTGGCATGCATAATTGATTATCAGCAAACAATCATGTTCGCTTAAAATTGTTTCTAACCACTGTGTCTTAGAGTGACTGTAGTCTTTGCAAGTGCTTTCAGTCAGGGACCTCAGGGTGCATAATAGATATCATCCCAATACGGTGTATAGGCTACTCCTATGAAAGAACTTGGTCTGAGGAGAATGTCAATAGCTGAAAACAAGATAGAAAGTTGTCTGTGCAGTGCTTCCATGTTCTGCCTCAGAATCTTAACTCAACAGATAATGTAGAATTAATTGACTTTCATAGCTGGAGGGTTGCTGTTCAGACAATCTGTTCCAACACAGCCAAAGGACAGAACAGCTCCAATTTCATGTTACCGGTCAGGCTCGATAGTTTGACAGTTTTAATGTCCAGGTTAGAGTATTTTTGAAAGGTGTCTTAAAAGTGTGAATGAAGCTATTGCAGCCGTAGCTGAGGTGCAGACAACAGAGATGAGTCTGTCCGGACGCCATTAAGATCGCGAGAACTGAAACTGATATTTGAAATCAAAATTAACTATAGGACTGTAACGCACTACTGTCCCTCTAAGACACAGTGGATCGGATAAATTTTAAAAGAGCATGATTACTTGCTGATGGTCAATGATTCATGCCAGTATATGAGACAAATTCTGACATTTGTGACTTTGCCCTACTGTGACGGCAATACGATTTCCATGAAAGTCTTTGGAAGTGCTTTCAGTCAAGGTGCATATTAGTTACCATCCCAATAATATCAGACAAACAATATGCAATCTCACCTTACAATACACCATTAGAAAGAGGGTTCTAAACAGAATCGAATGACATATTACGCATTGAAATATCTCAAAGGATAAAAAAAGTTATTAGTGTTTTACTGTTTTCGGTTTCGCGACATGTCGCGAAGAGGGGGTATGGTTAAAAAGGTAATATCTTCTACAAATATGGAACTATTCTGTAAATGAATACATCATTTTGTTCAGTTTTAAGAGCTCGTTCCAACGGTGTATTGAATGGCAGTTAGTTATTTTGCAATAAGAATATTTCATGATAAAACCGGCAATTTTCGTTAAAAAATGCAATTTTTCGGAACTTTGGCCCACTTATGGGGGCTGAAGACATTAATATTTTAAAAAACTTTTTACACATTTTTTGACCCCATGTCATTGGGCAACTTTTGGTTGCCATTACTTTTCGGAATTCCAATTTTCGGTTTTTTCACTCCACCCTACTATGTATGTATGTATGTATGTATGTATGTATGTATGTATGTATGTATGTATGTATGTATGTATGTATGTATGTATGTATGTATGTATGTATGTATGTATGTATGTATGTATGTATGTATGTATGTATGTATGTATGTATGTATGTATGTATGTATGTATGTATGTATGTATGTATGTATGTATGTATGTATGTATGTATGTATGTATGTATGTATGTATGTATGTATGTATGTATGTATGTATGTATGTATGTATGTATGTATGTATGTATGTATGTATGTATGTATGTATGTATGTATGTATGTATGTATGTATGTATGTATGTATGTATGTATGTATGTATGTATGTATGTATGTATGTATGTATGTATGTATGTATGTATGTATGTATGTATGTATGTATGTATGTATGTATGTATGTATGTATGTATGTATGTATGTATGTATGTATGTATGTATGTATGTATGTATGTATGTATGTATGTATATATGTATGTATGTATGTATGCATATTATGTATATAATCAATTAATCATATATATATATATATACATTATACAAATTGCTTTGGTTGAGTACTATAGTGAATAAATAATAAGCTGTTTCGAGTCGCGACCTTGCTTTGACAAATCTCAGGATCACGATTACGATGGCGATTAAAGGTACATTGTAGAAGCGTATTTGTATTTGTGTGGTAGAAAATAAAATACACATGCAGAAGCTTGGTCATCTATAATGCTCTTTATAAAGTTTTAATGATGCGCCGATGTGGGCAATGGCGAATTGTAAATATGGACAATAATTATGGCGAACTGTTTAGGCTTCTTAATGTGAAATGTAGCCTATAGTTTCAGCACTTAATGTAGCCTATAGTGTGCACTATACACTTTTTAGTTGTGCATCACAACTTCCAACTGGTGATTTCAAAAACGACAGAAAGTTCTTAGGGTTACTTACTTAATGATTTAAAAGGTCTTTGCCAGACATTGCAACATTTTATTAGTTATCAATTTTATTTGGGCCAATTTAAACTGTTTTATAATGATCTGCACTCTTGGATTCTACACAATGAATAATATTATGTATTCTGGTCTATTTATATAACAGGATTTCTTTATAAATGTAAAATCACAGAATCTGATGTCTTAATAATTAGTTGGCCTGTTTCCGACCATGCACTCTTTGTCTTGTCCTCAGGATGATTATTATTATATTGCTCGTGTGATCACTTCAGGACGTCCACCGGCTTTCGATTAATAAAGGATCTCTGGATATACATGTATATTTTGTATAATAGGCCTATAATAGGACCCCTTGGATAGACTAAGAGGCAAAAGCTATCACTAATTCACTATACAGAATGGGTCTCAGGCCCAGTGAGTAACAGTAGGTCTATAGGGTTTCCAGTATCCGTATGATTCGCGCAATAGGCCTATACATGTATAATTGTATATCATCCTACTATAATTAGCTGTCGTCATACTTGCTTACCCTTCATTTAAAGCAGGGTCAGTTTTGGACGGATTTAGATAAGTTCCATCACTCTTATTTTTGTAGTATGACCACATCCTGCATGGTCTCGGCGCCATATATAGAGTCAACAGTTGTGTGAGCATCGGCTCCTTTGGCGCCATTAAATCCCGCGTCTCTGATTCAGCTGAACTGATAATTATATGCGCATGCGCATGCATGAATTATGCTAATAGATGTCGTCCTCATTTTGCGACCCGATGAAAGAATGCCCTGCTTTTGACGCACCGCTCTCTTTCTAGTAGGCCTATAGGCTATAATTCCTTAGGCATTCTTCTCTCCAGTGGCGTAGCAATAGGGCGTGCAGCCTGTGCAGTGCACGAGGGCCCCCGGCGGTAAGGGGCCCCCCGGCGGTAAGGGGCCCCCCGGCGGTCAGAGTCAATTTTTTACTTTATGAATATTCAGATGAGAACGTAATCAAGTCTAGTCTACAGGTTTGGCGTACACACTCAAAAGTGTCATTGGTTTAGGCTCTAATTCAATTTTCTCTGGTAGACTGAAGAAATTAAAAATGTTTTATAAATATAGGCCTAAATGAAAGAAAATAATAAAAAATTGTGATAAGCTAATTATATAATTTCGAGTACGAAAATATGTGTGTATGTTGGACTGGGAGCGCTTCTGAGTGGATTTCTTGAAGAGGCGCTACATAAATTCTTGAAATGAATGAATGAATGAATGAATGAACTAGCACATTATGCACTCTTTATATGGCTTTACATAATAACAGTTTTGTCTTCCATGCTTCATAGTTTTTACTGCTGATTTTTTATACAAATTGAAACTTAAATTATAATGTAATGAGTAAATGTATGAAATTGGCCAGGATTTCTTTTAACCCTCGAGTGCCCAAGGGGGGGTCCGACCGGACCCCAGGCCTGTTTTTCCGGGATAACTTTTAAATGCTATGGATCTGCATAAATGCTTTTAGTTTTAGGTATTCCTATATAGAGCAACCATTTGGGCATAGAATGGTATATTTTGCGTGAGTATTGTCCAACCCTGCACCCCACAACCCCAGCATATACTAAGGGTACCCCACAATATGCGGCTGATATTCATACAAGCGCATGGTTACTGGTCAATAGATAAATGGTCAGCGCACGTTATATGAAAGAAAGATTCATACAAATTGTTGAACTTGAATTACTGACACTGTAGCACTATGTTTGGCCTATGTTTGCAGCATAGAATTTGAAAGTCTGCAAGTCTGTGTAGGCCTATCAAAGCAATAATTGCACACCACATGTGCTTGGGTCAAAACGGGTGGCATAGGACAGTTCATACAAACGGTGGCAACCATTCTGTCAAGTTTACGCGAATAAAATTTACACAAATTTACAATTGCGATTACGATTTAGTCTACCATAATGCTACTGGTCCTTTGATAGCTGGAAATGATAGCAGCTGACTGGCATGCGGACGCGCCAGACGTTTTAGGCTTCCTTCGGCAAATAACGCAAGCAAGCATAAAATGTGTATCACGAGATTTGTACACTATTAGCTCACACCAGGTGGTGTTATTGTGCTATATGATACATCAATCGATTGCAAATTCATTTGGAATTACACTGAACTAAATTCTATAACGATATTCCAATCCCTTCTCAAGATATTAGCATGAAAACGCTAGGCTTCCTTCGGTAAATAACGCAAGCAAGCATAAAATGTGTATCACGAGACTTTACACTATTATTTAACACCAGGTGGTGTTATTGTGAAATAGGATACATCATTCGATTGAAAATTCATTTGGGATCACATAGAATTAAGTTCTGTAATCATATTCCAATTCCTTCTCAAGATATTAACATAAAACGCTGGGGTCCGCGCTGACCCCCCATTGGGCCTTTGTGTACCACAAAATACCTTGGGCACTCGAGTGTTAAACGCATTCTATTTGCATGGAAGGCAACGTTCAACGTTCGCTTTGCTGTTCGAAATAATAACACACTGCATGTAGGTCTGTTTAATAAAGAATGCTATATTACCCAGGTTGCGCTATATAAATTTTATAAACAATGCAGATTATAAGAGAGGTCGATGAACGAGAAGTGGCGAAATCTGGCACTTAATCCAGCACCGCATTCTCCACCGTTTGTAAGAAAAATCAGGCAAGTGTGAGTTTCGAATCCATTACGTCTTTACACCGAGCAGGAACCAGCATCCTTAAATCTGCCACCTAGCGTCCGGTGGCATATAGGCATTCCGTACCCGATTTCGTAGCATTGTCAGCCTTAAGCGCCTTTTCATTGGCCGATCCCATACTATGAATATTCATAACCAGTGACGTCATTGAACACGTTTTGTTTACAGATTAGGCCTACTGCGGCTTGCGTTGGCAACATCAATAATCTTATATGTTAAATAACTCGCAGGCTTTGCTAGTGTGTTTAGTAACCGCTTGCGAACGTTATGCTGTTTTAGTAAACAGATAGCCTACACCACACAGCTTTGCATATAATGGGATAAAGCAGCGTTGCGTGCTTTATTATAACTGAGCGGATATGCTTTGTAGCTTAGGCTTCTATTAGCGCTGATTATTGCAGGCAGTCTGTTCTGTTAAAGTGTTAACAGTTACAATTTATGTATTCTGTGATCTGTATTTTTGTTATTTGTTTAAAATGCATAATTGTACACTGTAACTGGTTGCGGTCTATAAAACAGGTTGTTGAATAAACGAAAATTATTATTATTATACTGCCTCACCCAAAAAGGTAGACACCCGATTTTAGTTTAATTATTGTATTTAAAACTAAAGCAGGTAGGTCACTCTGCAAACGTTGTACTTCGCTATGTCTGAATCGTCACAAATTGTCATTAGACTATTATACTATAAGTCTACCATCACACATTTCGAATACTTCACTATCGAAATGGAAAATCCTTAATTAAAACTATAAAAGCACCGCAATCGGCCATTTCGCCGTAGGCCTACGCCGAACAACAGCAGTAACAACAGCGCACAAGAAGGCACTAGACACGTCACTATAGTTATGAATATTCATAATCTGGAACCGGCCAATGAGTAAGCGTTATGGCTGGCAATGCTACGAAATCGGGTACGGAATGCCTATATGCCGTCCGGTGGGAGTAATAACACTACGTCTGCTTCATCTAATTGAAAATCCCTCCTATACCACAATAATGACCATGGGGTCTCTGTATACAGCTGTGGCGGATCCAGTCGGCAGTGGATAAGGAAATGCTGTGCTTTTGGCGCTACATAAATATGCCACGGCGAATAGCGATCTGATATTCGACCGATGCTGGATTATGCTAATCCAAAGTCTAACATTATCAAAGAGGAGGATGTTGATCTCTTCTTCCTCCCCCTCAGTCCCCTGTTCTAAGCTTCTGATCTCTGTTTCAGTCTATGTTTCTGTCTGTCTGTCTCTGTCTCTCTCTCAGTCCCTCTGCATATCTCTGTCACTCACTCTCTCCGCCTTCGTCTCAGTCCCACTTTGTCCGTCTCTCCCCTATAGTTCTTTCTCGTTCTTTTTGCCGCTCTCCTTTCTCTGTCTCTCTGTGTCTCTCTGTTTCTCTCTTTCTCTTTCTCTCTCTTTCTCGCTTTCTTTCTCTTTTTATCTCTGCCTTCGTCTCAGTCCCTCTTTGTCCATCTATCTATCCTTCTCCTTGTTACTCTGTCTCCTTCCTTCTCTCTTCTGTCCCTCCGCCGATCGCCCTTTTCAACAGTCTCTTCTTTCACTTTCTTTCATTCTCTTTTCTCCTCCTCTGTCATTCTATCTGTCTGTCTGTCTGTCTATCTGTCTGTCTGTATGTCTAAATAGTTAAATAGTACAGTGGCGGCACGCCTGTGTTTTGAAGCTTTGCTTATCGGCCTTTTCAAAGGCTATATATACATTGTATATAGCAATAGAAAAAATCAATTGACCCAGATGACGAATATAGGCCTACTGCAAGGCCTGGAATATTTGCTGTCTTCGCTCTCTCTGTCTTTCTGTCTCTCTATCTCTCTATCTCTCTGTCTCCTCTGTCTGTCTCTGTCTGTCTCTCTCTGTCTCCTCTGTCTCTGTCTGTCTGTCTGTCTCTCTCTTTCTCTACCCACCTCTATCTCTCTCGACTACCATTCAGGGCAAAGTTGAAACCAATGTGGTCTAAAGTCTAGGAGATATATGGAGCACAGTGCAGCTAATCTGGAGCTCATGTGACCTGGAACGCCTGAATCTTCACGCTTAATTTCATTCAGGATTTTTGGAATTCTATCTCTTGTGTTAGAAGTCATTCAAGCCAAAATACTACTTCCTCATGCAGTCATATTGCAGTGTACATCAGCTACGGTGAAGTCACTGTTAACAGTTAGGCCTATACTACTCACTGGATACTCCCCAGTCCCTAGCAATAATATGTACAAAGCTGCATGGTTATAATTGCTATAGTTGAGTGTTATCATAGCTATAAATATTATTAAAAGATTTTATTCAATACTAGCTGAACCCGGCCACGCGTTGCTGTGGCTGAAAAGAGGCTCCCCTCCCCCTCCCCCAGCCTCCCCCTCCCCCTCCCCTCTCCTTCCCTTCCCCTCCCCCTCCGTCCCCCTCCCCTTCTCCCTCCCCTTGACCTCCACCTCCCCTCCCCTCCGCTCCCTCCCCACCGTCTTTGTCCTGCTCCCTCCGCTCCTTTCCTCCGTCGCAGCGTCCATTCCGAGCCCAAAGGCCGCTCTGGGAAAAGGCCTAA
This sequence comes from Lumbricus rubellus, assembly GCA_945859605.1. Classification (NCBI taxonomy): domain Eukaryota; kingdom Metazoa; phylum Annelida; class Clitellata; order Crassiclitellata; family Lumbricidae; genus Lumbricus; species Lumbricus rubellus. The sequence continues at coordinate 24,971,186 of OX243819.1, read as the reverse complement.
AAGCGGCCTCTTTGGTAAATTAATCGCGACTCGCTTATGACGTCACAGAACGCCACCTCATTGATGTTTCGTCTGCTGTGTTTGGAAACAGCGTTTAGCCGTGTGGGACGTGTTGAATTTGTAAATGGCGGACGAACGGATTGCAAAGTTCACTTTTTGTGGAAACGATTGCGTTTTTTGGGGTGAAAAAATCTTAAGACACGGTGCTATTTGAATGGAAGGTTTTGGTAAATTTTCACAACAATCGGTGCGTAGCTTTCGGCGTGGTAATGCGACGAACTATTGGAAAGTTTCATTTTTATTTATATAGATTGCAGATCGTATAACTTTCAGATAATTTTAGCAAAAATATTGTTGCTCAACTGGTGACAAACTGAGACCAGAAATGTCTTCATCACCAACAGAAGACTTTTTCAAATTGTCTATTGTCTCTCTACGTCCAATTGAGCATCATCCTACCAATCCCTTCTCGAAACACTTTGTCAGTCAAAATCCTGGAGCGAATCCGCCTCAAGTTCTATATCTTATAACCACCGAATCTGTCTTCCAAATCTTGATAAAAAACGACACTCATCTAAGTCATCTTAGACTCCATCATGCCCTCTCACTCTAGTGAGTCTAGTCTATAGACCTATAGAAATTAAGTGAGCATGTGCTTATAATTGTACCGGTAGATGTTTGTATAGGTGTCGAGTCTTCTTGAGGCTCATCCTGAAATCAGTGCTCAAATAAATCTACTGTAAATCATAAATGTTGGAAAGAATGGAACGTTATATATATATATATATATATATATATATGTATGTACTTTCTCCATTGAGTCAAATGCCCGCGACAATATCCGTGATGTCCACTTCTGCAGTCAAACCCAATATATATATATATATACAGGGTGGGCCAAAAGTATTTGTTCAACTTTG
>OX243819.1:24960266-24965266 GCA_945859605.1 Lumbricus rubellus | reverse complement strand
GAATTCTAAATGGGGGGCCATGGCCGGATAAGCCCTCCCTGGATCCGCCCCTGATGGTCATAATATTTATTACAGGAATCAAAATTAACTGTCGGCAGCCAACAAGACGCCAATCACGTCCTAATAGTAATTTCACCAACACCATCTGCCGATTGGAAGGTTGAGTGGACCTTTGGGAGGGTTGCGGGAAGCGATTCCGCGTCCATGAGCTTTTCGTAACAATTAAATGCGCCTCTGAGTATTTTTTCTTGAAGGGGCGCTACATAAATTTCCGAATTAGTGAATGAATGAACAATATTACACTAAGCTTCTGTCACCATGGACATTGGACAAAAAGACGATGAGAAAAAATCGAAAGAATTAGGACGACAGTCAAATAAATAATCTAATTAACTTCTTTAGAAACAGACGCCGACTGTAACGATTAAACTCAATTAAACGCATTTTATTTAGGGCTGTTGATTTAATCGCGTTAACGCCTGCGATTAACGCGTTAAAAAAATTTGCGATTAAAAATTTTAACGCATTAATCGCACGCGTTAATTAGATCTGATTAAAATGGAATCAGAGGCAGAAAAACTCGTTTTAAACGGAAGGCTCATATGTACTTAAAACTAGTGATACATTCTTTGGCAAATATTCAAAAAAGAATTTGAGTGGGCTATTATCGTAGCAATTCTTTGCTCAATTATCGCTTAACAAGCGTTAAACGCTAACGACGAGCCGTCGACATCGGCCGCATCGCATCGTCCACTAAAGTTGTTTCCTCACCCCGTCAGACTACATTGGTTGAACTCCAGGAGATGGCAAGACCATTGGATCCAGGTTTCAAATGATAAATTTTACCGAAGGACAACTGAGACGAGTTTGGCAAGAGCCGCAACCTCTTGTGAAAAATTGTGACAAAATAATGAGGTTCAATATAAATCTATTAGACCTACTGGTGTTAATTAATAAGAGCATCCCTTGAACCGACCAATGTAAATAAACTGGTCTGCATATACATGTACAATTGTCTGAATAAATAATTAATTTTGATAGTCAGAAAACTGTTGTCTAATTTTCATGAAGGTCTATATCATTTTAATTAAAGGTGGCTGAAATGAAAAAAACGGGATTTTGAGGTTTTGACTGATTTGAACAGTGTTTCAAGTCAATTCTGTCTGTCATACAAAACTGTTCAATAAACTAAATGCAGATTAAATAGGCCTAAGCCTACCAAGCCAAAGGTTATTGAGTATGTTTGCAATAGAAATAATGCAACAAGTCATTAAAATTATATGCTTCAGGGGTCCTTAGAAAATAGTAATATATTTGACGGAAATGTATTGCGATTAATTTGGCGTTAATAGCGATTAAAAAAATTAATCGCACGATTAATTTCGATTAAAATTTTTAATCGAACAACAGCCCTAATTTTATTATTCAGCTCTAGTGCTTTCTATCCATCAACAAATACTCGTTCGTTCGAATGTCGTTCTATGCTCTCTAAACTGTTCAATGCGCAGTTCGTTCGTTTGTTCTTGTCTTTCTTCATTCCCTCCGTTCATCTTCTTTTTCTTCTTCTTTCCTTTCTTCCCATTTGTCATTGTTTTGTCCACAACTGATATTTTCATTTCTTTATTCCTACCTCATTTTGCCTCCTTTTCCCCTTCGTTTGTACTTTTTCATCTAACCTGTCTTTCTTATTCATCACTTCCCTCCTGCCATTGTTTTGCCCTGATTCCTTCGTTCCGTTGTTCCTTTGTTCCTTGCTTGCTTCCTTTCTTCCTTTCTTCCTTTCTTCTTCCTTCCCTCCCTCTCTCCCTCCCTCCCTTCCTCCCTCCCTCCATCCATTTCTGCCTCCCTGCCTTTCTGCCTCCCTGCCTGCCAGGGGTTATTTTAACGTGCAGCTGGACACAAAGTGTGTAGTTGGAAAACGAATTTGTGCAGTTGAAAGTCAGGTTTTGTGCAGTTACTTTTTTACACACAATCGCATAAATAATGTAAGTAGCTAATATATTTTAATTAAACTAATTGTAACAAACAAGATTATAAGACATTTTTGCCGTGAATCTAACTTTAAATTTCTGTTGACAACTCTGTTGGCATAAAATACAAGAAAACAAGTCTATATAGACTCTATAGATAAAGACATGGCATATTCAAACAAGCTGTCTGATGCAAGCCAAATAATGCTTAGCTTAGTTGGCATAGTTGCTGTTTACAACTTTACATCATTGTATTACGTGAACTGTTATAATATACTGTAATACTATTAATTATTATATGGTTAATGCAGGGGTGCCAAACCTTTTTTAGTGGCGGGTCAGTGTGAACTTATTCTAACAAGTGGCAGGCCACGATATCGAAGCTCCTGAGCAAAATTGGGTAGTGATCTGAGAGGGAGCTCAGGGTCTGGTCAGCCAATTCTCAGAAAAGTTAAAATATATCTAAAAGATCTTGATTCAATGTCCACTTTTCGCTTCTTATTAAATTTTGACAACATTTTAAATATTAGGCTATCTGTGTTCCTTAACTTTCATGCTTTTTTAACAGACACCAACTGGAACCATACACAGTCTATACACTCTACAGTCTGTGCGTCTTAGCAAAAGTGACGTCAGTACCCTAAGGGAAAAACTCCATGTATGCCTATTTGGCGCTGACTGTAAAATATAAAAATTTGAACTTTTATCCTCTAATTTTGTAATCTTTAGGGAAGGCTCCGCGGGCCAGAAAAAATCGTCGGCGGGCCAGAAATGGCCCGCGGGCCAGCTCTTTGACACCCCTGCATTATAGTGTGGAAATAGCACCACCCCAAGTATTTGTTACGTGTTGCTTTCATTAATTTTATTGAAGTCTTAGCCCACTCTTATAAGCACTGAAAAGTACAGGTATTTTGTTAAGATGACACCTTAAAATGCTACCATTGCAATGTGGAAATTCAAAAAGTTTCTGATGAGGCTCTTAAAAAGTACAGGTAATTTGTTAAGATGACACCTTAAATTGGTACCATTGCAATGTGGAAATTCAAAAAGTTTCTGATGAGGCTCTTAAAAAGTACAGGTATTTTGTTAAGATGACACCTTAAATTGGTACCATTGCAATGTGGAAATTCCAAAAGTTTCTGATGAGGCTCTTAAAAAGTACAGGTATTTTGTTAAGATGACACCTTAAATTGGTACCATTGCAATGTGGAAATTCCAAAAGTTTCTGATGAGGCTCTTAAAAAGTACAGGTATTTTGTTAAGATGACACCTGAAATTGGTACCATTGCAATGTGGAAATTCCAAAAGTTTCTGATGAGGCTCTTAAAAAGTACAGGTATTTTGTTAAGATGACACCTTAAATTGGTACCATTGCAATGTGGAAATTCCAAACGTTTCTGATGAGGCTCTTAAAAAGTACAGGTATTTTGTTAAGATGACACCTTAAATTGGTACCATTGCAATGTGGAAATTCCAAAAGTTTCTGATGAGGCTCTTAAAAAGTACAGGTATTTTTGTTAAGATGACACCTTAAATTGGTACCATTGCAATGTGGAAATTCCAAAAGTTTCTGATGAGGCTCTTAAAAAGTACAGGTATTTTGTTAAGATGACACCTTAAATTGGTACCATTGCAATGTGGAAATTCAAAAAGTTTCTGATGAGGCTCTGAAAAAGTACAGGTATTTTGTTAAGATGACACCTTAAATTGGTACCATTGCAATGTGGAAATTCAAAAAGTTTCTGATGAGGCTCTTAAAAAGTACAGGTATTTTGTTAAGATAGCACCTTAAAATGCTACCATTGCAATGTGGAAATTCAAAAAGTTTCTGATGAAGCTCTGACAAAGTACAGGTATTTTGTTAAAATGACACCTTAAAATGCTACCATTGCAATGTGGAAATTCGAAAAGTTTCTGATGAGGCTCTGAAAAAGTACAGGTATTTTGTTAAGATGACACCTTAAATTGGTACCATTGCAATGTGGAAATTCAAAAAAATTCTGATGGGGAGGTGCACATCCCCTCACAATACCCCTCCCACTACCCGTCTCGGCGTTACGCGCCTCACGAGAGTCCTTCGGACACTTTATTGTCCCCCAGAAACCTGATTTCCCCCCAGCGAAGGGAGACTAGATTAAACACTGCTCTTTGGAGAAGTAGGTTTATAAACTTAGCCAGTTACATTATCATAATAATGATAATACTATTAATAAAAGTTTATTAAAATAATAATTTTTAAAAAATAATAAAAAATAAAATTATTAATAATGATAAAATAATAATAATAATAAATTACTACTAATAATAATAAATAAGAAGAACAAGACTAATTAGGCCTTAGTCTCAATAATGACCAATCTACCCGATGTAGGATGCTATTCTGATAAATATGTGCAGTTGAGAAATTTTCTTAAAATAACCCCTGCTGCCTGCATGTCTGCTTCACTCACTCACTCTCTCCTCCCTTCCTTCCTTCCTTTCTTCCTTCCCTCTGTTCTTCCTTCCTTCTGTTCTTCCGTACTACTTGCTTCTTTATGAGCACATTTATTTATTGGTCATTTTCTTCTGATAATATACTTTTAATATACTTTTACTGTTTCCGTTGCCACTCTTATATTCCTCTCGTCGAGTCGTCGGCGTGTGCCGCTCAAAGCCTCTGCTCCTTTGTCTTTCTCCCTTCATCTTTCAGTTCGCCTATGTTATCCTTTAACCTACTCACACACTCCATTCTTCCTCTCATAACCCTTCCCTACGCCCTTCATTCGTCCCCCACCCACAGTCTCTGCTGTCTGTCTGTCTGTCTGTCTGACTGTCTGCCTGTCTGCCTGTCTGCCTATCTGCCTGTCTGCCTCTCTGTCTGTCTGACTGTCTGTCTCTGTCCCTTCCTGTCTGTCTGTCTGTGTCCCTTCCTGTCTGTCTGACTGTCTGTCTGTGTCCCTTCCTGTCTGTCTGTCTGTCTGTCTGTCTGACTGTCTGTCTGTCTGTGTCCCTTCCTGCCTCTATTACTGCAGCCTGCCTTATAACGTCGTT
>OX243819.1:24937766-24955266 GCA_945859605.1 Lumbricus rubellus | reverse complement strand
ATCGCCAAGAGTTCAAGCCATCGGATTTCACCCTTGTGAGAGCAGAAAGGGTTAATGAATTCCGTCCATTTTAGCAAAAAAAACTATAATCCCCATCGGAGCATGCGCAGTTGAAGAATATGTCAGACATTCCCAATTGGACTCGTTTTAGTTTCGCCTTTTGGGACCATTGGATGCACGCACACACAGACACACACACACACACGCTTGTGGTCGCGCTGGTGCAGAGGTATGTTCGGTGGCATCGGTGCATTGGAGCCGGAAGGTTGCGGGTTTGAATTACCTCAAACCGCCGCGTAGGGACCCTGGGCAAGTCCTTCACTCGCAATTGCTCAGCGCTTGGGCACGAAACTCCAATTCAGTGTACGCGCTGTAGTCTGGAGCGCTTCTGAGTAGTTTCTTGAAGGGTCCCTGTCATAAGTACACATACATATATATATATACGTACATACATACATACATATACACATACACACACATACATACATACATATTACATACATACAAATATACATACATACATACATACATACATACATACATACATACATACATACATACATACATACATACATACATACATACAAGTCATGCATACATACATACATACATACATACATACATACATACATACATACATACATACATGCATACATGCATACATGCATACATGCATACATGCATACATGCATACATGCATACATGCATACATGCATACATGCATACATGCATACATGCATACATGCATACATGCATACATGCATACATGCATACATGCATACATGCATACATGCATACATGCATACATGCATACATGCATACATGCATACATGCATACATGCATACATGCATACATGCATACATGCATACATGCATACATGCATACATGCATACATGCATACATGCATACATGCATACATGCATACATGCATACATGCATACATGCATACATGCATACATGCATACATGCATACATGCATACATGCATACATGCATACATACATACATACATACATACATACATACATACATACATACATACATACATACATACATACATACATACATACATACATACATACATACATACATACATACATACATACATACATACATACATACATACATACATACGCAATAGCCCACACATGGGCAACACGAGACTCGGCTGTGGAAGGGCGATATACAGATAGATGGCCAATTAGGTCGTCGGTTTCATTAGCATTCTTCCTCTCTAAATCTGCCTCATCAGCAATCGACAACTGACTGACGATCGGTGGCCAGTGGTCAGATTGCCTGCCACTGCCACTGCCACTGCCACTGCCACCCTCACTGCCACCCCCACTGCCACCTCCACTGCCACCCCCACTGCCACCCTCACTGCCACCCTCACTGCCACCCCCACTGCCACTCTCCTTCACATCCCCTTACCCCCCCCCCCCCCACTAGCGGACGCCATTATTTTCTCTTCATACTGACCAGTGTGACCACACATGCATGGGATATAATTATTATGCACGTGTTTGTATTTCTCTCTTCTCTGTTTCTGTCTATGTCTCTGCCTCTGTCTCTGTGTGTCTCTGTGTGTCTTTGTCCGTGTCTCTGTCATTGTCTCTGCTTCTCTATTTGTCTCTCTCTGTATTTTTTCTATGTCTATCTGTCTGTCTATCTGTCTGTCTGTCTGTCTGTCAGTCTGTCTGTTTGTCTGTCTGCCTGGCAGTGCCTGCATGTCTTTTTCTATGTCTGTCTGTATGTCTGTATGTCTGTCTCTCTTCTTATCTGCTTTCCTGTCCTTCCTGTACATTTACTTACCCTGTATTTTTATCTGTCTGTTTGTCTGTATGTCTGTCTAGATGCCTGCCAGTGTCACTGTGTGTGACTGCAGCAACACGAACCACTATATTTACATCGACTTCATTTCATTCCACTTGCTTCGCTCTTCGGCACAGTCGGCAAACCTGTTCAGCCCACACGACCCGCTCAGCAGAGGACAAAACGGGATGGGACTGCCACTGCGTGTTCCCCCCCCCCCACCCCCCAACACCCACTCTATGAAGTGGCAGGCCATAAAAAGTTTCCCGTTGTCTGGCGACCTTTGGCTGTGACCGCCAGACACTTGGAGGAGGCGGCAGTCAGTTTCCATGTGGATTACAAGTGAGCGACGACTTCCAGTCCCCGGATGCAATCGAGATGAGGAGGACTGTCGGTGAAGTGTAGTATGGTCCTCTCGTGTTTATTGCGGCCAGCGGTGACTGCTGTCTGCGTATGATATAGGCGTTGGCGTTGTTAGTTTAGAGAGAAAATGCAAACAAGATGGAGATATGGGAGTAGGTGGAATAGATGGGGGGATAGGTGGGAGAGGGAAAACAGACGACGACTATGACAGATATGGAAGGAGTATATCCGCCTGCTTCGTGTATGAGGAGAAAAAGATGGGGGAGTTGATGGAAGATGAGGGGGAGTGGAGCGAAAAGGAGGACGAAAGTTGGGGGGAGAAAGAGCAGGATAGGGAGCAAAGGCGGAAGAATAAATGTGGAGGAGTAGAAGTCTTGTAATAAAATTCAGAGAACGATACATAAACGGTTGTGTGAAAATGAAAGGAAGGTACAATGTATAAACAGACGTAGGCTACAGTAACTGTCCATTTGTATGCATATCCTTCTGTCCGATTAATTACCTATATAATATATATATATATATGATATTTACATATAATATTTATTCGTTAAATAGGCAATCCAGACGTCAAATCGCAGCTGGTTACAATCGTTAACGACAGCAGGTGTTAATAATAGTCAGTAAGCAAACAGCTGCCGAGTCGAACGATTCCACGAAAATTATACATAAAAAGCAGATTATTGCGAGAATTTGATTTAAAAGTAAGATAGACTGTTTCCAGGTAAATGGAATAACTCATGAGTGCCTATCTGTCTGTCTATCTGTCTGCCTGCATCTCTGTCTTTCTTCCTGTCTGCCTATTTGTCTGCCTACATGACGTGACAGATCTTCTTGAAGCCGACCCAATCGTGTCTTGGTCTGGTATGGTATGTCATGAGCTGATACCCTGTGCATTATAGGCTATTAAGTGGCCTAATAATTAATCAACCATGCGTCTGCTTACCTGTCTGCTTATCTGCCGGCCTGTGCATGTGTCTGTCTAGCTGACTGTCTGTTGGTCTATCTATCTCATTTTCTGCCTAATCTGTCCTCTGTTTTTTTCTTGTGCATCTGTTGACAACGACAACCTTTACTGCAAACGATTGTCTCGTCTCTTCTATTGTCAACTCGTGTCATTGTCTGTATGTCTTCGTTTATATGATCAGCTGCATGTCTTGTCTTCTTCTTGTCTTCCGCATTGTGTTGCTGTCTGTTTATCCTTTTCTCTAACCGACAAACGACCAGCATGTCTGCATGTCTTTCGTCTGACTTGTCTGCATGACACTGTTTGTCTAACTCATCATTGTCAACTTGAGAAGCTGATTGTCAGTGAGAGGGCGATCAAATTAGTGACAGCGTGAGGTCTTGTAATACAAAGGAGTGAAAGGACTGAAGCGGTGAGAGAACTATCGAAGGAGTCGCTAAGGACAGAGAAGGATCGGGAGAAGATAAAGGTATAGAGGGGAGATGATAGAAAAAACGAAAGCCCTCGAGGAAGACTATAGGAACGTCTTTTTTTCACGTCTGAAGATCTTGAGAAATGCCAGGCACTGGCAGGCAGTCACTCCTTATAAGTTATATGCCATTCTGAATCCAACCGATAATTCTAAGACGAATTGATATCTGGGAGTCCGTGTCAGCAGGTAATGCCTGCAAGCGATCGCAGCATGTCACTGGAAGACTGGAACTTATCGCTCACTGAGCCAGGTCTTCCTCCGATAGTGGGATGTTTTTCATCCAATCAATGAAATACACCATGCACCCAGAAGGCTCCCTCTCGAGTCTCAACAGAAATTACATCCATACATGCACTTTCTCAGACACAGACAAGCACATATGCACGTACACAGACGTACAATTTCAGGTGCACACTAGCGCGGTTGATGTTCACATTCTTGAGCTGATTGATTATATTGCGCTTGAGTAAAACTAGTTCTGTCGTCTAAAAGAGCTGAGTATATAATTATACACATGTAGCAGATTGTGGAAAATTCGAAAATATTATGATTTCTATAACAGAAACCCGTTTGGATCAATTCTGAGACGATTTCACGCATTCTGATGAAGCATGCATGTCGCGGGTCCAAGCTGAGCATAATTTTATACACGCTTCCAGTTGTTATAGCCTAGGTGTCAAACGAAACGATCTTGCACTACTTTGACACGTTTTATTATTAAGCAGTGTGAAAATTGTGTAAAAAATTCGGGGTTGAGGGTTGGATTACGAGTCTATGATCCACTTGGATTGAGGTGTGAAAACAGAATTTGCTACGGGCTCTAAGAAAGACTGGGAGTTGAAACCCAGACCATGCCCTCGAAATTCTCACCCTGTTATTAAGTGAATTCAGACTAAGAGTCTATACTCTATAGTCGAGACAAAACTGCAATAACGACTTATGTTTAGTTGTTATCACTTAATGCATTTGAGTTTGCTTAAGTTCAGTTTGGAAACATCAATTCAGATACAATTTCCCTGATGTTCTTTCAAGTTGATTCCAATTATGTCTAACCATAATATTATTGCTGACATTCGGTCGAGTCAACTTAACCTCCTGTTGCCAGATGCGAATCTGTTATCCGACACATCTGATTTGACATCGATTACCTGAACATTGGGATTTTGGCCATATCAATAAAAGGGAAAAACCGTCAAGTAAACGTACCTTTGCTTGCAATTAGAGTCGACTATTAATGCTATGTAGGCTAATCATATGCAACATGTTTCGCGCATATTTTATTTTATTCGAGAATCGAATAATAATATTAGTATCAGTTATTGATTAGTCTATTTAGTCATGCAGAGAGGATATATAACTGTTAGCTTAGAAATAGTTGGATATCGATCCCTTCCTCGTGAATAAGCTGGTGCCCTACGCTTGGCTTTCGCGAAGTGCTTTGGAAATTTGGAGATTACGATGAAACGATTGCGATTGGATGAGCAATAATTATCCGGCCATTGTTTGCTGTAATTTCTAGCCTGCAGCGCAATACAGCTATTGCTATGGCGATATTTTTCTTAGGTGCGACATATATATAATTTTGTAATTATGTATATATGAGTATAATATATATATATTATATATATTATATATATTATATATATTATATATATTATATATATTATAAGTAGTAAAGGAGATCATTTTCTGGACCACTCAAAACAACAATTAAGCTAATTGAAAGTGACAGCTCTGTAAAGGTCCTTTTCCAAACCACGTCAAAACAAAATGATTAATTACTTCTTTGATCTATATAGGAAACAGCCTGGTCTAGGAAAATGCTGACTAATCACTTCTTTGATGTATATAGGAAACAGCCTGGTCTAGGAAAATGCTGACTAATCACTTCTTTGATGTATATAGGAAACAGCCTGGTCTAGGAAATAATGCAATAGCAATTATTGTTTTGATTTACATATGATTAATTACTTCTTTGATGTCACTGGTCCAGGAAAAGAGACTGGTTTAGGAAATAATGCTGACGCTACATTTCCTTTGATGATGAATAACACTCTTATGGGTGCATCTCCCTTACAGACAAACCAACATTCCTGTCTGTCTGTCTGTCTGTCTGTCTGTCTGTCTGTCTGTCTGTCTGTCTGTCTGTCTGTCTGTGTGTCTGTCTGTCTGTCTGTCTGTCTGTCTGTCTGTCTGTCTGTGTGACCTCTTTGTATACAGCAGACGTGTACAATAAATTATTATTCCTTCACAAGGCATTGTGCCCCCATAGCTCCACATTAGGCAACGCCTGCACTCTTGGACACTGTGTAATAAATGAAAATATGTGTCTGTCTGTAACAACAATAATTCTGCATTTCTTAACATTTGTAAAAAATCAGCCAAAATTTCGACATTTTTAAAAATCCCACAAATTCAAACATTTATTATACACCAGTTGATGTATGCGACACCGCTCTGTCTTTGCAAGCACAGCGAAAATCTTTCTCATAGTCAATATCATTATACTAGTACACACATATTGTGCATTTTTGAAGTCTTTATACTTCACTACAATATTTTCTGCTTGACAGAGTAGTTGAAATTTATATTTCCACACATACTGGACTCTGACTTTACATTCGCATTTGTATGTCTATGAAGTCTTTATACTTCACTGCAGTATTTTCTGCTTAACAGATGCAATGTACTATGGTGCGCATAACTCTATAGCAACAATAAGCGAGATATTGGACAATTCTATACTCCCGCAATCTTTAAAAATCGAATAATTTCAAACATTTATTATACAACTTTCCATGTGTACGACATTCGGAAGCACCACGGCGTCAGCGGGAGCAGCAGTGACAACAGCGGTGGCAGCGACAGCGCACCGACCTCCTCTTCTTCCTTCAAGTCTTCCACTCCTCCTCGATTTGCAGTGTGTTGGACTTAGAAAATCTCGCCCTTGCAGAGCATTCGGACTTAGAAAATATCAGAAAATTTCGATCTCGCAGCATGTCAGACTTAGAAAAATTTTGATTTTGCCATGTGTTGGACTTAGAAATCTCGTCCTTGCGGAGCATTTGGACTTAGAAAATTTCGATCTTGCAGTGCGAACTTAGAAAAATTTTGATTTTGTCATGCGTTGGACTTAGAAAATCTCGCCCTTGCAGAGCATTCGGACTTAGAAAATATCAGAAAATTTCGATCTCGCAGCATGTCAGACTTAGAAAAATTTTGATTTTGCCATGTGTTGGACTTAGAAATCTCGTCCTTGCGGAGCATTTGGACTTAGAAAATTTCGATCTTGCAGTGCGAACTTAGAAAAATTTTGATTTTGCCATGTGTTGGACTTAGAAAAATTCGAAATTTCATGGCGTTCGGACCTAGAATATTTCGACCTTGCAGAGCATTCGGACTTAGATATTTTTACTCTTGTAGTGTGTGGGACTTAGAAATTTTGCGAACTAAAATCTTGCTGAACTTAGAAAATTTTACTCTTGCAGTGTGTTGGACTTAGAAAATTTCGACCTTGCAGTGAATTTGGACTTAGAAAAAATCGGACTTAGAAAAATTCGACCTTGCAGAGCATTCGGACATTGAAAATTTCCATCTTGCAGTGCGAACTTAGAAAGTTTTGTGAACTAAAATCTTGTTGGACTTAGAAAATTTTACTCTTGTAGTGTGTTGGACTTAAAAAATTTCAACATTGCAGGCAATTTGGACTTAGAAAAATTTGGTCTTATAAAAAATTCGACCTTGCAGAGCATTCGGACATAGAAAATGTTGATCTTGCAGTGCGAACTTAGAAAGTTTGTGAACTAAAATCTTGTTGGACTTAGAAATTTTTACTCTTGTAGCGTTTGGCACTTAGAAAATTTTACTCTTGAGAAAATCTCGTCCTTGCAGAGCATTCGGACTTAGAAAATATCAGAAAATTTCGATCTCGCAGCATGTCAGACTTAGAAAAATTTTGATTTTGCCATGTGTTGGACTTAGAAAATCTCGACCTTGCAGAGCATTTGGACTTAGAAAATTTCGATATTGTAGTGTGTCGGACTTAGAAACATTTTGATTTTTGTCGTATGTTGGACTTAGAAATCTCGTCCTTGCGGAGCATTTGGACTTAGAAAATTTCGATCTTGCAGTGCGGACTTAGAAAGTTTTTGCTCCTGTAGTGTGTCGGACTTAGAAAAATTCGAAATTTCATGGCGTTCGGACTTAGAATATTTCGACCTTGCAAAGCATTCGGACTTAGATATTTTTACTCTTGTAGTGTGTGGGACTTAGAAATTTTGCGAACTAAAATCTTGCTGAACTTAGAAAATTTTACTCTTGTAGTGTGTTGGACTTAGAAAATTTCGACCTTGCAGTGAATTTGGACTTAGAAAATTTTACTCTTGTAGTGTGTTGGACTTAGAAAATTTCAACCTTGCAGTGAATTTGGACTTAGAAAAATTTGGGCTTAGAAAAAATTCGACCTTGCAGAGCATTCGGACATAGAAAATTTTGATCTTGCAGTGCGAACTTAGAAAGTTTGTGAACTAAAATCTTGTTGGACTTAGAAATTTTTACTCTTGCAGCATTTGGGACTTAGAAAATTTTACTCTTGTAGTGTGTTGAACTTAGAGAATTTCGACCTTGCAGTGAATTTGAACTTATAAAAATTCGGTCTTGCAGAGCATTCGGACTTAGAAATTTTTACTCTTGTAGCGTTTGGGACTTTGAAAATTTTACTCTTGTAGTGTGTTGAACTTAGAGAATTTCAACCTTGCAATGAATTTGGACTTAGAAAATATTGGCCTTTCAATGTAAGACACGAACTTTTGCCATTGCACGAAGTCAAACTTGTAATTTACGAAGTATAAACACAGAAAATGTATGTAGAATGTGTTAAGTTGGAGAAATATGGAGTGGGCGAAGCGCATATTCTTAGATTTGTGGAAACAATGTCGTACATTATTTGCAACATGGTAACAATTTTGGTAAATTACGAACTTAGAGAGCGAAGAAATACAACTTAGCATTACAAACAGCAAATTGCAAGACTTTTAAGGGTTTAGAGTGTTCAGTTGGTGAAGTAAAGGAGTGGGGAGAGTGTTCCACTCTTAAGTTTGTGGAAAACAAGACTCTTCATTATTTGTGCCATGTCAGCAATTTTGATAAATTACGAACTTAGAGAGCGGAGAAACGCAACTTAGGGTTACAAGCAGCAAATTACAAGTCATTTTTAGAGTTGAGAGCGTTAAGTTGGTGAAGTAAAGTGGTGAGGAGGGTGTGCCATTCTTAAGGTTTGGGCAAACAAAGGTGTTCAATATATGTAACATGTCATCAATTTTGACAAAATACGAAAATATTGTACAAAGAAACACGAATTAGGGTTACAAGTGGCAACTTGCAAGACGTTTAGGATTAGCAGGCGTGCACAACTTAGCAGAAATCTACATTCATCAACTCTGAAAACGCTAAGTCCGAAATTTTCACCGGTCAAAATCACCCGGCAGCACCTTCGTGCGGTGCGGCGGCGGCGGCGGCGGGCGCCCCATCCCTCACGGACGACCTCGGACCCAGCGGCGTGGCGACGACGAGGCCCGCTTTCCCAATCGATCCTGCTTTGGCTCGTATGAAGTTAAAGGCTCATGCGTATTGTGGGTGAAGGAAATTTTTGAAAGTGCTGTGTCGGAGCGTATTCGACTTTAACTTCTACGAGTCAAAGCCTGATCTAATTGGGAAAGCGGGCCACGTCGTCAGCCTCGCCGCTGGGTCCGTGGTCGTCCGTGAGGGACGGGGCGCCCGCCGCCGCCGCCGCTGCACCGCACGAAGGTGCTGCCGGGTGATTTTGACCGGTGAAAATTTCGGACTTAGCGTTTTCAGAGTTGATGAATGTAGATTTCTGCTAAGTTGTGCACGCCTGCTAATCCTAAACGTCTTGCAAGTTGCCACTTGTAACCCTAATTCGTGTTTCTTTGTACAATATTTTCGTATTTTGTCAAAATTGATGACATGTTACATATATTGAACACCTTTGTTTGCCCAAACCTTAAGAATGGCACACCCTCCTCACCACTTTACTTCACCAACTTAACGCTCTCAACTCTAAAAATGACTTGTAATTTGCTGCTTGTAACCCTAAGTTGCGTTTCTCCGCTCTCTAAGTTCGTAATTTATCAAAATTGCTGACATGGCACAAATAATGAAGAGTCTTGTTTTCCACAAACTTAAGAGTGGAACACTCTCCCCACTCCTTTACTTCACCAACTGAACACTCTAAACCCTTAAAAGTCTTGCAATTTGCTGTTTGTAATGCTAAGTTGTATTTCTTCGCTCTCTAAGTTCGTAATTTACCAAAATTGTTACCATGTTGCAAATAATGTACGACATTGTTTCCACAAATCTAAGAATATGCGCTTCGCCCACTCCATATTTCTCCAACTTAACACATTCTACATACATTTTCTGTGTTTATACTTCGTAAATTACAAGTTTGACTTCGTGCAATGGCAAAAGTTCGTGTCTTACATTGAAAGGCCAATATTTTCTAAGTCCAAATTCATTGCAAGGTTGAAATTCTCTAAGTTCAACACACTACAAGAGTAAAATTTTCAAAGTCCCAAACGCTACAAGAGTAAAAATTTCTAAGTCCGAATGCTCTGCAAGACCGAATTTTTATAAGTTCAAATTCACTGCAAGGTCGAAATTCTCTAAGTTCAACACACTACAAGAGTAAAATTTTCTAAGTCCCAAATGCTGCAAGAGTAAAAATTTCTAAGTCCAACAAGATTTTAGTTCACAAACTTTCTAAGTTCGCACTGCAAGATCAAAATTTTCTATGTCCGAATGCTCTGCAAGGTCGAATTTTTTCTAAGCCCAAATTTTTCTAAGTCCAAATTCACTGCAAGGTTGAAATTTTCTAAGTCCAACACACTACAAGAGTAAAATTTTCTAAGTCCAAATTCACTGCAAGGTCGAAATTTTCTAAGTCCAACACACTACAAGAGTAAAATTTTCTAAGTTCAGCAAGATTTTAGTTCGCAAAATTTCTAAGTCCCACACACTACAAGAGTAAAAATATCTAAGTCCGAATGCTTTGCAAGGTCGAAATATTCTAAGTCCGAACGCCATGAAATTTCGAATTTTTCTAAGTCCGACACACTACAGGAGCAAAAACTTTCTAAGTCCGCACTGCAAGATCGAAATTTTCTAAGTCCAAATGCTCCGCAAGGACGAGATTTCTAAGTCCAACATACGACAAAAATCAAAATGTTTCTAAGTCCGACACACTACAATATCGAAATTTTCTAAGTCCAAATGCTCTGCAAGGTCGAGATTTTCTAAGTCCAACACATGGCAAAATCAAAATTTTTCTAAGTCTGACATGCTGCGAGATCGAAATTTTCTGATATTTTCTAAGTCCGAATGCTCTGCAAGGACGAGATTTTCTCAAGAGTAAAATTTTCTAAGTGCCAAACGCTACAAGAGTAAAAATTTCTAAGTCCAACAAGATTTTAGTTCACAAACTTTCTAAGTTCGCACTGCAAGATCAACATTTTCTATGTCCGAATGCTCTGCAAGGTCGAATTTTTTATAAGACCAAATTTTTCTAAGTCCAAATTGCCTGCAATGTTGAAATTTTTTAAGTCCAACACACTACAAGAGTAAAATTTTCTAAGTCCAACAAGATTTTAGTTCACAAAACTTTCTAAGTTCGCACTGCAAGATGGAAATTTTCAATGTCCAAATGCTCTGCAAGGTCGAATTTTTCTAAGTCCGATTTTTTCTAAGTCCAAATTCACTGCAAGGTCGAAATTTTCTAAGTCCAACACACTGCAAGAGTAAAATTTTCTAAGTTCAGCAAGATTTTAGTTCGCAAAATTTCTAAGTCCCACACACTACAAGAGTAAAAATATCTAAGTCCGAATGCTCTGCAAGGTCGAAATATTCTAGGGCCGAACGCCATGAAATTTCGAATTTTTCTAAGTCCAACACATGGCAAAATCAAAATTTTTCTAAGTTCGCACTGCAAGATCGAAATTTTCTAAGTCCAAATGCTCCGCAAGGACGAGATTTCTAAGTCCAACACATGGCAAAATCAAAATTTTTCTAAGTCTGACATGCTGCGAGATCGAAATTTTCTGATATTTTCTAAGTCCGAATGCTCTGCAAGGGCGAGATTTTCTAAGTCCAACGCATGACAAAATCAAAATTTTTCTAAGTTCGCACTGCAAGATCGAAATTTTCTAAGTCCAAATGCTCCGCAAGGACGAGATTTCTAAGTCCAACACATGGCAAAATCAAAATTTTTCTAAGTCTGACATGCTGCGAGATCGAAATTTTCTGATATTTTCTAAGTCCGAATGCTCTGCAAGGGCGAGATTTTCTAAGTCCAACACACTGCAAATCGAGGAGGAGTGGAAGACTTGAAGGAAGAAGAGGAGGTCGGTGCGCTGTCGCTGCCACCGCTGTTGTCACTGCTGCTCCCGCTGACGCCGTGGTGCTTCCGAATGTCGTACACATGGAAAGTTGTATAATAAATGTTTGAAATTATTCGATTTTTAAAGATTGCGGGAGTATAGAATTGTCCAATATCTCGCTTATTGTTGCTATAGAGTTATGCGCACCATAGTACATTGCATCTGTTAAGCAGAAAATACTGCAGTGAAGTATAAAGACTTCATAGACATACAAATGCGAATGTAAAGTCAGAGTCCAGTATGTGTGGAAATATAAATTTCAACTACTCTGTCAAGCAGAAAATATTGTAGTGAAGTATAAAGACTTCAAAAATGCACAATATGTGTGTACTAGTATAATGATATTGACTATGAGAAAGATTTTCGCTGTGCTTGCAAAGACAGAGCGGTGTCGCATACATCAACTGGTGTATAATAAATGTTTGAATTTGTGGGATTTTTAAAAATGTCGAAATTTTGGCTGATTTTTTACAAATGTTAAGAAATGCAGAATTATTGTTGTTACAGACAGACACATATTTTCATTTATTACACAGTGTCCAAGAGTGCAGGCGTTGCCTAATGTGGAGCTATGGGGGCACAATGCCTTGTGAAGGAATAATAATTTATTGTACACGTCTGCTGTATACAAAGAGGTCACACAGACAGACAGACAGACAGACAGACAGACAGACAGACAGACACACAGACAGACAGACAGACAGACAGACAGACAGACAGACAGACAGACAGACAGACAGGAATGTTGGTTTGTCTGTAAGGGAGATGCACCCATAAGAGTGTTATTCATCATCAAAGGAAATGTAGCGTCAGCATTATTTCCTAAACCAGTCTCTTTTCCTGGACCAGTGACATCAAAGAAGTAATTAATCATATGTAAATCAAAACAATAATTGCTATTGCATTATTTCCTAGACCAGGCTGTTTCCTATATACATCAAAGAAGTGATTAGTCAGCATTTTCCTAGACCAGGCTGTTTCCTATATACATCAAAGAAGTGATTAGTCAGCAATTTCCTAGACCAGGCTGTTTCCTATATAGATCAAAGAAGTAATTAATCATTTTGTTTTGACGTGGTTTGGAAAAGGACCTTTACAGAGCTGTCACTTTCAATTAGCTTAATTGTTGTTTTGAGTGGTCCAGAAAATGATCTCCTTTACTACTATTATATATATTATATATATTATATATATTATATATATATTATATATATTATATATATTATATATATCATATATATTTTATATATATTATATATATAGCAAGACCCGTGTGCTACGCTGAGCTGTTGATTGATGGCATTGGTTTGTTGCTCTTCCTGCGATAAAAACGTTTATATGGTCCGATGTGTCATTACTCAACTGTCTCAATCTCTCAGTTGGACGCCATTTGTAAATGCGACCGATTATTATTCTAACCATAAATTAACACACGCGAACACACACACAGATACACAGACAAACACACAAACACACAGACACACACACAGACACACAGACACACACACAAACACACACAGACACACACACACACACACACAAACACACACAGACACACACAGACACACACAAACACACACACATACACGCACACACACACACGTGGACAAACTAACCACACACACAGCAGATAATCAAACAGATGTTAGCACTCTCACTCAGATCGTTTCCAGACATTGCACACAGTAATACACACACGTACACACACACTTACACAGTAGTACACACACGTACACACACACGCACATACACACATACACACACTTACACAGTGATAAACACTTGCACACACTTACACAGTACAACACACACTTACACACACTTACAGACACATACGTATACAAACACATTCCTTTACACACAGACACACATCTACACACAAGTGCTCCAATCACACATATTATATATACATATATTATATAAACATAAATGTTCGATTACAATTACAATTATAAAAATACATTATATACACACAATTGCATATAATTATATTTTGAGAGTTTCTCATAAAAGCTCTACATAAATGCGTATGGTCACCGGGCTGACAAATCCGGCGGGTGTGCGTTATAATATTATTATTTGGAAGTTTAATTACCCTAAGTTATAATATCTCAAATCAAATCAAAATCAAATCAAGTTTATTGCTCCCAAAACAGAAAAAATAAAATAGATACAGCAATTACATAATACTACTTGCTAAATAAAGCTAAGGATGTTAAATAAAATAAAAAAAATACATGGGCAAGCGAGTAGCAATTCAAGGGAAGCAATAGGAGCCCCAGAAGGGAAAATCCCACTAGTTAGGGGCCCTAGATAAATGATTACTCATGACAAAGATGCTGGATAGATGACGCATGTCTTGTTAGTATCAAAGTGGGAGATTTGCATGTAGCTGTGTGTTTAGTGAGGGAGTAATTAGAGGCAGAATGAGACAGAAAAAGGGAAGACAGAGAGAAAGAGGGGGAAATAGGAAAGAAGAGAAGAGAGAAGAAGAAGAAGAAGAAGAAGAAGAAGAAGAAGAAGAAGAAGAAGAAGAGATTCAAAGAGGCCATTAGTTGACCAACATCACACGATAATATTAGTTTTAGATAAACATTTTAGATAACATTTTTCACCGTATGCACACGTATCAGACGTTTAAATTGAGTGAAGGCCATGCCCATCCTAATACTAGGAGGTAAACTGCTCCACATTAAGGGTCCTTGGTATTTAATAAAAAATTTACGTATATTAGGCCCTAGTTCTCGGATGAATGCTTATGTAGTCCCGTTTATTTCTGGTAGCATACGAATGCTCTAGTTTATTAAAATAGGATACAAAACAGGATGGGAGTTATAATATCTAAAATATTACAGCGCATGCTCTTGATCGTGGCCCACAAACAGCTATTGTTGCACTTTTTAAAGCAAAATCAAGTAGACCTAATTATAATATGTCATTGTGTCATATATGCACGTGACTGCATTGTATTATTTCTGGATTAGGAGGGGCGTGCGAGCGCATGTGAATATTTCATTCATACTTCATACAGATGATGACACAATTTATCATCCCGTATATTCCTATTCTCTTTGGATGCGACAACAGCCGACAGGTGCTCAAAAAGAGGTCGCACGTGTCGGATTCAGAGGCTGACCAATAAAGAGTAACTCCATCCAACCATCCATCCGTCCATCTATCCATCCACCCAACCATCCATCCACCCGTATATCCATCCACCCGTCCGTCCGTCCATCCATTTATCCATCCATCTATCCAACCATCCATCCATTTATCCATCCATCCACCAACGCATCCATCCATCTATCCATCCATCCCTGTATCCATCCATCCACCCACCCATCCATCCGTTCGTCTATCCATCCATTTACCCATCCATCCATCCCTGTATCCATCCATCCACCCACCAATCCATCCATCCAACCATCCATTCATCCCTGTATCCATCCACCCACCAATCCATCTATCCATCCAACCATCCAACCATCCATATATCCATTCATTCATCCATCCATCCATCCATTCATCCATCCATCCATATATCCATCCATCCATTCATCCATCCATCTTAATCCGCCTTCATCAGCCTGATGTCTGCTTTCAAGTCATCTGTGAACCTGCTTCCATCTATCTATAGATCGTCTACAGTTCTTCTGGTTTGTTTACTCATTCCCTGAATCTTTACTGATCAAGAGAAAGATTCGATTTTCTCGGCTGTGGACTCGACTGTTCTGTCTCGGATTAGAGAGAGAGAGAGAGAGAGAACTGCATTAGCAAATAACTTCACAATGGGGGTTTAGAGGATGAGTTGACGACGGTGTCTTGGATTCGAATATATTGATTGTCGCATTATCGACTTGTGGAAAAGCTCTTCAGCACTAAGTAAGTTGACACGTGAGCAGAGATACAGAGTGAGAGATACAGACAGACGCAGACACTGACAGACCGACCGACAAAGACAGACAGAAACAGAGACAGACAGACATACAGACAGATGACTAAACATAGGCCTACATGTGTTAAAACAGAAAGCAAACAATCGGATTCATTTTAAGAACGACGCAGTCTAATAAGGCAAGGAAAAAAACCTGAAACCACATAATAATAAAAAAATTATAATAGGCCTATTGAAACTGTACAGTGTATACACAGGCGCAGATCAACTGACTGTACAGACAACGCACAATGCTACACTTGAACTAATGGGACTACTTTCTGCAAGTCCAGGTAGCCTATATACCGACATTATGACAGAAAGCAATATATCATCTAAATGCGACACATGCAATTCTATTATGGACAATGTACATGTCATGAGTGGAATTCAACCTATGTTCGTGTCATGACCATCATGAGCACTGCTAAATGTAGTATGACCATCCGTCTATATAGCATACCAGGTGCACGTCGATCTACTGTCCCACTGACATTGGCGTAGGATGCGGGGCTTTAGAGAAGCAAGTCGGGCATTTATATTTTTCGGGCAAATAGGCGACTGGAAATAATTAAACACTGTTAGACGTTCAACTGTAAGTATCACACTGCCCCTGTTAACCCGAATCGGATTAATAGCTACTATAGCTCACAAACCACAATGGATGGGGATAGTAGAAATTCATGACAAAAAGTTCAAAATTTTTTAACAAATGTTCGAAATGCGCGAGAAATTCAAGTACAAAATAATGCTTGTCTGAAAATTTGCCCAAAATCACTTGTCGAAAATCATGGAATTCTCGGTTACCGTGATGTCGGAAATTTCTACTATTCATAATTCATTTGAGATTTGTTCTTCAGGCAGAAGTAAACTCTTAACCCCCCCCCCAACCACCACCACCACTACTTTGCGGTATAGATATTCGATTATTCACGCTCTCGATGAAGCTTGGGCCCCCATTCGTCAGACACAACTTCCTTCATTCATCACATCACTCCTTCACCATCCTCAATAGACAGCATCCTTCATCGACCTCTCGTTGTAAGCTGATGCACCCTCCGCCAGTTTCCTTCATTCGCTCAATTTATCGTGGCATTAAAAAGCCATCACTTTCTCATGACCATCTTTCAATCTGTCACTCTGTGGCAGGTCGTGTACTGTGTAGCCATGCATTCGGCTGTCGTCCAGAACGAGTGACAGTAATCCTCCGATATAAATTATTTTCAATTTCATCGAAGAAAGCAATTAAAGGGGACATCGATTGATGAGCATTGAACACCAATCAAGGACACAACAACGACAACAACAACAACAATAACAACAACAACACATTCAAAACAACAACAGCACATTCAAAACAACAACAGCACATTCAAACCAACAACAGCACATTCAAAACAACAACAGCACATTCAAAACAACAACAGCACATTCAAAACAACAACAGCACATTCAAAACAACAACAACACATTCAAAACAACAACAGCCCATTCAAAAC
>OX243819.1:24902766-24932766 GCA_945859605.1 Lumbricus rubellus | reverse complement strand
AGAAAAAAATTCCGGCGGTGTTCAATCTGGACCAAGTCTCCGCCTCACATCCAAACTTCAAGTTTTTTAGCCCCCAAGAATGGAAACCAAACTCCGCCCACGATTTGGTCTCTTGATCGGATTTAGGCTATGCATTATGAGAGTTGGCAGGGCTTTTTAACGTGCAAGTTCACTAGATGTGTAGATTTTAAAAAAGGCAGGTATAAAAAAAGTTTCAAAAAATCCATTGTCATCTTATTGGCAGTTATTTACTATGGAAGATCGAATACAGTTTTGAAACTTCCGTTGAAATGCTCTGGTAGCAGATATAATATTATAGACATGAGTTTGTTTTCATTTCTATCAGTGTTTCGTTTCCAGTCTTTCTATTAAACATAATTTGCATATAAAAAATTAACACAAAGAATTTAGTTATGAATTTGCGTAAAAATCAGTACATTGTATGTTTATATATATATATATATCGTTGATTTAATGCATTACAGAGGTAATTCAAATGCTTCGAATGTTTTTTGAAAAGCAATTGTGTGAAATTTGGCAGATTCCATCATTAAATAAATCCATAATATAAACTTTAAAAAGGTGTCTAATGCAAGCTGCACTCCGATCGTGTTCAATAACAAATTACAGTTTGAACTACTTCTATCGGGACTGAGAAAATGGATCATTTTTTATTTTTGATGACAGCTAAAATGCTCCAATTAGATGTGAGTATTAAAAAACAGCCTTCCTTCACCCCTCCCAACTCGGAGCTTTGCGCTTCAGCGATCGTCCTTCAGCCGCTCGTCCGTCCCCCCCAAAGTTCGGACCAGGTTTCCGCCCCTGGCTGCAGATGACGACAAGCGCACGACTTTACCATGCGCCACCTACCGAATTCTATGAAACTATCACAGCACAGCGTGGCCATCTAGCGAGAGACAAAATCCCCATACAACACTCTCTCTCTCTCTCTCTCTCTCTCTCTCTCTCTCTCTCTCTCTCTCTTTTAGCTCCTTCCGTTCCTTCCGGAACATTGGTCGACTCTTTTTTCCCCCGTACAACAACTGAAATAAAGTAAAAACAGAGATAGAATCTAGCATTCTAGCCTATTAGTGGAGCAACGAGACTTTTGCAATTTACACGCATGTCATTTGCATTGCAGGAGAATATCATAGATAAAATTAACCGATGCCAGAAGCATTTTCAGATATCTTCTTTTTCCAGATTCTTCCCGACCTGTAATGGCTAGGACGGTAGGACGAAACGTAAGGAACTAATTAGCTCTGACGAACCCACCGCTGCGGAGCTGGCAGACTTAAAAACTACCTTATAATAAAGCAAACTTAGAGCCTTTTTTGCTTTATCCGCTGCTCTAATGGCGTTTGCTAGCCTAACTGTCGCGTTATCGCGCTCGTGCCCCGCGCTTGGCTTTCGAGTGGCGCTTTAGAAATTTTGAGTTTACGATTACGATTACGATTATGGCGACTGGTTATTTTATCAATAAAAGCGAAAATCAAATCAGCTTGATGACGGGAATAAAGAGATTATTTCATCGGCAATGAAAGGCTTTGAGGACAATCTGCCAAGAGCAACTACATAGGCCCTACAGTGCACGTTTGCGTTCATAATAGCCTACATAACCTAAGCATCGCGCTATCAGGATTACTGTTATAATTTGGCCATTGATTAATTATCAACAACATGAAATGCCTCAGTAATGATCTTATGCACTTTTAGTAGAAAAGGAAGAAGGCATTTGACTCATCTGACCAATATAGCCTTCAGTTTCGCCCATCTGACCAATATAGCTTTCAGTTTCGTCCATCTGACCAATATAGCCTTCAGTTTCGTCCATCTGACCAATACCAGCCTAAAAAATTGAGTGCCCGCGCAGTTTGACCAATACTAGCCTTACTTTTTCGTATTCATGGAATATACAGCTCGGCCTAAAGACAAGATATCCCAATATAAAATGGTTTACCCGAATAAAACTAAAACTGAATTACGAAAAATCGCCAAGCAGATCGGCTTGGTTGGATATACAAGACTGCGGAGATCGGGGTTGATTGCTGAAATTGACGCCCACAACCGCGAATGCTACGACGATGACTGCCCATGCAAGTATCCGCGTCCGCGCACGAATATCGTCGTTCATCGTCGGCGTAATGTCGGCACGTCTTCATTTTCAACCCGAGAATAGTAGAAGGGACCGCAAGTGGGGGCAAAAAACCGTAATGTGCTGAAATAAATACAAGCCTATAATCCTGGCCACACTAAAACGCGCGTTTTAATGTAGACACGATTGTAGCCGCACGATGATTCTGTGCGACGTAAACACAGCGGGTTCAAAGTCCGACGAGCGAAGATCTGCGCGCAATTAACCGCCTCCTCAAAGCTAAATACACCGCGAACGTAAAAAAGAGAATTTATCAACAGAAATTTTGGAATATTATTGCGAGATAGACTAATTTATTCCTTTGCTGTTCCATTTACAACACCAACACTGTCCAACAGTAATCTGATTCGGGTCCCCCAAACTGAAGTTTTTCCAAGTTTTATCAAAATGTGCAAATTATTGCAGCTATAGTAGAGGTTCAGTTTTTAGGAACACCGCGTAAAAAGTGGAAATTTCCCGCAGTATTGACGATGTGCTATTAGGCCCACAGTCTTTTCATTCACTTTCGTTATCGATATCAAACACGACATAGGCTATTTGTCAAAATCGTTTCACAATGTCAGCAAGGCTTCATTTTCGATCCATGAATTAAACGAGTCTGGGTAGCCCAACCACTTCACGAGACATTTCTTCCCGCGCTTCCTAATCACTTTTTCGATTCTAAATATTTCTTGAGTTGTTTTCTGTAGCTCCTGTTCATAGAATGAGCCTTGTATTTCCTCAGAATTAGAATCAGTAATCTTGTAAGTTGGTGGATCTGTATATTGAACCTGAGATACTACAAAAACCTCCTCCGTCCATCTAGGTATATATCCTTTGTCAAAAATGTTCTTCTTCCTAGTTATTCTGACTCGATCGCCGATTGAAAACTTTGGTATAATAGGGTCTGAAATCTCGTCGCCGTATAAATTCAAAAATACTGTCTTTTCGTTCACTTTCAAACTAGCCTTGGCGGGAGTCATTTTAATGGAAGAATGTCTCGTTTGATTATAGTTACTAACCATTTCATCTAATACATCGATATATCTTCTTGTTGAATTAGCCGTAAAGTATTTGAACATCTTCTCTTTCATCGTACGCACCCATCTTTCTACGATGGAACTTTTTCCCTCGTTTTCGGTAGAATACAACTCGACTAAATTCTTCACATTTTTATTATAAAATTCTTTCCCTTTGTCGCACCAAACTTTGACTGGCTGTCGACCACCCCCGAGTATCTTCACGAACCCATCGGCCGTAGACTTCCCACTCTTGTCATGTAATGGAACGATCCACCCATACTTGGAAAATACATCTATAACGGTCAATAGAAATTTCACGCCATCATTATCTCTAGCGAAAGCCTGCATGTCGATTAGATCAGCCGCCCAAATCTGGTCAATCCCCCCAACACGGACCCGCCTCGTCCTAAAATTTCTCACTACTGGTTTGTGTAATTCATTCGCTAATTGATTAGTCCATTTCAGGTCCTGCTGTAATTCTAGGCTTTTTTTAAACCTAGCCCGAGACTCGTTTTAGCGGACAAAATAGGTTTGACTATCGCCCTCTCTACGCGTTCCCGCAAGCTTGGCATAGGTATATTATTCAACTGGTTTATCATTGCTCTATCAGCGACATTCCTAGAAGCCGTATCAGTGTGTTGATTGTATGCCAGGTCGTGAATATATGCCGCGCTATCTACCCTGTTTATAGGTTTGCTCCAATCTTTGGGGGTTTCGTTGGGATTCAGACGCAAATCTATAGTCTAGTACCGGGACCAGTAAACTGATGGCCTGGTAAATGTACCTCACCAGCAAACTTGGCCCAAGGTAATTTAATGTTGCTAGTGGCAGCGTTCAGTGAACTAACTAGATCCCCACCTTGCGCAACAGCGGGCGCCTTCACGAATTGAGTTTTTGTTTTCCCGCATACGACGCAAACACCTCTGAGCATCGATCTCCCATTATTAGCCACGGCGTTCTGCACATCTCTCGTTTCGGTCTGTTCTTTACATTTTACGCAATACATTTCGTTTTTTAATAATATATATTTTTAAAAATGGAGATTAGAGATATGAGTTGGGGCACAGCGCTCTCGAAAAGATTCAATAATCCGTTGTTACCCAAAAGCATACGTGGTTTGATAGTTGGGAAATCGGCGTGCGGAAAAACAACGCTTCTTCTCAATCTTTTACTCAGGCCAGACTGGTTGGATTATAATAACTTGCAGGTATTCGGTACTTCTCTGTTTCAACCGGAATATCGCATTATTAAAAAAGCATACGAAGAAAAATTGCCGAAAGAAGCGATCGTTCGGCTGTTCGAGCACCGAGATGAAATCGTGGGCCTAAATGCGTCACCAGACTTCGTTATGGAAGAAATGGCAAAAAACTTAGAAGCTAAATACGATATAATTGCCAAGTTCTTTGAGAGCGCCGACGATGTACCGGACCCGAGAGATCTGAGCGCTGAAAAGAAGAACCTGATGATATTCGATGATCTTCAATTGGAAAAACAAAACAAATGTGAAACGTATTACAATCGGGGGAGGCATAGCAATGTAGATTGTTTTTACCTCGCCCAGAATTATTTCAAACTACCGCGCCAAACAATCAGAGAAAATGCGAACTTTATTTGCCTGTTCAAACAAGACCTGAAAAATTGTAATCATATTTACAACGATCATGTGAGTACAGACATGTCGAAAGATGAATTTAGAAAACTATGCAAAACAGTATGGGAGCAACCTCACGGATTCGTGGTTTTAGACCTGACTAGCGGCAAGTACAATGGCAAATACCGATGCGGACTCGATGAATTTTATATAATCGAGGATCCGCCATTGTAAAAATTGTATTGTATAGTAAAAATGGAATCATCGCTTCTCAAACAGATATCGGAAAACACGGAAAAGACGGCCTGCAACACGGAACCGAAAACATCATTTTCCATTTTTCTCAGCGAAAAGAGCACGCGAATCAGAACGAAGTTTAGTCCACTACTCGAACTGGAGAAGAATAAGAAATATGAAATGGCCTTAGTTGCCCTCGAGACGTACTATTCTTTTCCTAATATCGATGCGACAAACAACGTCTTCAGGTATTCGCCGAATTCCGACACACCGTGGATTAACATTGAAGTTCCGGAGGGTTGCTACGAAATAACGGATATCAACGAATATATACAGAGGGTCATGAAGGGGAAAAAAGAATATATCAGAATATATATAATGGGCATTACGACGGAGTAAATGGAGAATACTGTATCTCAATAGCACCAAACACCAATACGCTGAGGTCTGTGGTAAATATATCGGCGGCAGGTTATATGGTTGACTTTACGCCAAAGAATTCGATAGGAAGGGTTCTAGGGTTTGACAAATGGATCTATAGGGATGGCTATAATGAATCGGAGGACTTGGTAAATATAATGAGTGTAAGCAGCCTGAGAGTGACCAGTGACATTATCGGGTCTTCGTACACTAACGGAACATCGGAAAACGTGATATATTCTTTTTTCCCAAACGTAGGCCTGGGTTACAAAATTATCGAAGTGCCGCATAATTTAATATATCTCCAGATTTTGCTATCTACAATTTCAACGATGGAAACGAGGCTCACAGACCAACACGGGAACCTACTAAATCTTCGAGGTGAAGAATTGGCGATTCGATTTCACATCAGAGAAGTTTGAAAGTTTTGTAATTTATTATTAAAATGAATCGTTACACGGGCGTAAAAGTTAATATTTCAGAAGCGCAACAAGACAAAATTAAAAGATCACTTCAAGCGGGGAGCGGCGTGAGTATCAAACTATCGCACGATGATTTGAATGGCGAACACGTTTTGGCTCTCACCCAGGCGCAAATCAATAAAATGGCAGCAGCCTACCAAAAAGGAACTGGCATGATTATTAAAATGAGTAAAACGCAATTGGAGAACAACAAGAAAGTCGAAGGTGGATTCATAGGCGCTATACTTCCGTTTCTAGCGACAGCGGGACGGTTCCTTCTGTCTAATGCACTGCCAAGTTTGGCGATGGGAGCACTAAGTGGTCTCGGCTCCGCGGCAACTACTAAGATTGTAGACAAAATCAGCGGTTCGGGTGTAATGTATGTCAAGAGAGGCGACATAGCGTGCAAAATAAGACCAGCCGGATCTGGTTTGTACTTGTCCCCGTGGCAAAAAGGTAGCTCAATAACGGCATCCGGGCTGTACATGAAAACAGGGTCGGGCTATGCGAGGGGCGAAGGACTTTTGTTGGGCCCCAACTCTCCGTTTCGAAACATTCCGATTCTCGGCATGATATTATAAACTATTCTATTATAAAATGTCGAGACCAATACACAAATTTGGAACTAAACCAACTAGACCGGTAGAGGTTAGAACGCAGCCCGTTTCAGTCTTTTGGAAGATTACGAGCGGTGTTACTCGCACCCCAGTAAGACAACTAGGAGGTCTGCGATGGGAGATTTTTGCGCAAAATGATATCACGATACAACCAAAGACAGCAAATACGCTAAGGCTTGGACTAGGTGTAGAAATGGCGGCGGGTCTTTGCCTCGTTTCCCTCAGACAGAGTATCAAAGAACGACGATGCAGCCTACTAGACGGAGTGATTTCAGAAGATGTGGTTGATGATATCATAGTTTCCATTCAAAACAACTCCGATTCGGCAGTAACGATAAACGAAGGAGATTCGCTATGCTGTGTAAATTATCAACGGTAAAAAAATATATATTGCTAATAAATAAAAGAATGGAATACGAAGGCATCAAACTCTATCCGAACCTAACAAATATAACACCCTCTGCGCCAGAAGGTGAAATACAAATAGCCGCAGGGTCCGCACAAACGTATCGACTTCAAAAGATTAGCGAAATCAAAAAGGAGATCGAACAAGAACGAGACAAAAGAGCAACGTTGAGTAAAAAGTACCATAGAAGTGTGAGCGTAATCGGCGTAGTAGACAGCTTCCTCATGGTGGTCACGATGGGGCTCGGAATTTCGGGAATCGGTGTATTGTCCACCATAATTGCAGCCCCCATCGCTATTGCTATGGAAGGGACAGCGCTAGGTGCGGGGCTATTGAGTATAATTGGCAGTCGAATCTGTAAAAAGCTCGCCCTGAAGGCGGAGAAGCATGAAAAGATCAAAACGCTAGGTGACGCGAAGCTCAACACGATCAGCGACCATATTTCAAAAGCCCTCGTAGACGATCATATTTCAGATGAGGAATATTCTCTGATTCTAAGCGAGATTGAAAAATTCAATGGCATGAAAGAAGAAATTAAAAGTAAGTCGAAAGTTGCGGCAGCCGCGATGGACGAGGAAACGAAACAATCTCTCATCGACCGAGGAAGAGAAGAAGTCAGGCAGTCCTTTCAAAGCATGTTTGAGAAAAATACCGAATCTGTGAGAAAGACGACTAACGCGAACATGTACGAAATCATGTAGACTTGTAGAGTTTTGTAGACCTATGTCGCTATGTCTGAAAATACGTCTAACTTGTGTTTTTACACATGTCGAAAAACATGTAGAAAAACACGTCGAAAAACACGTCTAGAAACGCGTCTAAAAACACGTCGTAAAACATTAATTTTTTTATTAAAAATGTCGTTTCTAAAGATAGATGACCCAGCGAAAAGAAATTTCATAGTCGAAGAGTTTCTGAAATCCAAGAAGAATATTCAACAGAACTTTTTATCGGAGAGATTGGGGGATTCGGGGCTGCAACAAGAATTAACCAAGCTGTACAAGCCTATCGTCGATTCGCAATCCGCAATTTCCAAAGAGCAGAATGTCCTACTATCTGCCATCAAAGAAAACTCGATAGCTACATCAAACGCGCTACAAACGCTACCCGCATCGTTGAAGGTTCAATTTCCTCAGTATCCCTCGATAGAAGCGTATAGCGACGATCCGACTGAGGATATTAGAACTTTAGAATTAGGTGATGTAGCCACCAAGTACCTTCATCAATACGCCTCCGATAGAAAAATTGTAGACACGACGTTCGGAATACGATCAAAAAATGCTCAATTCTACATCGGCGACACTCCGATTTCTATTCAAGGAGACGATGTGACGGTTGGAAATAAGACGTATAGCGGAACACCGGGGCTTTGGGAGTTGTTGACGATGAAACAGCCGAACACGTCGATATACGATAATAATGATAGAGACGATTACGCCGAGATTCTACTCGCGTCGGATGCTATCAGACAGCCAAAAAATCCTAACAAACCCAAAGCATCTTCGAGCGTCAAATATAGAGAAATTATCAAGCCGATATGGGAAAAGAGGACTCGTAATGCGGTGGGTAAAGGCGTGGGTGGTGTAATCGTTATTTCCGAAGATCCAAATGTATTAGCGAAACAGCTAGAACTACGATTTGAAAGCTTCAAAGCAGGCAATACCGGCGTGAGAAACGAGATCGTGGCGATGTGCGACGCGTTATTGAGGCAGGGAGTGCTGAGTAAAGATGCTTACAAAAATATAATGATGACATTGTAAAATGCAGAAAAAATGCAAGTCATTAATAGAAGGAGGTATAGAAAACAATACGTTATCGGAGGATCGGGAATATTCGATACAATTTCGGGATTTTTCAAACGGTTAGTTACGTCGAACGCCGCCAAACAATTAGCAACGACCGCTCTCAACGCGAGTAAAGACGTGGCAAAAGAAATTGGGAAAAAGGCCATCGATGTTGGGAAAACAACCGCAATCGACGCTGGCAAACGATTAGTGGACAAGGCAGTGGTCAAACTGTTTACGACTCCTGCGCCTACTCCTACTCCTACTCCCAAGAAAATTACGCCAGAAACTAGACAAATTTTAGATCGGCTGAGTAGCGTAGGCAGCGTCGGGTTGACCTCGAATATTAATAATCTGATGATGGGGGACGGTCTGAAGAAGAACGGTGTCATATCGATAGAAGATTTAGTACGCTCGCTAAACGGCGCCGGAATGAAGGTCGCGTAAAAAATATTATCGCGTAGTAGTAAAAATGCAATCATCCGATATTCTGAGATTTACCGAACAACCATTGAGCGATGAAAGCGTCGAACGCTACGAATGGTACGAGTATGAGCCGATATCGGGGGCGAATCTAAACACCTCCGGCGAGATTAGAATAAATATCGAACTTCAAGATTTATTTTGTCATCCGGCGGAATCTTACCTGCTGTTCGAGGGTAGATTGACGAAGGCGGACAACACCTTCTACGTTAATGCCGATGAAGCAACCCTTACGAATAATGGGCTCATGCATCTTTTCAGTCAAATTTCGTATTCACTGTCGAATCAGGAAATTGAATCGTTATTTCACCCAGGTCAAGCAACGACGATGCTCGGATTACTCAAATACCCGAATGATTTTCAACTAGCACAAGGTCTGAATCAGTTGTGGTACAAGGACAGCGGAGCGACGGCTGCTATCGCGAATAATCAAGGTTTCGCCGTGAGACAGTCGTATATAATTCAAAAACCAAATGCCAAAGGTACTTTTAGCTTTGTTGTTCCATTGAAGCATATTTTCGGATTTTGCGATGATTACGACAAGGTTGTTTTTGGTGTGAAACATACGCTAACTCTTGTTCGTAAAGCCGATGACGACGCAATTTTTAGACTCGCCCCCGCGGGTGCAGGGAAAGTTAGGCTAGACAAAATCTCATGGTTCATGCCTCACGTTATTCCCGCGGATATGGAGAAGATGCAATTGTACAAAACGATCGAGTCGAAAGCGTCGTTGCCAGTTGCGTACAGAGCCCGTCAATGCGATACCACCTCCGTCGCACAGTCGACTAATTTTAGCTGGAGACTTAGCGTCAAGACATTACCCGAGAAACCTAGGTACATCATCTTGGGTTTTCAAACCGACAAAAGCGGCGATCAAGAACACAATCCATCCGTTTTCAATCATTGCGATCTGAAGAACATGTTCGTGATGATGAACCAGGACCGATATCCAGTTGTCGACTATAATCTATCATTTCCGAATCAACAATTCTCGCGGGCGTACCGAGCAGCAGCCGCGTTCAGTGAAAAATACTATGGAATGGACGAACTAACGACGCAATGCAATATCACACCCTCAGACTTCAAAGATTTGTTTCCGATTATGGTGTTTGACGTGAGCAAGCAATCCGAGCGTCTGAGGTCATCGGTGGTCGATATCCAGATCAAAGGCACGTTTAATACAGCGCCGCCGGCCAATACGGAAGCGTACGCAATGGTGATTTCTGACAAGTTACTGAGGTTTCAATCCGACGGCCAGAAAATGAGCGTGGTATATTGAAGTTCATGATAGAATGGTCGATGAAGTGTAGATGAAGTGTAGATGAAGTGTAGTATTCAAATTCAAAACTTGATTCGGTTTTGAATTCTAAGGTCGTAAGTATGCCGCTGAAAAATCGCGAACTAAAATATTTACCGGATTAGGCGAAGTAATAAATAACTCGAGATAATCGGTATTAGTTAATCGAACTAGGCTAGTGCTCGATACATATTTTTTCGACCCAGCCTTACCCCCACCGCCGACAATCAGCGTGTCCACTCCCCCACTTTTGTACAGGCCAATACTTTCAGTATATTTAGCACTATTGTCGCGTATTTCCAAACACGTCGTAGCCATGTAACAGCCGGCTTTCCGAGGAAGGAAACGGTTCGAATTGACTAGACAATTATCCGCATCGAATTTTACAGTTCCAAATGATACTTGCGTTACTGTGTTAGCGGGGATGGCTTGTGCCGAGAGGGCGTAAACACTAAACGTTGGGCCAAATGCAGCCTCGGCAGTGGAGCTAGGCACTATCGAAGCAATTCGTTCGTCGACGTATTTTTTATTCGTCAAATGATTATCGTTTGACGGAATGCCCGCGTGATTCGTAATCAAATCTATAGCTTGTCCCCAACTTAGCGCTTCATCCATTCCCGCATCCGGATTATTCGTTATTGGCAGGCCTTTGATGCAGTTGCCATTCATATTTAGGTTCCCAGTCGCCGGATTTGCGCCATCTAACCTTAGAAAAGTACTGTTTACTTGGGACAGCGTAACGCCCCCTGCAATTATTCTTTGAGTAGATCCTGAATCTGTATGTCCAAATTTATCAACAGGCATTTTGAATATAATAATTTTTATTAATTAGGGCCGTAAGAATACCGCTGAAAAGTCCCTACACAAAATGTTCGTAGCGACGGATGAAAAAGCGTGTATGCTGAGGTAATCGAACTCGTCTAGAAAAACTATGTTACTACCGATTGAATGGTTTTGCGAACCTTTCGTGCTGCCTCCACCCGCAATTTGCATGTACGACGCCCCATTTTTATACAGGTGGACGGTGCCATACGCGGTATTACTATTGTTGCAAAATTCTATGTACGCCGAAACGATATAGTACCCGGCTTTACTGGGGAAGAAAGAAGTCGTTCCGATACCCTGTTCAATACCGTGTCGTGTGGTACCACATCTTATTACGTCAAAAGTAACTGCAGTGTGAGTTCTAGCGAGTATAGCCTGCTGAGTTGAACTGTAAGCGCTAACCGCGGGTCCTACTACCGTCGCCACTTTCGAAGTAAGTTCTTCATCGACGTATTTCTTATTCGTCAAATGATTATTGTCGGTCGGGACGTCGCCGTGATTCCGCAGTAAATCTATTACTTGCCCCCGACTCACAGCCTCGTCTATTCCCGCTTCCGGAGTATTCGCTGTATTCGCTGTATTCGTTGTAGGCAGACCTCTAATAGTATGACCACTCATATTTAGATCGCCAGTCGCCGGGTTTGCTCCATCTAGCCGTAGAAAAGTACTATTTACTTGACTTTCAGTAACTCCGCCAGCAATTACTCTTTGAGTAGATCCTGAATCCGTATGTCCAAATTTATCAACAGGCATTTTTTACATCTGAATATAATTTTCAATGCAGGCTGTTTATAACTTCTTGAAAATTCACTCCATCTTTACATGTTTTTTTCAGGACGTGCAGGCATAAATGACCGCAAAACACTTCGTTGTCGGGCTGTACGCGTTCGCTATTGTAGTACACGGGACTCTGTAAATACTTTACCAGTTCTGTAGGAGGGGGCAGGCCATAGCTGTCGAAATATATTTTATCCTTGCCGTTTTTCAAAAAAGCGACCCAGTGCGAGCCAGTTCCATTAGAATCGTCTAGATTCAATATCCCACATTCATTCCGGCTAGGTTTCTTCGGCAGCTCGTCTCTGACAAAAACACCCCTGAAGTTTGGAATATTTAGTTTATTCGCGGCATCGATCAGCTGTATGTTTGACAGAGGGGTATTTGGTAGAACTATGCCTTCAACATTTATGTTTTTGTTTGTCTCAAAACTCATTTTCTAAATGTTTCAAAAAGTAATGAGATTTTACTTCCTGCATAATATACCGGGTGGCGCATAAAAAACGTCCCCAAACTTTGTTAATCTGGCAAAGATCTAATTTCAGAGATATCAAATATTAATTTACACCAAAATGTTAAGCAATCATTTCTGTGCACACACGACAAATTTCAAAAGAGTGCGTTTATTATATCACACTCTGCGGCAAGGTTATAGCGTCGTACCTGTTAAAATATTTTGCACAAACCTACGTCATTTATTTTGCCGCGAACGAAAGTCTTCAATTGCGCCAGTAAGACTTTATCATGAGACTAGTCGTTTCTCTAAACAAATTTAATGGCATCTGCTGGAGTTTCGATGCACGGTAAAACACACGTCATCGTCATTGATCCTCGGAAAACCAAAGTCAATGGAGAGTAGGCCTATTACATTGGCTTGTTACGCGATAAGCTCATTCCCGAACGTCGTATAGGCCTAGTACGTAGACTCAATCCTGATGACAATTAGGCCTACATGTTTCAACAAGACAGTGCTCCTTCACATCGTTGCAGATTGGATCAGCAATTTCTTCAAGCAGACATCCCTGATTTTATCCACAGTGATGCCTGGCCTCCAAACTCTCCCGATCTAAATCCTATGGTCTACTTATGCACGGAGCGCCCCAAAGGAGCTTGTGTAATGTGTATGCTGGTCGCAGAAATGTTTTTCTAAAATTAATGCTGACGAACTTAAGAAGGTCATTGAAGTAAAAAATTAATGGTCTCTATTAGACGACACACAAATAGGCCTACAGAAGTCAACAGAACAGTAGAAATAGCGTTTAAGGGTCGTTACAAGAGAAAGCGGAGGATCAATCAAACATTTGCTCGCGTAAAACATCATTATTAAACAACTGTGCAAAATTTTGGCCATGGGTCATACAGTTGTAACAACAATTTCTCTCAAACGGTTGAGCATTTTGGGCTAAAATTTGGCTGTGTTGTACAAATATGAATTATGATTAGTTTGATGTACTATGATTTAGTTTATCTTTAAAATTGTTTAATTGCCAGCCTGCCAGGTTAACAAAGTTTGGGAACGTTTTTAATGACGTAAGTTTGTGCAAAATATTTTAACAGGTACGACGTTATAACCTTGCCGCAGAGTGTGATATAATAAACGTACTCTCTTGAAATGTGACATATGTGCACAGAAATGATTGCTTAACATTTTGGTGTAAATTAATATTTGATAGCTCTTAAATTAGATCTTTGCCAGATTAACAAAGTTTGGGGACGTTTTTTATGCGCCACCCGGTATAACCAACGATCTATTTTGCTCGCTTTTTGCAAATTTTTCAGCGGTAGCAAAGGGCGTAAATTCACCCAATTCATGGCTCTATGGAGTTCTTCTTCATCGAGTAAGTTGAACGAAGATAGGGGTAGAACATGGTCGATTTGCCAATAGGATCCGTAATTTTCCATGGTCATTTCTTCATCAAATTGAAACTGAATCCATTTGGTGAATATTTCAAAGTCAATGCCGACAAGTTGTCGTGTCGTTTGTGATTTCGATTTGCCTCTTAGTGCATCGCCAAGCCTACAGCGCATATTTGTTAGTAATTTAAACTCCGGGTCATTCTGCCTTCGGGTTGTAATATACGCTTTTTGATATTTATTTCGAGCTTCTGCGTTGGCTAGATAATAATTATGCCTACAATTTTTGCATTCATTCGCCTTTCCATCTTTTTGAAATCGATTGTTGACGTATTCCGAAATGTTCTTTTCAATCTTACATCGGCTGCAAACTTTATTTTCCTTTTTTTCCCTATTTTCCTGACTCGCGTATTTGTGCGCAAGCTCTTTTACTTTGGCATTTTTACAAATTTTACAGCTGGGGTAATACCCGCTCTTCTGTAAGTTATCTTTGTGGAATTCGCCCAAGCTTTTTTCTATTTTGCATTTAGAACACACTTTTTTTACCGCATCCATTTTATATTAGTGTAAATTATTCTTTATTTTGTTTAGTTTTCAGCGTGTAGTGCCCATAGGCTAGGGTATGAATCCCATCGTCCATTATTACTCTTTTGTCGTCGTCGGCAGACAGGGCTATTTTATTTACTTCTTCGGTGTAAATTTCATGGCGATAGGATCGAATGACGTTCATCGCTCTCGACTGTTGTCTTTTCGTAAACACGCAGTCTTTGTAATCTGCGTGAGTGATTGATTTCTTGACGACGTTCTTTTTCACTCCTTTACATTTCTTGTAGTCTTCACCCGCCATCTTGTAAGAGTACAACTTGGATCGCAGACCGACAAATTCTTCAATCTGTTTTCCCGCGTCCTCGTCTTTGAACATACCAACCACTTTTTTATTAACGCCGGATTCTATACCCGATGGATGATCTTTCGGATAGTCTGAAGTATCGAACATACTTTGGACGTCGGGGGAAATATCTTTGTAGAAGTCTTCCGTTTTAATTTCATACGCCAAAGAATCGGTATCGGTGAATAATAGCTTGGCCCTATCTCCGTACTTGGCCTTGATGTAATTATAATGAAAATCATACATGAGCGTCTTACTGGTGTCTAATATACACATCCCTAGATATATCGGCTTGTTGTAAAACAACTTGGTCTTTTTCATGTGAACGGCGATGAGGTTTTCATCGAAAATAGTTCGTCTGTCGTAATTAGTTTTCGCGACTAGCTTGATAGCTTCCTTCTCATCACTCACCAATCGTATGTCAACTCGATTCTCGATAGCTTCCATTGTTTTACCGAAAACGCTATTATTCATCAGCTTGAAAAAGTCTTTCTCAAAATCGTTCGTAGCTTTCGTTCTCAGGTTGGTATTCAGATCGATATACTTTTTCAGCCAGGCACTTTCCACGAATTTTATTCCCCGGTGTATTTTTACGATTTTCAATCCGAGACGTTCGTACAATTTTAAATTTCCGTAATGAACGACGTACTTCTTTTTATCGTTCAAGTTTGGAATGAGTTTTGCGACATTCGATCCCGCGGGTTTTACACTCTCCGGAGCTAGAGGATAATCATTATGCAGGTCGTGCAATTCCTTCGGATATTCTAAGTCGACTTCTAACACACATCCCACTCCATCTCGTTCGGTAATGTTTCTCCAATCATTCAATTCGTCATCGTTCATCCATTCAAACCCATGAGTTGGTAGCGGCTTGCTCATCGCCCATCCGTACAAGTTGTTCGCGTCCAAGTATGGAATGAATACCGAATGCTGGGTGGGATTGAAAGCTTCTCCCATGTACTCGTTGTTCGCTTTCGCGTATCGATGTGAAATCGTGCTGACGCCTCCTCGTATTCCCTGCTTGATCATCAGCAACATATCGCAGTCACTCAACAACTCCAACTCTACACCAGTCGTCTTCAACGCCGCGTCCCAAGCAAGTCCAGGCGAAGTATAATACCACGCAGGATCTAGGTTGTAGTTCTTCATACAGACGTCTCTAAAGTTTTCAAAGACATCCGCTAATAATAGAACATCCGATAAATTGTACAAGTCGTGATATTGGCGTAATGTTTTGCATTCAAATTTGTCCCATACCGTTTTCGCGTGCTCGTAATCTTTTTCGCTGATGCCCGAATCGGTTAGTTTTGAATAGAAGGCATGTTTCGGCGGCAATTCGGTTTCGTTTAATCTTTCAACACCGTCGACGTAATCATACGGGTAAACGCCTTTTCTGAGTAAAAGATCCAGCTTCTCACCTTCAAAAAATTTCCCTAAATTCTTGCACTGATCTTTCTGAAGATTTTTCGATAACGCGTCGAGACTCGAGGTCATGAATCTAAAACTATCGATGAAACGTAGTTCGCGCTTGACTTCTCGCTCTTTCCCATCTTTGTCGACAAATTTATCGACGACGACCTCTCTGCTGAATGAGATATACTTTTCTTCGTTGCAGGGAATGCATTTGATTTTCTCGCCGTGTTCACCGCGTAATTTCTTGATAAATAAATGGCTGTCATAACCTGTCAAATTGTGAAATACGACAGGGAAGAACTTGGGGACTTTGTATTTCAGATTACAAAGGTTGTGAGCGGCACCTCTAAATTTTCCAGTCAAATGACAGTGATCTCGTACCCGATCTTCACGCAACTCTCCCCCACAGATATGGCAGTTGACAGCTTCATCATAACATTTCTGTTCAGTTTTGCCAAATATCATCTTCTTGGGGAATTTGAACTCGTTGTATATTCGTTTTACATTTTCTTCGATAGAGTCTATGAATAACTGAGCAACATCATCGTCGTCGTTTTCAGCTGTAAACCGCACCGGCTCTTGGGAATAAACATCATCGTCGAAGCATTTCAAATGATAACAAAACGAGCTGGGCGTATGTTTTTGATACTTGTTGGTGTAAGACGTGCTAGGAACGGGTTGACATGTACCGATAGGTTTGATGAACGATTCAAAGTCGGCAAAATACAAAAACGGTACACGCA
The DNA here is from genome assembly GCA_945859605.1 of Lumbricus rubellus. Classification (NCBI taxonomy): domain Eukaryota; kingdom Metazoa; phylum Annelida; class Clitellata; order Crassiclitellata; family Lumbricidae; genus Lumbricus; species Lumbricus rubellus. The sequence continues at coordinate 24,915,816 of OX243819.1, read as the reverse complement.
TCTTTCTATAATAATGTGTAAAACTTAGCATAGTCCCAGGTTCTGGAAGTTCTATTCGTTGGGCGTCCTGCTGCGAACAGTACTCAGTATGTTTGTGAAGCGATTCTACTTTTCTGTAACCGATTAAACATCTTCTGCAATAGTGCATTGAATTATGGGATTTTTCTGTTCGTAGCGCTAGCAATCTATTAAAATTCCTGATCCAGCAATAATGCTTCTTTTCCCCATCAGAAATGAGTAATAGATCCACGCACCTATCATTCTCGTGCTTTGATATATATAGTGGGAATACATTCACATCTTTCTCGTAACCAAAAACATTAACACTAATATTATTATTTCTCTCAAACTTACCTATCACATTAGCATCCGCTGCTACTGGGAATTCAATACCGGACCAATTGAGTTCCTCAGACTGTCTAATTAATTCTTTCGTAATTCTTTCTGTATTTTTGTCGACGGGGTTTACAGCTCGCGTTACACACCACTTGAAGCATTCATCGTCTTCGTTCTTCATATTAATAATAGCCTTTTTATTCGCTAAATAATCTGGAAGTGGAATATAAGAACTTCCTTTCAATGGTTTATACCACTGTATCGATATCCAACTTCAAAACGGTTTTGAATCTCCAATTACTCCCCCGCATTTGAAAACTGGCCATACTCTCCTTAATTTTATCCGCTGCGTTGGTATATATTTCCCTCACATCGGTTGCTTCTAAAATAATATCACTCTTTGATTTGAAATTAGGCTCGGCCGTTACTACTTCGCCGGTTTTCATATCTACTTTCTCCATTACACACATGAGATCGAATTGAACTTTTACCCCGCGATTTTTCCCTAGCAACCTAACTACCCGCGGTCTTACAGCCTTGAGAAAAGTTGCAACATCGATCCTGTCGTCGCCATCGATCGTGTATCTTTTTGTAAACCCTTTGATGGCCGTCGCAGTCTCTCGAAGTTTGAACCTATGAATGGGCGGTTTTATTTGAGGGGGTAACTGGCTAATCTCACTAGTCAGCCAATCCGAGAAAACTGTTTTATTTTTTCCCGTATTCAAAAATTTCCACATAGTAGTCAAGAATGCCGTAAGTTCCGCTTTTGCTAATCTCGAGTATCCTCGCACACCTCTCTTTTTTGCAATTTCCCGCAATTCTCGCACAGTGGCGGGAGTATGCGCTGGTGTTTTGTTGACCCGGGCCCGAGCGCCTAGTCGATCTCCCTGCGATATGAACGCTATGAGTTCCGCTTTTCGCAAACTCGAGTATCCTCTTTGTCCTCTCTCTTTTGGAATTTGTCGTAATTCTTTCAGATTATACGATGAGTAGTCCATTTTATATTGGGATATCTTGTCTTTAGACCGAGTAATATAATCCATTTTTTCAGTTATTTTATATACGCCAGAGAAATTTTTTTACTTTTTTTACTTTTTTACTTTTTTACGCCGGACGTCTAATTAAAAAAGTAAGGCTATATTGGTCAAACTGCGCGAGCACTCAATTTTTTAGGCTGGTATTGGTCAAATGGACGAAGGTCAAGGCTGTATAGGTCAGATGGACGAAACTGAAGGCTATATTGGTCAGATGGACGAAACTGAAGGCTATATTGGTCAGATGGACGAAACTGAAGGCTATATTGGTCAGATGAGTCAAATGCCTTCTTCCTGTTCTACTACTTTTCAACATTGTTCAAGATATTATATCTATAGATATTTGATTAAAAGTATACGGCCTGTGCTTTAGTTGTATGGATTATATGGTTCAACCCTAAGGCTCTTATTTTATAAGCTTGCTGTGGTGATCTGATAGATTTCCGACCATGCACTCTGCGGTTCATTTACACAAAGAAATATTTTTACTAAGCCGCAGATAAATAACTTAGAGTTTTTGGGCAGCTGCTGCATGGTATGATTGGATTGGCCATGCCCTCTGGCTGTCTTTTGTCTCATTGGATAAATTCCTTTTTGTAATAGCCTGCATGCTATTATACGCTGACAGTATAATACACAGTTTGATATGGAACACAGTATAGGCCTACATTTAACGTAAACCGCCGCATGGAAGTAGAAAGGAGCAGCCTCGTAGACTAAGCTCATTCATTCATTCATTTCGAGAATTTATATAGCCTATCGCCTCGACGAGAGATCTGCTCAGAAGCCCAGCCCAAACTATTTATGGAGTAGTCGTACGTGGCTATGAAGTAGGCCTATGAACTATGAAGCGTTCTTGACTTCAATTGTTCTTTGTCACGGCATAGGCCTATATGGGGAATGTGGCCAATTCGCATCGCAGCCTTCTGGCCTTGGTATAGGCCTACTGACTGTGTTGCACGGAGCTGAGTTGGCGAGAGACAGAGACCGGATTTAGGTTCTAAATAAATTTGGGACTTCTCTCACTGGAAGTCTGGAAAGTCCAGTATAAGCTTATAGCCTACATTAGCCAGCAGACTTTCAATGGAACGTCCCAGACTTTTGCATTGGGCCAATGCTATTGTTTTTTCAACTATATAGGCCTACTGCATGGGCCTATCTAAAAAATCTGTAACTCCAAAAAGACCCATGTGACATGTCACGATACGCAGCTTGCCTTTTTGCACATGCACATGGTTTGTCTCTCTTGCAGCCAGTTCTGCCGGATTAGATAGTAATCCAAAATAACAACGTGTGCAATGTTCTTTTCTGTTCTGTCACATTGAGGCATTGAGGCATTGACAGATGCGTGAAAGATCAAAATGTCGACTATCGAGCGAAAGATTTGTCACTTCGTAACAATTGAACAAAAAGCACTATAGGCAGTGTATGAATCAAGTGGTACGTCAAAGAGAAGGAGACAGAGAGACAACACAGATACTTAGTCTACGACTCTACGTTGCAATGTCACATGACACTCTTTGTACACAGCGAGTTCTTGGCGGCCAATACTCACTGGCGGAAACCTAGGGGGGGGACAGCGGGGGACGGTCCCCTCCAATGAAGACGTTGGGGGGGGACGGCCCATGCATTTGTCCCCCCCAATGTTCAAGCGTTAGGACATGTACACAATCTTCAGTAGTGAACTAGAGAGAAAAATGTTTAGCAGATGAAGTAAATATTTATAATGATATGAATTTCAAAGCAATCCAGGCTCTAACCAAAAGATATTAAGTCCAACGTTGGGTAGTTTGCGAACATTATAACTGTATAAATAAGACACCTCTCTTAACATGTTACCAATTAATACAAAAGCCTTGCTAACACTCAACGTCACAAATTTACAATGTCATTGGGTTTCTGCTACATTCAATTCAGCTTCTCTTCAGGCTCAAATCAGCGTCATGTTCAACATTAGAAGTAATATGGAAAGTAAATACGTAAGTAAGTAAGTAAGTAAGTAAGTATTTTGTTTATTATTCCTCTTGAAAACGAACAATGGGATATAGAACATCAGTGGGCGGAGTTTATTACTGGCTAAGGGGGCTCAAACCCCTCAAGAAGGCCCAGATTCGGGTCTGTCACAAGGAAAAAGGTATAGTTTCCGGGGTTAGCCCCCGAGAAACTTTCACGAATGAAACTTGAATCCGATGATTAACACTTTTTGTCCGGGAAAATAGCATGGTTGTTGTGAGACTTCAATTAAAGTCGTTGACTAAAACGGGTGTGTCCGGAAAGTTAGTCTGGTTCATGAGATTTCTACTAAACTCGACGTGTGTAAGGAAAAAGAATGGATTTTATGAGATTTCAACCCGATGACTAAGAAAAGGTCAACACAATTTTTTGCCCGAAAAATAATATGGTTTTTGTGAGATTTAAGCTAAACTCGATGTGCAAAAAATACGTTTACGCAAAATAGTATGGTTTTTATGAGAATATAAAAATTACTATGACTAAAAAAGGTGTTTAAGGAAACATTATGGTTTAATGAGATTTCAATTAAACTCATTTACTAAAAAAGGTGTTAACGCGAAACAGTATGGTTTTATGAGATTTTAATTAAACTCGATGAGTTGATGACTAAGAAAAGGTGTCTACGGAAAATAGTATGGATCTATAATATTTCAATTACACTATATGACTAAAAAAGGTGTTTACGGAATAAATTATGGTTTTATTATATTTCGATTAAACTCGGTCACTGAAAAAGGTGTTTACGCAAAATAGGCTGGTTTTATGAGATTTTAATTAAACTCGATGAGTTGATGTATAAAAAAAGGTGTATACGGAAAATAGTATGGATCTATGTTATTTCATTTAAACTATATGACTGAAAAAGGTGTTTACGGAATAAATTATGTTTTTATTGTATTTCGATTAAGCTCGATCACTAAAAAGGTGTTTACGCAAAATAGTATGGTTTTTATGAGATTTCAATTAAACTCAATGACTAAAAAAGGTGTTTACGGAAAATAGAATGGATCTATGATATTTTTTATTAAACTAGATGATTAAAAAAGATTATAACGGAAAATAGTAAGGTTTTATGATATATCAAATAAAGTAAATGACTAAAAAAAATTAATGTGTTTACGCAAGATAGTATGGTTTTTAAAAAATTAGATTTCAATTAAACTCGATTACTAGAAAAGCTCATTAACTTTTGAATCGAGAAAAAAATTCCGGCGGTGTTCAATCTGGACCAAGTCTCCGCCTCACATCCAAACTTCAAGTTTTTTAGCCCCCAAGAATGGAAACCAAACTCCGCCCACGATTTGGTCTCTTGATCGGATTTAGGCTATGCATTATGAGAGTTGGCAGGGCTTTTTAACGTGCAAGTTCACTAGATGTGTTGATTTTAAAAAAGGCAGGTATAAAAAAAGTTTCAAAAAATCCATTGTCATCTTATTGGCAGTTATTTACTATGGAAGATCGAATACAGTTTTGAAACTTCCGTTGAAATGCTCTGGTAGCAGATATAATATTATAGACATGAGTTTGTTTTCATTTCTATCAGTGCTTCGTTTCCAGTCTTTCTATTAAACATAATTTGCATATAAAAAATTAACACAAAGAATTTAGTTATGAATTTGCGTAAAAATCAGTACATTGTATGTTTATATATATATATATATATATATATCGTTGATTTAATGCATTACAGAGGTAATTCAAATGCTTCGAATGTTTTTTGAAAAGCAATTGTGTGAAATTTGGCAGATTCCATCATTAAATAAATCCATAATATAAACTTTAAAAAGGTGTCTAATGCAAGCTGCACTCCGATCGTGTTCAATAACAAATTACAGTTTGAACTACTTCTATCGGGACTGAGAAAATGGATCATTTTTTATTTTTGATGACAGCTAAAATGCTCCAATTAGATGTGAGTATTAAAAAACAGCCTTCCTTCACCCCTCCCAACTCGGAGCTTTGCGCTTCAGCGATCGTCCTTCAGCCGCTCGTCCGTCCCCCCCAAAGTTCGGACCAGGTTTCCGCCCCTGCGCGGCAATACTGTAGTACAGTTGTTATCATTAGGCCTATAGCGTAATACTCCAGAAACTCGATTGTATAGGCTTTGATAAAGTCCTCTCTGCTTCCTCCATTTCTCCAGTGTTAGTAAATGCATGATTACATTTTTACATTACTTCATTTGGGGGTGTTCAAACACACCCTTAATGCGGCCTTGATGTCACGTGACACTCTTTGTACAAAGAAATTCTGTCCTTGTCCGAGAGACTCTTTCTTTTTTACTTTCAACAACATGTTGCTGCGTACTGTAGGCCTATGCATTCTTGTATGTAGGCTATTCATGTAACCATGATTGTGTTTGCATAATATTATTAGAATTATGCATGCATGGTTGACTGCAGAAGACTTGCGTAGATGCTATAAACTTAGTATAATATCGATCAACGACGATCAGGATGCATTAAGTTAAACAGACGTTCCTTCTGCAGTTGTCTTAGAGTTTTCGAATACTGGTACCTTGCTAACTCTAACATGGTCAACAGAGGACCAAAACGTGTGCGAAATGATTAAGGGTTGCAACAATTGAAGGAAATCTGCGGTAGATGCAGAAAGTGGGGGAATTAAGATAAAGCTCGTTACAACCATTCACTGTAGGCAGTGTAGGGCCTACCACTGGATAGGCTATGTCTTCCAGCATCATCACTCTGCTTCTCTGTCCAGCATACGCCATGATCAACATGGTCACTGGGAGCGCTTCTGAGTAGATTACCTTGAAGGTGCGCTATATAAAACGTCAATAATAATAATAATAACTATACAGTAGTATACACAATGCACATACCACGGCTATTACCAATTGCCATCAAGGTTGCCACCACCGACTGTGTATGTGTGTGTTTCCTGATGCCTCGCAACCGCTGCAGTCAACATTTGGTGGACAAGTCGTTGACCAATACGATTGATGATGATGACCGCAGCTGACGATTTAATTATTATGATCAACACCTGAAAGAGTCGTTGACCAACTTGACCACACTCTCAAGGATGCCTTCCAAATGTGTCCACGCATATTTTGTTCTGCTTGAGGTTTTTTGTTATGACGCAGATTGCATGCACAGACTTCTAGAAACTGCGACTATATAACAGGTCACTATATAGCAAGTAAACTCCACATAGCCTATTTAAAGTTTCACAAAAGGCTATTAAATCACTACGGTATGCACATTGTACAGTGTACAGGGCACCAGCTTATTCACAAGCGCTCCAATCTGTACTGCGTTCAACTGCAGAGAATTGTATTCATTTGATTCTTTGTATTCTCAAGAATAATAGCATTTTCTTCGGTTAATCTTCTCTGTGGATTATTTCCGCACATTGCGTTTCAATCGTTTTCTTCTTTCCATTCGTCTGCCTTTGGTGATCTGACTTTATGGCCTGCCGTGACAGTAAGGATCGCTATAGCATGTCCAACCGGCATAAAATTCAGTCAGTATACGCTCCCCAATGTTTGTTCATTTATCCTCCTTACTCTTCTTTTTCTTTTCCTCTTCCTCTTCCTCCTCCTCCTCTTCTTCTTCTTATTCTCCTACTGCCAATTCTAATTATTCTTCCTTCTCTTCTTCCCTTTCTTCTTCTTCTTCTTCTTCTTCTTCTTCTTCTTCTTCTTCTTCTTCTTCTTCTTCTTCTTCTTCTTCTTCTTCTTCTTCTTCTTCTTCTTTTTCTCCTACTAGTGCCTACATATATTCTAATTCTTCTTCCTTTTCTTCTTCCTCCTTCTATTCTTCTACTTGTTATTATTATTCTTATTTTTCTATTCTTTTTTATTTTTATTCTTATTCTTCTACGTCTAGGCCTACTTTTTCTTCCCGTTCTGTGGTTTTGGTTGGGTTGAAACTTGAAACACGATAAAAGAAGAAACTGGCTTTTAAATATGTCTTTTGTCCACAAGTGGATTGATTGATTGTCCGCGACAGTTGGGATTCGAATAATTTTTAAAGAATACATGTACATGTATACTGTGTCTGTTTTAACCTACTTCCTAGAATAGATAAGTAAACAAATGGGTATTTTAGCCATCAGTACTGTAGCCTGTCTCTCATATTTTTATTTTCGGTTGTTTTCTCGGCATCTATAGATTTCTTTCGTTACGTCACAGACCTATTTCCTATTTCTTAAGCCGACGTGTTTTCCATTTCCAGTTCTTCGTTTTCCATTCCTGTTCCATTTCTGGATGGCATCAAACGGTTTTTTTGTCGGTGAGAGACTGGATATTCACCATCCGACGATCATCGGATCGTGAGTGCATTCTGCTGTTCATGCAATTGAAGGAGCCTCGGGCTGCGATGCTTGTACTACGTTGACCATTCAATTGCTCGACAAACGAAACTTTCCCCTTTCAGTCTCGCCATCTGTTTCGGCGCACTTTGCTGTCTCCAGTCTTTCTCACAGCTGCTACTACGTCGACCCCCGTTTGATTGGCAGTCTGTCGAATTGCTATGTCTGTATCTGTCTGTCTCTGTCTCTCTCTGTCTGTCTCTGTCTGTCTTTCTCTATTTCGCTTTGTCTTTCTCTGTCGCTCTCTGTCCCTCTTTCTGTCTCTGTCTGTCCATGTCTCTGTCTGTCTTTTGTCTTTCTGTCTTTCTGTCTGTCTGTTCACTCTGTTGTCTGTTGTCTTTCTGTCTCTGTCTGTCCATGTCTCTGTCTGTCTGTTGTCTTTCTGTCTTTGAAGTCTGTCTGTTGTCTATCTGTCTCCGTCTGTCTCTGTCTATCTCTGTCTGTCTCTGTCTATCTCTGTCTGTCTGTCTGTATGTCTCTGTCTGTCGCTCTCTGTCTGTCACCGTCTGTCTCTGTTTGTCTCTCTCTGTCTGTCTGTGCGTGTGTCTGTCAGTGTGTGTCTGTCTATCTGTATGTCTGTCTCTCACTCTCTTTCTCTTTCTCTGTCCCTATTTCAGTTGCCTAATTGTCGATTCCACTGACGAGGAGCCCCGTGCGCCACTGCCGCCTCAGCAGATATTTTATTACCGTCAACGTCTGCTTCGAAATCCGTTCTGGCTGCATCGGTCGTCAGCTCAGCCGCTGACGGAAATCAGTTTCTAGTTGCACACTTGATCTCTCATCTAAAGTCGCCCTCTGTCTCCTTTCTCCTCCTCCTGCTGCTGCTGTCCCGTGATTAGGAATGAAGGCTAAGGATTTCAGCGAAGGTTGTTTGCCTTCTTTTCGACGTCATTACTTCGGCAAACCGTCTTCGTCCAATCGAGTTTTAGTCACGTCGGATTACTGCGGAGTCAGGCACCGACTGTGTACGCTGTCGATTTTACAATAATTGCATACAGTAGTAGCAGTATGCATGCAACCTGTAATAATGTACGCTGGCACTTCTACAGAAAAAATATCCTATATAAATTTTTAACTGTTTTGCAATAATTGCCTACAGTAGTAGCAGTATGCATGCAGCCTGTAATATTATAATGTACGCTGGCACTTCTACAGAAAAAATATCCTGTATAAATGTTAATTCCTAATTTATAGAGCGCTTTTCTAAAGCTATGGGGGCAGGCAGGGCTTTTTAACGTGCAGTTGTAGACAAATGTGCAGATGTAGGCCTATAGAAGCACTTATGTACAGCTAGAACTAGTAAAAAAAGTCATTGTCCTCCGATTGGAAGTAATTTACCATGGATGATGGGAAAGGAAAGAAGAAGTTGTGCAGTTCTAAAAATTCCTCAAAAACAGCCCTGGGGCAAGACGCCATCTTATTCACGGGCGCTGCGTCGAATCAAATGCGTGGGTTGTCTAGACTCTAGAGAGAGACTAGAATGAGGAGAAAAACTGAACGCCAGAGGCCAGACATCGGTCTTCATCCAATCATTGTTGGACATCGTCAGAACTGTATATTCAGACCTAATGATGTAAGTTTTTATAGTAGTGATAGGGCATTAAAAATGCTTTCGTATGCACGAACTCTCATTGAGGGTTTTTAGCGTAGATCGTTAGCACGATTGTCTGAATTAACTGATTGGAAGTTATTCGTGGATGTGGCAATTGCTAAAACATGAATAGGCCAACCATCTGGATACATCCAGATAGAATTAGTTAACTCCATTATGTGACTCCTCCAGATATACATGTAGCAGCATCGCGAAATGGTTTCCAGCTCTAGAAGTGTTTATCCCACTTCTCTCTCTCTCTCTCTCTCTCTCTCTATCTCTCTCTCTCTCTCTCTGTGTGTCTGTGTCTGTGTCTATGTCTGTGTCTGTCTCTGTCTCTCTCTCTGTCTCTGTCTGTCTGTCTGTCTGTCTGTCTCTCTCTGTCTCTGTCTCTGTCTCAGTTTGTGTGTGTGTCTCTCTGTCTCTGTCTCTGTCTCTTTTTCTGTCTGTCTGTCCGTCTCTCTCTCTCTCTCTCTCTCTCTCTCTCTCTCTCTCTCTCTCTCTCTCTCTCTCTCTCTCTCTGTCTCTCTGTCTCTGTCTCTCTCTCTTTCTCTCGTCTCTCTGTCTCTCTGTCTCTCTGTCTCTCTGTCTCTCTGTCTCTCTGTCTCTCTGTCTCTCTGTCTCTCTCTGTCTCTCTGTCTCTGTCTCTCTCTCTTTCTCTCGTCTCTCTGTTTCTCTGTCTCTCTGTCTCTCTGTCTCTCTGTCTCTCTGTCTCTCTGTCTCTCTCTGTCTCTCTGTCTCTCTCTCCCTCTCTCTGTCCAGGGCTGTAGACTGATAATTACATTGCGCATCTCATATCAGAAATCAGAACCTAATTTTTGAGTCGGGTTTGGAATAACAAAACAGACAAATTATATCTGTCGACTGCAACAGTTGCACATGTTGTAGCTTTCAGACCGAGTGTAAGCGTTCCAATATCCTTGATGCCCGCCATGTTTTTTCTCATTTACGAGATTATCCGTCGTCCACAGCTTGGTGACCTTCAAAAAGACCAAGGCAAAATGCGTGCGTGGGTTCCAAAACTGTGCTATTTTTGTGATTTCAATAGGCTAATGTTTCCAAAAAGTTGTGTGGGCATTACCCTGTCTCGACCACGGATCAGCGCTGTATGCTGGCAAAATTTGAGGTCAGCACGCGCTATCGCATAACATTTAATCAAATCTTTCAAAACGTTTTCTCGGTTCTCTCAGGTCTCAGTGGACTGAGAGAGTTTTTTTTTTATTCTGCTCCTATTTTACGTAGCCTATTGGTTATTGATTTCTACCAATTGTACACGGTTGTTTAGAAATGCAAAAATTCTCACTCCAGATGGACAGACGAAGACGGTCAGCGTTTAATATTAAATTTAGTTCCCCATGTTTGGGGGATTCACGCTTCTGGGGGTGGGGGTGGAGGTGGGGTATCGGGCAAACGGAAGTTTTTAGCGGACGGCAACCGCTGAGGCAGTTACTGTAGCCTAACCGACGACGACGACCTTTATCCGGTTGATTTTTTCTGACGAACCTTTTTTACTCTTTCTTCTCAAATTTCCTCAAAAACGAACAGATTTTACGTGCACCCAATATACTATAATTATGTGTAAAAAAACCTGTACCAATTTTCTGGGGAATATGCTATGTATGGAATTTGGGGTGTATATTCTATGTGCATGTCAGGAACAGCTTAAGATTTTTCAGGGGTATGTCATTTCTGGGGGAACTTCTCCCAGACATGCTATCCTGTTGTCTACGCTGGACTTACTTCCAGGGCCACTCGGGGTCACAACAGTCCTTTCAGTCAGACAAATATTTAATCATTGTCGTAATATTAACCCTCGGGCTACCAAGCTTTTTTGTAACACTGACTACCAAGGGGGGTGGTTACCACCCCAGGATTTTGGGTTTGGTTTGAGATATCATAACTTCATTTCATTTCTGCACAAAATGGTATATTTAGGTTTAAAATATATGAAAGCACCCCGAAGTTATGAATTTTTTACCGTAGGCACCCGTCGATTCCACAAAATGTATACTTTTGCATAAGCAAAATATTAGATTCTGTGTTTGTTTAACATAATTTATTTATTTAAAAATAGTTTACATATAATAAAGTCCAGTATCCAACTATAAAAGCTAGTAATAAGATAGTTTTAATTACAATAAAAAGAAAAAAACATGTATTAGCTGCTGAAAAACGTTTAAGCAGACTTATCGGTTTGCGTTGTAAACAAAACCCAACATTTTCACACATTTAAATTTATTTTGAGCACTTCCGGTCATCAAATATCAAATTAATTAGTATCAAAAATAGCCCTGAATGCCCTCTATACAATGGCATAATTTATTTCTCTTGAAAAATTAATTATGAATAATTTTTAATAGGAAAAACATGAAAATGTTATGAAAATAAAACACCTTTTTATATATTTTAATTTATTTTGAGCCCTTCCGGTTGTCAAAAGACAACTGCGTGACCACCAAAATGTAGCCCCACATTCCCTCTACAGAATGGTGTAATTTGTGTCTCTTCATGTCAAAGGACGGATAAGATACAGCCGATAATCTAAGGGGGTGGTATCCACCCCCCACCCCCCTGGTGCCTCGGGTATATCGGGTATAACTTTTGAATGGTATGGTATATCATCACACATTTTAGCTCAAAATGTGCGCAAATGAATCCTCTACAGCTACCTAAAACGTCAAAATTTTATTCCAAACACAAAAAGTTTTATTCGTGAAAAACCTAGGGGGGTGGTTACCACCCCCCTGGTAGCCCGAGGGTTAAAGCGCAATAATCTTCATCGATATCAAATCACAAAGCTGGAAACTCACTTAGATCTATGATAAATGGTCTACACAAATAAATGACATTTCAAGCTCCACGTGAAATATGACATTCAAGAGCAATATATTTTGCACAAAAAGCAGGATTATTAAGTAAAATAGCGGTCGCTTTGACCGTTTAGGCTTAACAATAGACAGAGGGGTGGGACTGTGGACTAGTCTCGTTTCCTGCAGCAATCGTTTCGGAAAGTCCCAGACAGTCGCCAGACGAGACTGCAGGCAGATTATATCATCTGGGCATTTTTGGGGTTGGGGGTGGGGTTGGGGTGGAATCATAAGTCTGAAATAACCCGTCAGTTGCGAGATGTTTAGGTATTGGTGCTCATCGTAGATCTAAATAGAGTGTGCCTGATGTCTAGACTGCATCAGCAGCAGCAGCAGCAGCAGCAGCAGTAGCAGCAGCAGCAACATTGGCAGCATCGTCTGCGTACTTGTGCACTTCGGTTCTGCACGGTCGTTTGCGCACTCAATCGATCGGCAGTTTGGGAAACAGTGCAGCATGCATGTAGGACTCTTTGTAGGAGTCTAAGACTTTTACGACGTCTGTAATTATTCGAGGTCAGCGACACGTATTACGACGTCACGATTTGCTCAGAATATCGATAAATATAAATACAGTGTATACATAATTACATATAAATACAGTATGTGCCACAGGGAGTTTTATATGGAATAGTCTTTTTGAATTTAGCACGTTGTTTTAGAATCACATATGAAATATTCAGATTTTCAGTCGTTCAGATTTTTAGATGAATTGCTGAGAGTTTGATCGCGACCAATAGACTGAGTAGACTGCTCGAAGAGGCGCTATAGAAAATGCGAGAAATAAATAGCCTAAATAAAATAAATGAATAACTAAATAAATATGTAGACTATGTAGGCCCGATGTATGCATGTTTGCATGTTTGTATGTAGGCTATGA
>OX243819.1:24877766-24892766 GCA_945859605.1 Lumbricus rubellus | reverse complement strand
AAAATCAGTGGTGACCAGTGTAATAAGAAAGTCTCGTACTGGTATGGTTGCATTAATATTCTAATTGTAGCTGTAGTGTTGTGCTGTCGTTGCACTGTTGATCTGCATGTTTTCGTTGCATTTCTGCCAAATTTTGACTGATGATAATAATGGTCCTTATGTAAAAGGAAAAAAACCGGTCGTTATTAAATTTTGCTGATGCAATTGATTCGAATATTACATGTATATGTGCCAGACACTCTTGGTATTTGAGAAGTGATCGGCTTTCCATAGCAAGCACGTGGAAGTAATAAACTAATAATTAATAGCAGAAATAGCATTTAAAAACAGTTTTTATATGACTTTGGATTTAGATTTAGTTGCAATGCATTTCGTTTCATACTCCCACCTTCTAATAATTGAACACAGTAAACCATCGGACATGCAAATGTAGGCCTACGTGACATTGTGTTGCTTGAAGTTCACACAAAAAATGCTGAGATTAAAGCAAGGTCAACTGTAGGCTATTATACATGACATTATACATGACATTATACATGACATCATACATCGCATTATACATCACATTATACATGACGTTATACCCAGTAGATCTACGCACACGTTTGGTTGGAGGCTAAATTCGTCGCAGGGGAAAAATTTCGTCATTTGGTGTCCCCTTTTTGTCACCTCAATTCATTAATCAACTGATCACATCGGAACACATTATATTACTGGTGCATGTAAACTCAGACGAATGTAAATAACTGACATCTGCCCTCGTAAGCCGAGACAGAGCAAATAAAAGCTGGACTAGAGCAAACAGCATTTTATGAATTCGCGCGATGATTTTTATCATCGCCCAGTCATTACTTAGTTGCGGCGGAATCTAAGGCTTTCTTCGAGCAAAGACTTTCCATCCGTCTCAACCAATCGGCTTCTTCTCTCGAAGGTCCGATGGGGCCCACCGAGGGCGCCTCGAAGGTCCGATGGGGCCCCACCGAGGGCGCAATAAGTGAATCGTTCGACCACCAAAGTATTTGCTCGTGTGTGTGTCGTGTCGTGGATTCGGTGCCCAAGAGAAGAAGCCCGATTGACGACGATGGCGACAAAGCGAGGAGTAATTGTTGACTCTGTTTCGATCGATAAAGGGCTAGAATTTCATGAATGCGCTCTACTCACAAGGGACATGGTGGTGGCTATAGTGTCTGCCCTTCTACTCGCTGTCGTCTGTGCTCTGTATCGAGTGGAGCAGCGTCGAGAGTATAACGCGAGAGCTGCGTGTATGCCAGCTGCGAGAGTATATGCTGCTCTGATAGATCACAACGTCTTTTCTCGTTGCGATCACAGAAGCGAGCGATATTTCTAGGAGAATCTACCGTTGTTCTTCGGGGTCAAGAGAGGTCGTCTGTGATTGAAATTTCTCTTTCCAATTATTAGGGCTAGCAGGACTTTGTAGATGTTGCTTTGACGAGGGATTGACCAAGTTAGTCTTCACAACCGACGCTCGTGAATAAGCTGGTGCCCTGCGCTTGGCTTTCGAGTGGCGTTCTAAAAATTTGGAGATTACGATTACGACGAAACGAAGAGGAAACGAATGATCATGTAAGTACTTTGTAAATAATTGGATACCGCGTAAAGATGATAATGCAACGAAATTGAAACGACAATAGAACAATAATGCATCGATTACAGAACAGAAATACAATGGCAATAGAACAGTAATGCAATGACAATACATAGCACAATAATGCAACGACAATAGAATAGAAATACCATGATAATAGAACAGTAACGCAACGATAATTAATAGAACAGTGATGCAATGATATTTAATAGAACAGTAATGAAACGATAATTAATAGAACAGTAATGCATCGATTAATTATAGAAGAGTGATGCAACGATAATTAATAGTACAATAATGCACCGATTAATTATAGAACAGTAATGAAACGATAATTAATAGCACAGTGATGCATGCAATGGTTATTCTGTTCTTTCCAATTTTTTTAGGCTTTGATTGAAAGCTTCGGCGACGAAATCATTTCCTCCGCCTGCCTATACTCCATGTAATCCTCTGGCCATCATCGGCTAAGACCTTCTAGATCTCATTCCATCTCTTTAACATATGCTTCGATAACTCTCTCTTCCGCATCTGCTTCCATCAGATATTATTGCAGTAAGCCTACATTGATAGGTCATGCACATAGTTGCTGGTGTCTTCGGGTCTTACGTCTTTCTTTCACGGTTAAACGGCTTCGTCCGATTTTCTGCTTTTTTGTCACCATGGTCTATTATAATTATTCTTCAATGGCTACAGTATTGTAGACCTACCATGTGATAAACAACAATAGCGATATATAAAATAACAACAGCAGACCTAACTTTAAAAATGCTTTTAACAGTAGCGTGTTGCCAATTCAGTTGACACTTAGCACACACACTGTGACACACATACATGTAGGCTATAATGATAAAATACTATTAATAACAGTTCCGATAATTAAAAAATATTTTAGGTAAAAGAATTAGCAATGCAGATAATAATTATCTAGATTTGCACTCAAGAATATGCCAGAACATATAGACAATTTATTTTGAACAGATGACGACCTTGTCGATTTACAATTTTTGACTTTCATCCGTTGCTCATATTACAATCTCTGCTGATTAATTATTAATTATTGCTTCTGCTTTGTATTGCGAATTAATATTGCACCCGCTGTTCCGGAATTCGTAGGCGATTCAGTTGGTCCTTTGTGATGGCAATTAATGTATCATTAATGTATCATTAATGTATCATTAATGTATCATTAATGTATCATTAATGTATCATTAATGTATCATTAATGTATCATTAATGTATCATTAATGTGAAAGCCGGTGATCACGATTATTGCTAATGCGATGATCGACGTTGTAAATGACAACGGCCACTACCACGATGATGGTGGTGATGATAAATTGACGATGATGATGATGATGACGGTGATGATGATGATGATGATGATGATGATGATAATGATGATAATGACGACGATGATGATAATGGCGTCGGTGATTGCTGTATTGTTGTGCGGTCGGCAACAGTTACTGTAATGCGTGTTGATGACTTCGTCAATACGTCATTTAATTAAACGCTCGTGACAGAGAGCAGCGCACGCGCACGCCCCCACCCCCCAACCCCACCCTACCACACACACACGCACACACACACACGCCCTCGCAGACACACTGCGGAGGAGACAAAAGGCGAACATACATCCCTAAGGACCATGTCGGCCATGACAGCCGAGTCCAAGGCTCGCGTTATTTATCCAGCGCAAGTCTTTTCCTCGCAGATGCTACCCTGCAGCGGTCGTATATAATATATATAAATTATATATATATATATATATAAATTATATATATGTATATATATATAGAGGTGAGCCTTGAAAGCTTTGAATGCATGCAGTGTACATGTATATTATGTATATGCATATGTATATGCTATGCTATGCAATTATGCATTGGCTGTTGGTGGCAAGTGAGTCAAGAAACGACGAATGACGATTTAATTGTGCTCTTAACTTTAACCACCTGCAGCAGCCGACGACAGACAGACAGACAGACAGACAGACAGACAGACAGACAAACAGACAGACAGACAAACAGACAGACAGACAGACAGAACTGTCAACTCAGCGGCGCATGTCGTTCAAAAGAACTTAAAGAAAGAGAATTGATCAAATGTTCCAGACTCAGTAAAAACCGTTTGCATAATAAGCTTATATACATGTATATAATATATACAGGGTGCGCCAAAAAAGTAATCCCCTACGGTTTTTAGCCCATATCTTGGCCAAAAATACTAATTTTTAAATGACATTTTGCAGTCTTAAAGGCAATTCATATTTAGGTACAATGGTTCAAATTTCATCAAAATATTTCAAAAGGAACAAAAGTTATGCCACTTTTAGGGAGGCCACCCACCGTTTTTTGACGATTGAAAAACGAAACGCAACAAAAACTAGGTTTCCCCCCAATATCTTGGCCAAAAGTAGGAATTTAGATATGAAATTTTACAGGCGTAAGGACAATTCATATTTACACATGATGTCCAGATTTCATTAAAATATTTCTAGCACAACAAAAGTTATACCTCTTTTAGTGAGGCCACCCCCAATTTTTGACGATTCAAAGACGTAACGCTGCGAAAAGTAACAAAAACACAATTTTATTAAGTCTCATCTCAAATAATAATAATAAGAAGTGTTGGCATTGGTGGTGGGCACATTGAACACACGTTGTGAAGCACTACCATGTTCATTTGACAACAGTTATTTGAGATGAGACAATAAAATCACGTTTTGTTACTTTTTGTTGCGTTACGTTTTTGAATCGTCAAAAAACGGTGAATGGCTTCTCTAAAAGAGGCATAACTTTTGTTCCGTTTGGAATATTCTGATGAAGTTTGGCCATCATGTGTAAATATGAATTGTCCTAAAGCCTGTGAAGTTTCATTTCGAAATTCCTACTTCCGGCCAAGATATTGGCAAAAAACCTCGTTTAGTTTTTGATTCGCCAAAAAACGGCGGGTGACCTCCCTAAAAGTAGCATAACTTTTGTTCTGTTTGAAATATTTTGCTGAAATTTGACCATTGTACGTAATTTTGAATTGCCTTTAAGACTGTAAAGTTTCATTTAAAAATTCGTATGTTTGGCCAAGATATGGGCTAAAAACCGTAGGGGATTACTTTTTTTTTGGCGCACCCTGTACACAGACAAACAGACTGACAGATATAATAGAGAGAGCGAGAGGGCGACAGGACAGACAGACAGACAGACAGGCAGACAAACAAACAAACAGAGAAGACATGCAGACAGATCTCTCTCTCTCTCTCTCTCTCTCTCTCTCTCTCTCTCTCTCTCTCTCTCTCTCTCTCTCTCTCTCTCTCTCTCTCTCTCTCTCTCTCTCTCTCTCTCTCTGTTCCTGCCAGACAGGGACAGAGAGAGATAGGGTGAGAGTCACTTTTAGTGCAGATCCATAATATAATATAGAAATAATTGGCATATATATATAGGCCCTATATACACTCATTCCCCTCTGTCAGTTCCCTGGACATTTCTCTTTGTTCGTTTCCCACGAGGCCATTTCCTCTGGTCGCTTTCCCGCCGGACATTCCCGTTTCATTATAGATAAAACGGTTCACTCACTGTCAGCCGGAGTCCATTATTATTACAATATTATCACATTATTATTTCCATTATTATACTCCAGTGCTTTTGTGCTAAACTCTGATGCATGACGGCAATAAAATTTATACTCAAATCACGCGCTATAATGTTACATTAACTGCAGGCGCTTCGTAGGAATATAATAAGTCCTTATAATTATAATGATTAATCATTATTATTCAATGAATGTGTAGTAAAATTCAGTTATTAAAATCTTATTCTAAAACACCTTCAGTGGACGAATGGTCCATAAGCATTTAGGGCAGAAATTATTAGACATGGCGGAGGCGGCGGTCGTCAACGGGCTTGCAAACGATCGTCAACGGGCGAACGATCGTCAACGGGCAGACGATCGTCAACGGGCAACAAACGGATGAACTGCTGACTCGATGCATTTTCTAAGACATATCAAGGAGGACAAATGGACCTCATTGCAAGTTCATACTATTATTATTATACGGTGTTTATTGAGTTCATTCACACAAATCGTCAGTCTGCAGATCGATGCCAGATATACCTTAATGACGTCTTCTCGAGGAGAATTCTTTGCATCGATTTCTGCAATTTCCTTTTCGGATTTGGCATGCAGCAACGTGATTTATTCTCAATAGTGTGTGGCGCAGTGACGGGCTTCTTTCTGTCTGTGATCTAAACAACGATTATTTATTATTGATATGGACTTGCTGATCCCATGCATGCAATAATACTTTGACCAGTTTGCAGCTATAGACCTACAGGCGTGCCTTCTGAGTTCAGTACAGAGTGGGATCTATTGCTAAGCAGATATATTGCGTAGATCCTAAGCCTAAAAGCTTATTGTTCATCTTCATTGCCAGTGAAAAAGAAGCTATGTAGTCTCTCTCCCACAAGCGGTTTTTTGTGGCGCTCAGTTTACGACACATGCCAACTGCACATCCATTAACTCCATGGAGAGTCCAATGCCGGATTAAAGGCTAAAGGAGAGTAAAAAAATAAACGAATGTTATGTATCCCACAGTGAGATAATAGACATTATATAGCACTATATTCTAATACACAGGATATTAGAGAAAAAAGCGTCTCACTTACTGACTGACTGCATATGGTGAACGCAGCATATTAATGATATTATAGTGAATAAATTATGTTCGGTTACGTTTAAGAACCACTGTTCAGATTCATTCATTGTTCATTACGGAGATTTATATAGCGTCTCTTTAAGGTTACTGCTTACTACACAGGAGCGCTCCCGACCCATGCAGTCCCGACTGAAAAGACCGTTTTAAGGCTGCGATAAAACGCATCTGAGCGAGCCTTTTAGGCATATGGGGGCCTGAAGACAGTGGGGGCCATACCGTGGGCCAATAAGTTAGTAACAGAGTGACGACTGTGTTAGCTAAAGGCAATTTGCACTCTGCAGGGAAAGAATGGCTGCTAGAATAAGCTTATAGAGCGGAAGTTAAAATACTATGCAGGAGCGGCACATATAGGAGGCACCACCACACCATGCAAAGTAGAGATCCGTATAATTATGATCCGCTGTGGGATAGCTATCCAATGCATGACATCCAGTATGTAACCGGTTGCATGATCCAGTTTTGGGATGCGACCAATAAGGTGCGCGGCCGTGCGTGGGACTCACTCCAAGCACCTCTCCCCCAACCCCCCAGACGGGAGACCAGCGTGGAGGCGCAGTAGTAGCCTAATATACAGGGTGGCTCAAACAAAAATACCCCACTGGATAAAATGCAATATCTTCGCAACCGATTGAACTTTTTCTGCAAAAATTTTCCAATTTGTAGGGGAATGAATTTCCAACAATCCCTGAAAGTTTCACTTTAAAATTTTCATGTTTGCAAAAGTTACAGCTGTTTAAACTTTCAATTTCGTTTTTTCAAATATCCGCGGAAAAGTTAGCGTCACTTGTAGATTTCCATGTCAAATGATATCACTTTCACCACGACCGCAGAAATCCGTTTTGCAGATTATCGTAACGTATGATTGGAGTGTCCACTCCCTGCTTTAACTCGACATCAAATTATTTTTGTGAAGCTCAGTATGGCCTTGTTGATCGAGTCCTACGGCAACTGATCCCACATTAGCAGCAAGACTTCCTTCAGTTAGCCAATGTTCTCCAACATGGGATGAAATGTCTTGCATCATTCCAGCATAGCTTCCCAGTCATAATAAACAAAAGGGTTAAGGTCTGGCGAGTTTGATGGTCATTCACCTGTGCCAATAAATATACCGAAGTTGATGGCAATAAGACAGCATCATCATAATCAACCCTGCCGTGCGAGCAAGCAGGCGCACCGTCCTGCTGGAAAATAAAACCAAATGTTAGAACATGCCTTCAGTGTTCAATGAGTCTGGGTAACAGAGTTCAACGGTAATTTTGACATTTAGCCTACTGAATGGGATTAAATGCAGTCTTTTCTTGCAGCCGTAACACACGCCAGCAGATTTGACGCCGAAACCATGATGCGCTTTGCAAACTTTACCTTTACGACTACCAAGCGAATTTCGTGAACATCACGTTTTTTTCCGTCGGACCAAACGACCACTGTCTTTCGACATCTGACTTTTGCTACATAATCACGTCTACAGATAGCCTTCAATGTGCTCAGGCTCCACTTTTCCCTGGGTATTTTGCTATGACCTTGCAATACCCGAGTCTCTGATCACGCAACGCCCAAGTTCCCACTTTATCATCTGCAGAAACTTTGCCCATGACGTTCAGTACGGATTCACTAATTGAGACCTTAATAATATATAAAATATCACCAAATACTACAAGATTGCTTCATAAACAGCTTATTTACAGCTCTTAGTAAGATCTTATGATATCATAATCAATTTCTACGTTGAAATTTGCAAACAAATCTTAAAGAAATCACATGTATTGGAACGTGATTCAGCAGAAATGTGAAAAAATGGAAAAACGTTTTTAAACAGCTGTAACTTCTGAAGTAATGCAGATTCATTATTTAAATTTTCAGGAATTGTTGCAAATTCTTTCCTCTATAAATCCTGCTATTTTCATAAAATAATCTCGATTGGTTGCGGAGATATTGCATTTTTACTGGTGGGGTATTTTTTTTGAGCCACCCTGTATACTATAGCCTACTATACTATTTCCCGTTGCTAAGTTCTTCTAACACACCTGCAGCATAATTTTTTATTATTGTCTATCTTCCATATATATACATATATATACACATAATATACATATATTATGTATATATAATATATATAATATAATATATAATATAATATTTAATATAATATATAATATATAATATATAGAATTATATATACTGTGCGTTTAGGTAATTGGTATTGAACATTTGACAGTTTTTACTCTTTTGGTCAGCTTTGTTCCATTCAAAAGCTCATAAGAGCTTTCAGCGAATTTAATTAATTCGTAGTGGCGCTATATAATGCCTGGCAGCTTATTGTTCGTCGCCAGTGACTATAGGCTGTAAGCTACATGCGCGGCTTTTTCTATGGTGCTGAGAAATTGATTTAAAAAATAACAGTTAATTACATGTCAACAGACATTGTGGGGTGCGGTGGTGTAGGGACTTGGACCCATAATCTGAAGGTAATTGGGGGTTTGATTCTTCGAATCAGCCTCAAGCCACCACGCAGGACCCTGGGCAAGTCTTTTAATCACAATATATAATGATTGCTCATGCGCTTCGGCGTGAAACTCCAATTCAGCATCCACGCTGTAGTCGGAAGCGCCTTTGAGTAGTCTTGAAGAGGCGCTATAGCAAGTGCTCATATATATATATATATACATACATACATACATACATACATACATACATACATACATACATACATACATACATACATACATACATACATACATACATACATACATACATACATACATACATACATACATACATACATACATACATACATACATACATACATACATACATACATACATACATACATACATACATACATACATACATACATACATACATACATACATACTTGAGAGAATTGAATGCACTTTGAATATTGTTTCTATTCGCTGACGTCAACTGTTTACTGGACTATATAAAAAATTATAAACCAACGACGAAATTGATCCTTTAAGAACTGTAGACGATTTCCATTTTCTAGTCAACAGCACTTTCAATCCAATGGCTCATCTGTTCCTACAACAGAAACTATCTGTTCGTAGATTGTTATATAGTCGATCAAGACCATACAGCCATAAGAGCCTATAATGCCAGTAGAGCCCTGGAGCTTCCTAGAGCATAAACATTTTACTCAGCCAGACTGTACTGTGGCCCTCATGAGCACTTTAGCAGAAGTGTCTGCGCAATGGCTACATCTGCCAGACAATCTGTTTCACTATATACTAGCTGCGCAGTAATATTCACTTTAGACAGAGTCTTCTGTTACATTAATAATTGAGTGGATTTTTTCTTTCAGGTTTTGCAATAGACGCGTCTGAAGACAAGAGGCAGCGGAAATGCAAGATGACTGCTGCAGTCATGGTGCGAGTATACAGCAGGCGTAATCGTGTCCTTGTACCTGCACATGTTGATGATGATGGAGTCGCCTGCACAAGTGTCTGGTGCCAGCACAAGTGTCTGCTGCTGCTGCTGCGGCTGAAGAGAGACTGAGCTGCTGAAGTATCTCATCACTTGCGATCTAAGACTTCTTTATTTACAATACCTGTAAAATGGATTCCCAGCTGATCGCCGAAATGGTTCCCAAGAGTCGATCCATCGCCGCCGTACTAGACAACTGGACGGTCCTCCAGTCTCCTTCGATTTCCATCAGCCTATCACCGGATTCATCCTCCTCCTCTTCGTCCTCCTCCTCCGCTACGGATGATACGTCATCCACGTCCAGTTCCCGGATGCTGGACGCAGCGGAGCGTATCTTCGGCGGCTACATCGTTCCGGTCGTCTGCGTCTTCGGAATCACGTGCAACGCTTTCAACACTATCATCCTCACGCGACGCAGCATGAAGGGCTCGCCGTACACGTACCTCCTGGCCCTGGCCGTGACGGACATCATGGTACTGACGCTGTCGTTGGTCGAGAGCTCCCTCGCCAAACCGTTCGGTGATGGGGTCTTCTTCTGGCAGATCTACGACGCATACATCTTCTACCCGATCGCCAACGTTTTCTCGAACTCGAGCGTCTGGATCACCCTCATAATGACGCTCGAGAGGTACATTTCGGTGAGGTACCCGCTGAAGGCGAAAGAGATCTGCACCCGGCGATTGGCCCGACGCACGATCGTGGCCACCGTCATCGTGTCCTTCGTCGTCAACCTGCCGCGGTTCTTCTGTTCGTCGGTGACGAGGACCGACGCGGGGACGTACGAGCGACGGTCGACGGAGTTCGAGTCGGGCGATTTCTACCGGTTGTTCACGTGGATACACGTCGCCGTTCTGCACTTCATCCCATGTCTGCTGCTGATGTATCTGAACGCTAGCCTCATAGCTATTGTCTGTAAAGCCAATCGCAGACGGGCCCAGCTGCGCGCCTCTCCCACGGGAAGCAGAACGGAGAAGAGCGGCGGAGGCGGAGGAGGAGCCGCAGGAGGAAGTCACGGGGACGTCACGTGTCAGTCGACGGAGCAGATCCGGTTGACGATCACGTGCATCAGCATCATCTGCCTATTCCTCATCTGCATCGTTCCGTCGGCTTTCTCCAATCGGCCGGTGGCGAAGGCGCTGTTCGGTCGCAACCAGACGATGCACGAATTCACCCGCGGCTCCTTCTACCGCCTGCTGCGCGTCATCACCAACCTGCTCGTCTACTGCAACCTCTCTCTGAACTTCGTCCTGTACTGCGTCTTCAACCACAAGTTCCTCTACGCCCTCCGCTACTTCGGACGCACCTGTCTGCACCGCGCCGAACGACGAGTCGTCGCGACCTCTATCGGCGGACGATTCCGTCGTCTGTCGAGCACCACTTCCGCCGGAAATACGACGTCAGAGTCGGTGAAGCTACCGTGCGCAGTGATACACGTCGTCGATGGTGGTGGCGGCGGCGGAGGGATACGCGAGAGCGTTGGGAGGTGGAGTGGCGGGCGTGGAGCGCCTGCCGTCAGGGTAATGACGAGACTGGTAAGGGATTCGTCGTTGGATGGGAAGGAGTTTCGCGTGGAGAAGTCGTATTCCACTGGAGGTGGAAAGCTTTTCCAGTTTCCGCTGCGAACGATTCCACGTTTTCAGTGGAACAACTGCAGTGACAGTCCAGGATGCATGAAGACACCGTCGAAATGACGATGCTGAGGAACACTGCTGTGAACAGCGGACAGTAGACACTATTGTGGCATTACATATATTTAGCACATTTTGTCTTGTACGGCGAGAGGCTGTCAAACTGTGGCCCGTTAAAATTATAGGCTCTACATAAAGTGACTCTGAATTGTGGTTGTTGTGGCGACGACTGTGCGTCTTGTTCGTTGGATTTTGATGTGTGGAATACAATAGAGGCAATTTTGGAAATTTCTTTTCTGTGTGTGTTAATCTTGAATCAATCAATCAATTAATCAATCAGTCAGTCAGTCAGTCAATCAATCACTCAGTCAGTCAATCAATTAATTAATCAATCAATCATTCAATAGATCAATCAATGGATCAATCAATAAATCAACAGGTCAATCAGTCTATCTTGTCGATCTGTCTGTCTATCCGTCTGTCTGTCTCTGTCTGTCTGTCTCTCTGTCTGTCCATCTATGGAATCTAAATAAAATCCATTCAAGATAACTTTTCAGAGGCTCTCCCGAACCAGGCACGGCAAACAAAGAAAGTCTTGAGTAGTTTAGAAGAAGAGCTAGACAGGTCCTGTGGAAGAAAACACAGATTAGAATGAAGGATATAATATTCCAACTGCAGGGACAACTCGCAATCGACAAAGCTTTGCTCGGTCTTATGACTGTGCCAGCATTTGGAATCACAAAGCCGCCTATATATGGAGTCCAACCAGGGTTGCCAGGTCGTCGCGAAAAGCGCGAATTGGGCGACTTTTGAAAGTCCTCGCGACTGAAAATTTCGTTCTCGCGACCTCGCGCTTTTTGGGCGACTTTTGAATTGTCTCGCGGTCGCGACGGCGACTTTTTGAAATTTTTTTAGTACCGATCGCAGTACAAATCTTGCTTTTGCACAAACGAAATACTGTCAATGAGAAGATTGCCAATGAGAAGAATGACCATTAGGCGAACTTAAATAACTTTAAAAATTAACATTCGTGTAATTTTTGTGATTACTGTCCAAAATATTAGCACACCTTTTTAAAGATAAGCGTTTCGAGCAATTACAATTACTTTAAAAATTAACATTCATGTCACTTTTTGTGATTACTATTAACCCTCGGGCTACCAAGGGGGGGTGGTATCCACCCCCCCTAGGTTTTTCCCAAATCAAACTTTTTTCGCTTGGAATAAAATTTTGACGTTTTAGGTGGCTGTAGAGGATTCATTTGCACACATTTTGAGCTAAAATGTGTGATGATATACCATACCATTCAAAAGTTATACCCGATATACCCGAGGCACCAGGGGAGGGTGGATACCCCCCCCCCTAGATTTTTGTCTGTATCTTATCCGTCCTTTGACATGAAGAGACGCAAATTATACCATTCTGTAGAGGGAATGTGGGGCTACATTGTGGTGGTAACGGAGTTGTCTTGTGACAACCGGAAGTGCTCAAAATAAATTAAAATATATAAAAAGGTGTTTTATTTTCATAAACTTTACATGTTTTTCCTATTAAAAATTATTCATAATTTATTTTTCAAAAGAAATAAATTATGCCATTCTATAGAGGGCATTTAGGGCTATTTTTTTATACTAATTAATTTGACATTGGATGACCGGAAGTGCTCAAAATAAATTTAAATGTATGAAAATGTCGGGTTTTTTTTACAACGCTAACCGATAAGTCTGCGTAAAGGTTTTTCAGCAGCTAATACGTGTTTTTTTCTTTTTCTTGTAATCAAAACTAACTTATTACTAGTTTTTATAGTTAGATATTGAACTTTATTATATGTAAACTATTTTTAAATAAATAAATTATGTTAAAACACACAGAATCTAATATTTCGCTTATGCGAAAGTATGCATTTTGTGAAATCGACGGGTGCCTAGGGAAAAAAATTCATAATCCCGGGGCGCTTTCATATATTTCAAACCTAAATATACCATTTTGTGCAGAAATGAATGCTGAATCCATTGATGTATTACAAGTTATGATATCGCAAACCAAACCCAAAATCCAGGGGGGGTGGTAACCACCCCCCCCCTTGGTAGTCAGTGTTACAAAAAAAGCTTGGTAACCTGAGGGTTAATAATATTTGCACACCTCTTTTAAGAGATATTCATCCTACAGGAATTTATTTCGCGATTTTCGCGACTTTTTTCGTGATAATCTCGCGATTTTCGCGACTTTTTGTCGTGATCTCGCGACAATTTTTTTCCGAAATCTGGCAACCCTGAGTCCATCCGCAGAGAGCGGCCACCAGGGCAAGCTGAATAATAATTAAACTTTTTAAAGTAAAAAAGCTCCCTAAGATAGACAGACTATATATACCGGTAATCCGGTATAGATAGATACGACCTTGTGATGAGACTGCTGCTCTACCGGAAGCCAGTGGAGATCATCCAGCTTGTGCGCAGACATGTTACAAAACCTAGGGACTCCAACAACCAGCTTTATGGGGACATTTTATTTTTAAAAGCATTTCGGTCAAGGGCTGAAGGTCTTATGTGGACCAAGAGTAGGCGTGCATAAAACTTTAAGCTTACTCCCGGGTAATGCTGGCCACGTACAGGCTCATGTTCGCATAAACCAGCAGTTTCAATACCAACATTAAAATATGTTATATATTATACTATAATATAGCCTATATTTATTTGTATGTAGGTAGGCCTACATGTTTATGCTATATATATATATATAATATTATATATGCCAGGACCATATTTCTCTTTAATCTATTACATTATATGATCGCCTGGGACGATAAGTGATAACTTGGTCCATAAATACTTTGTCATGATGCGATGTGTTGTGACATAATTGAATCCCAAGCGTTAAGACGAAAAGCCTTGGCCTATCCCGGTCGACCATCATAAGTCACAGGCATTGTGGCAATGGTACATGACACCACATGCAGCTGTACTAAAAACAGTACCTACCACTTGGCGTACCATTCACGTACTCTCATTCTTTGTCATAAACAAGGACGTCCATGGCTAACGCGGTCAAATGAGAAGAATTAGGACGAATGACTTCATATATTGTGCCCTTTGGGGGTTTCTGCCGAACTAGCGCTACATGAACGATGACGCGTCATTTATATATACACGCAGGTAGACGCCATGACATCTTACATTTACTAGTAATTTATGATGTCTATGGTAGACGTGGTGGTACAGAAAGCCAACCACTTCAGTCTACACCCGCAAGCGTGACCGTATAGTTAATTTATTGTGCGCCCACCTGCACCAGTGATGACTTTTGCAGCAGCTAATTAATTAACCAGACAGTGATGCCACGTGACCGCGGTTGTGGCCTGCAGTAAGACACTTGTGCTCGATTGCCAGTTAGTTTGTTACCGCTAGTAATCTGGACACATAGTTTAATAAAGTGCCTTTAGTGAGTCACAACAGTCAGCCGTCTGTGTGCTCGTCTATAACTAATTTTGGGCTTAAAGCTCATGAAAGCAAATGAGTTCACCCGACTTCAATGGCAAACAAGCTTTGATCATGCAGTAAATAAATGTTAGTTTAGCAAAAAAACAATAGGCATATGGCTGAATGTTTGATTGG
>OX243819.1:24827766-24872766 GCA_945859605.1 Lumbricus rubellus | reverse complement strand
GCCATAGAATGTGGTCTCTGCTGATTGGTAACTAACAGCATTTGCGATAAGACACATAGGATGATAGGTTGATTGGGTTATAGGACTGACTGATTTTAAACTCGAAATGTGTAGAGCAGTAGAGGGTTCGAGGCTATACCTTGAGACAGGAACACCATCGTGCAACTGTGCAAACCATCAAGGATGCATGATGCCTTAAGGAACGAGGTCAGGATGGCGAACCAAAGAGGAGGAGGAGGAGGAGGAGGAGGAAGAGGAGGAAGAGGAGGAGGAGGAGGAGGACAGACAGATAGATAGACAGACAGACTCATGAGCAGGCAAGTAAGCAGACCGACAGGCATAGCGATAGACTGATTTATAATTATACATGTGAATATATATATATATATATTATAAATAAATACATACTACTACTACATGTATATATACATATAATTATGTAGCATGTAAATTGCATATATATATATATATATATATATATATATAAGGGCTACATACATATTACATGTATAGAACTATAGACACAGACAGACAGACAAACAGACAAGTGCATGGCTGAACAGCGAAGGAGATAGCCTAGTTGTATTTTGGATGGCGATACGTATAGGCTATATACGTACAACATGCAGACATGAATAGAATCTATAAGTAGAACAAGAAAGACAGGCAGAGTCGATAGACAGACAGACAGACAAACTGACGGACAGGCAGACAGACAGGCAGACAGGCAGACAGATGGGCAGACACAGGAGACAGACAGGCACACAGGCGGATCGATAGACAGACAGACAGGCGGATCGATAGACAGACGGTTCGTGATGTTAAAAGCGAATGTAATTCCGCGCGGCTGCCCGGAGCGACCGAAATTAGAAGCGAAGTATCTTATCCTATACAAGAGACGAAAAGAACATCAACGATCCATTGAAAACAACAGATGCAGCTGCAGACCACTCATGCTGCTCCTATTTATCTAAATATAGACATCAACGTCTTTCACTGTCATATGAGATGATATCGGTTTCACAGGACAGACGTCGTTATGTCGGTCGCCTGGATTTCGCTATTTTTTAAACTCGAATTCCCATCGGATAGCATAATTCCGGCTGATTAATTCTATTCCGGATAGACCGGGATAGTCCATACCAAATCGTGTTCGACAAGGTCCAAAGCCCGAGAGTGGTAGTTTAAAAATATCTCGGATTTATTCATGAAAGTCGGCTAATCTCGTCACACGCCTGTCGTCTGTATATCAAGGTCGAAGCTATTGTCTTATGTACAAAAGAACGATTTGAATCTAGCGGCATCTTACGGTATCAAAGGACCGTGACGTTCATAACAGTTTTGCATTTTGTACATTTTGTGCGTTTTGTACATTTATTCGCAGGCGCTCAATCAAAACAAAGTCGATAAACAGAGGGTCAAGAAAGAATTAAGATCCGGAGAGTGAGGCAGGCAGTAAGTCAAACTGCTAGGGCGAATAATGTTTAGCGTTGAAAAGGTGTGGGTCCTGTGGGAAGTAGAGGGAAATGGAGGAATCAGGATGGGATAGGAATAGGATGTCTCATCATGATAATTACGAAGCAGGACGTTTTGGCGCCGCCGTTTTGGCACCGGACGTTTTGGCGCCGCCGTTTTGGCGCGACCGTTTTGGCGCCGGACGTTTTGGCGCCGGATTTTTTTTCGCCCTTGTTCTAGAATATAAAAGTTATGATATTGTAGGTAATCGTAGGAGGTTCATTTACGCACATTTTGAGGTAAATTTTGTAAGGATATATTCCACGCCATTCAAAAGTTATGCCCGAAATAGCTAAGAATGTATGTATAAGACATGCGTCGTGAGGGTCGGTTAGGGTCAGATTAGGCGTCGTGAGGGTCGGTTAGGGTTAGGTATAGGGTTATTGTAGTCATTCGGTCCCGTATATGGTACAGATTACGGTTGATTATTACACCACTGAATGAAACTTGAAAAATAAATATTACATTTCGTACTGATGTATTTGTAAACTGAACCGAAAATAAGCGGCTGAGATCAATTTTTATATGGGCGCCAAAACGGCGGCGCCAAAACGGCGGTGCCAAAACGGCGGCGCCAAAACGGTCGCGCCAAAACGGCGGCGCCAAAACGTCACGTATACCGTGATAATTATTACTGCTTGATGCTTTATACCTTAATGGAAACACTTCCAGTGATTTGATCCTAAAAAGCCGCCATGAAAAACGGCCTGAGTCGAAATTGCGACAGTACAGAGAATGATGTTTGTAGGAATGTAGGGTGAGGATCATTATGTGAAAGCTTATTATTATTGTAATAGATCACCTTTTCCACTTCTCGAAATACGCGCAGGATGTTCTTTCCGGCAACCTTTTCCAGTTCTTCGTCTGTCCATTCTCGATCACGTAAGACCTGGAAGAGGTTTTGGTACATGGAGACATCTTTCAGACCCTCTGGTGTCCTGAACAGCAAGATATATGCAGTAGGGTGGAGTGAATCCGAGTGAAAAACAATTTTTTCTCGAATTTCAAAATCCGTTAGTGATCAAAAGTTGCGTATGGTATCACAGAAATGCTACAAAAATTTTGAAATTTTTATGTTGACGTCTTCTGCCCTCTACCGGACGATTTAAGGACAAAATGGCTGCCAATTACTTCAGATGACTAAAAGTAAAGCATTTTATGTGACAGAAACACGGTTTTAGGCTCTAAATTAAGATTATAGGGTTCAAGGAATGCAATGGAATCAAAGATATATATGTATCACTTCAAAAAATCAAAATGGCGGACAAAATGGCGTCCATATCCTGGAATTGGCTATTAGTGGAGTTCTGTATGTAATTATTTAGTATTGAAATCACGCTTTGTTTCATATGTTGGCATTATCTTTCTAGCTTCAAGTCTTGCGCGAACTAATCCATCTTTTGCATGCTGTCCAACAACCAGCAATGATGACTCTGTAACTGTCTTGACAGACCTCTCCACTGCTTGAGTATGGCATGGAAACTTTGGAAAGCGAAGTAAATCAATCGCGGAGTCGTCGGCATTGTGGATCAACTGTTCCAGGTCGTCATCATTTATGTCCTTCGTTAGAGGTGGCTCTGTCACTTCACATGACTGCCAGTCAATTAATTCTGTATAGTCGGCTGCATGAAAGTTCAAACTTGGGGGGTGAAATATGCGAATTCCTCTCTGAGGCTTCTTACTCGATCGCGCCTTCATTATTCTTCTGATTCCTAATTCTCGAATTGATTTCCTCTCATCCGTGATCATTGAAAGAAGTACATTTTCAGGATGAGCAAAGAAGGCGTTTCTCTGAATAACTGGATCAACTATTGACTTTAAATAATCAGGCAAGTATCGTGATTTGTTAGCAAGCATCCACAGATGCTTCGCACCATCTTTGCAGGAGGGTTTGGACTTTACTGCAAACCAAACAGGGGCGTAAACTTTCAAAACGAACTCAGTAATTGTCGAGAGACAGTTGCTTGGCTCTTTCGTGACAACGTATAGGCGTAGTATTCTGTTAGCCAAAGTCAACCAACGAGACATTACTAGTTTTCCAGGACTTTGATGCAACAGTGCCTCATCGCATATACCACTAGATACAGCTTGAGACATGTCGTACAAGTATCTCTGGTCTGTACTGAGATCCTGCAGAACAGAGTCAGGTAGCACTTGTAAATCGCATTCAATTTGCTGGAATTTAACCATTGGCATGTTCTCACATCGTTGAACTTGTGTTCCAAGTTCGCCTGAAAAGCTTCGTGGTCCGGTAGTACTGCCATCAAGTTGCTCGAAGAGGTGACGTAACGGTAGCTCGTTGGTATGTAATAGGCATATGAACCAGTGGAGTGGACGCTTAAGATGTACTTCTAACAATCTGATAATACCACCCTTATGTCCTGTGTTGACAGCCGTTCCATCGCATCCCATGACAGCCAATAATTCCATGCTTATCTTTCTTTCTTCGAAGAAATCCAGTATGGCCTGCTTTATACACTCAGCACTGCCACGCACTGGAGCAATATGTCCCAAATAGTTCGAGTCGGGTTCTTCAATCAATACTATGTGTTCTTCAACAACAGTCCTGCGATGTAACTTACCTCCAATATTTTCCTGCAGTAGAGTCTTGTCTTTTCTGCCGTCGAAGTATAGACCGCGAAGATCCGAAGAATGGCTTGCGGATTCCTGAAGCAAATCTTCACGCAGTCTTTTTCTTTCTCTTCGGAGTTTGGAACGGTCAATAACCTCAGATTTATCGCCAGTTGTTACTATTCCGAAATCTGTAAGTAGGCTCGAAGCAATGTCTGCTGCTGCTCTGTCAGATATTCCATATCTCTCTGACGCTTGTGCCGTGTTCGTCAGTCGTCGTCTTTGTTGTGAGTGTTGAGTTTTGGCGATTTTTTTGTCTTCCATTTCTTCCTTGCCTGCTGAAGATCCATTATCGGTTTCGTCACCTTCAAGGTTTTTGTCAGATGAATAATGTTCATCAAGCTCATCAACCGACCTTGATGTTGAAGCACCGCTTGATGTAAGTCGCATCGCTTCGTCCTTCTTTCGTTGTGCTCTAAGCATAAGTTTGTCTGTTTTCGGCCGGTCGATTGACCCTATCATCATTGTCCTTACAGTTCTTTGGTCTTTTAGAAATTGTCTTTCTTCCACCGGAATCTTTCCTTCTTTTGGACATCTACATGCGGCTGGATCTGAGCACTTGCAACTGGCAATGTCAAACAACGTATTTATTGCATGTTCTCTTAATTTAGCGACCTTCTGCTCGTAGTTGGCACTTCTTTTACATGCGGGGTATCGGATTAACTTTAGATACTGATCATGATGGATTCGCACAAGTTTAGTGATTCGATCTATCGTAACAGTCGGGACAGAGGCCCGTGTCCAAATTTCTTTCACTTTTTTTACTAGAACACATAACAATTTCGAATGCTTCGGGCTCTTTAACTGGATGTTTACGTAAATCACGCCTTGCCCATTGGTAGTCCTCAAGAAGATCTCGAATAGTTGGTAAGACATCTAGTTTCATTCGCTTTGCAACTCCAAATATTGGACAGATGCTCACTTTTCTCTTAAGTCTTAAGCGACTCTCAGCCATTTTGCTTCTACAGTTTGCTAAGAAAATGAAATTCTATCAGAATGTATTTAAAGAATACTACGAATACTACTAAGAATACATAATAGTTTAGGTCACGTCACGATGATGGAATTCTATCACTTTGGTTGACGTAAACATGAAATATTGCAGGCTAAATTGCCTGACAGTACTGAAAATCAATATGGCGTCCTAAAATCGTCCGGTAGAGGGCAGAAGACGTCAACATAAAAATTTCAAATTTTTTGTAGCAATTCTGTGATACCATACGCAACTTTTGATCGCTAACGGAATTTCAAATTCGGGAAAAAAAATTTTCACTCCACCCTAATATGCAGCCTATTATAATATACGACTTTGTTATTATAGACCTACTATTGGATAAAGCTATCACGGCAAGGTAAGCTACATTAGAAAAACACATGCTAATGGATTTTGCACATATGCCCTATAACAGACTTTCACAGTGTTAGTTTTAGTAACACCGCCAATGTTAACAAAATCAAAAATCATGCACGAGACCCACCCAAACAGGACTTGTGCTTTGAGCAAAAGTTAAAGTTGACCATTTATCCAAGTTGAAGAAAGCCTTAATTGCTCAACATCACAAAAATTTGACTCATTGCAGAAAGATCAGTGATCGTAACCGTAATCTCCGGACTTCTAGAGTGCCACTCGAAAGCCAAGCTCGGGACTCCAGATTAGGCTAAGTCAAAGGGTTGTCCTAACGCTAACCGCGTTTAGCAAACTTAGAATTGTAGAGTCGCGTTCTTATGAACCAGATTATACGCCAGGTAAAGACTGTAAGCTTCAAACTATATTCACAGATTGGTTTTAAAACATGATCCCTGATAATCAGGTACATGCAGGCCTGTATACATAACAAACAGCTTATAACAGAATTTTATTTGTGGCTTTATACTGACCGTTTGATTCCGTCGAAATCTGCTCCAATTCCAATGTAGTCGACGCCGATTAAATCCTTGACGTAATCGAAATGATCTGTGTAGAAGAAAAGACCAGCATTCAATCCACAATCTGTGACCTACAGCCAGACAGTCAGTGTCTCGGGTTTAGGTTGCCACAGATTGACGTCCTACTGTCGGCCACAGTGAGTTTGATTCATGAAATATTGCAATCAACTCTATTTTGTACATTGACCATTTTGAGCATACTAATGTCTGATGCACTTGGAACTTAGTTGTCTTTATCTTCTTCATCATATATATACACACACAATTTATATATATATATATATATATATATATATGAGACACCTTAGTTCAAATATCTGGTAAACTATTCGTGACATATTATTATAAAGAAACATGAAAAGAAATGTCTCAGTCAATCTTGGGCCACAGTAATTTCTAAACAGCAACGTCTTTGCAGCAGACCATAAACAAGTAAAAATCGTTGAGTCTTTATGTCTAGTCTGCATGAATGCACACTGCATAACATTTTAGGGCCTGCCGTATCTTCTACGTGAATGAAAGGAACTGAAAAACAAATAGAAACGCAAGGCATAAAATTTTCGTTTGGCTGAATAAATGTTCAAAATTGCGAGAAATGACTTTTATTATCTCAGATCATGCGCAACATTGGAATATTTATGAAATGCTACTGGAGCATGCATGAACCCAAAGAGCAGTCAGTTCAGTAGAAGACCCTATAGGCTATAGCATCGTCTTCCACATTTCACTGAGGATGGAAATGCCACGAAACGAGAGGCGCCGCATAAATGTAATGCTATGAAAATCTTTCTCGAAGGCAAGCAATAAATAAGGGGTATAATATTCGGCGCGAATTCATTGAAGCGATGGTCACTGTATGATGATAATGACGATGATAATGACGATGATAATGACGATCATGATGACGCTGCTGTGTGGCGGCGGTGGTGGTGGCGGCGGTGGTGGTGGTGGTGAAGGTGGTGGTGGTTGTGGTGGTGGTTTGGTGGTGGCGATGATGATGATGACGACGACGACGACGATGATGATGATGATGATGATGATGATGATGACGACGACGACGACGATGATGATGATGATGGTGATAGTATTGTGATATGATGGTTAATCTCAACGACGATGCCATTAAGGATAGATGCTAGTAAGTAAGTGAAGTCTTGTCTCTCTCTCACTGGCGACGTGTGTAACGTTGGCATTCGGTGAGCATGTTATGAAATCGTTGTAGAATGACATCAACAGCAGACCTTTGTTGCGCTTCTGCAACATAATTATAAAAACGAAGAAAGATATGCGCTGCAGAATTTCTGTCATATAAAGTTATCAATAAACGTAGGCCTATATTGAAATTCGACCTTTACGTAAAGATAAACCAGAACGTGAGGTAAAGCGAAACAAGTTAGGTAAAGTGTAATAGGTAAGTTGAAGTGAAATAGGAAATAGTAAAATAGTTAAGTTAAAGTGAAATGAGTAGGCTAAGTTACAATGAAAATAGTAAGTCAAAGTGAAATAGGTAAGTTACAGTGAAATAGTTATGTTAAAGTGAAATGGGTAAGTTATAGGCTAATGAAAATAGTAAGTCAAAGTGAAGTGAAATAGGTAAGTTACAGTAATATAAGTAAGTTAAAGTGAAATAGGTGAGTTAAAGTGAAACAGGTAAGTTAAAGTGAAATTATAGGCAAAGCGGAGTGAAAGCTGCAGCAAAGTGAAAAGTTAAAGTACCAGTAACGTGAAAACAAAATGGCAAGACAAAGGAAAGAAGTGACGTCTGTGACGGAGGTAGGCTAACAAAGCGAGAACAGTCAAGATGTTGGAAGGCACACATCTATCATGATCTATGGTCATACCAGGAGGATGAGGAGGTCGTCGGGTACATTTCGGAAGTGTGGGCATATAGAGAAGACGGCAGAGTGACTGAAGATGACAGGAGCTGAGGAGAGCGTGATGGATTGACGGGCCGTTTCAACAGATGCATGCGACAGGTCGACTATCATTCCCAGCCGATTCATCTCGTGAATCACGCTCTACAACGACAACGACAACGACAACAACAACAACAACATCCAAAGTAACATTGTCATCATCATCATAATCTGCTATGTTGGTCACGTTGCCATGCAATTCTAAACAAGGCGTTGTTATCATCATCATCACCATCATCATCATCATCATCATCATCATCATCATCATCATCATCATCATCATCATCATCATCATCATCATCATCATCATCATCAACAACAACAACAACAACATCATCATCATCATTCTCACCATCTACAGCTGTAGTATCAGAAGCGATCGCAACATCACAGAATGAGAATAAGTTACAGTAATCGTCTACTATATCCTGGGCATCATCTAAGGCATTCTAAGCAATTGAACCAACGCAGCTCGAGACAAAAGCGACAAATCACTCCTAGAATGCAACGTAGGCCTATGCTATTTATAACGTAATAATGCGTATTTTCGCAACGTA
The DNA here is from genome assembly GCA_945859605.1 of Lumbricus rubellus. Classification (NCBI taxonomy): domain Eukaryota; kingdom Metazoa; phylum Annelida; class Clitellata; order Crassiclitellata; family Lumbricidae; genus Lumbricus; species Lumbricus rubellus. Next base: position 24,864,221 of record OX243819.1, on the reverse strand, counting down.
GGCCTTCCGTGATTCCGTGAATAAAAACAGAATAATTTTATAAATGTACAAAAATTATATTGTGTGAGTCGATGTGCATAAAACGAGTGAATACCTCTCCAAATTCCGTGAGTCCTCCTTTGACGATGCCTCCTGGACTTAGGACTCGGTTTGAACGTGACTCGTTTGTGTCGACTTTAAAGCTGTCAGCCCTTTAAAGAGAAAACTTAGACATGTTTAGAAATCTACTCTCAACTCCTTCCTAATAATTTTAATGTTTATTATCCAGAATGAGTGAACTGTATATAGGCTAATGATGTGAAGACTATAATAGGAACTTGGAATGTCAGAAGCGGCGGAAAGAAGAAATCACCTTCTGATACAAAAGCCATCATTAATCTCAACTGGACATTTTACTGTACACCTTTGTTCAGCTGTTCTCACAGCACTGCCAGTCCCAAGCCTTAATTAAGAAGGAGGGCGATGCAAACGATCTGTGTAATCAAACAGTGTCGTTAAACTGAAGCTATAATATTTACACTAACTGTACATTTAAGTTTTCAGCCGACATCTCGCTGTTGTCCTCCTTCCACATCAATCGTCAAACTATTCTGAGATCTGCAGCTATTCATAATAATTATGCTCTCCATGATATCGTTGACGTCGTGTCATGTAATGTAAATCCACTAGATTTCTTGGCACCGAACAAAACCCATGCATGGTGCACGTGTAGGCTAATTGAGACGAAGCCATTACATGGTTGGCGCTATATAAAAAGGACTCGAGGATAGGCGTTGAAGGACATCATAAGATCAATTCGCCTCGTTTCCATGTTCGTCTATAATGTCCAATATTATATTGAGTCGTCAGTCAATGCGAGTTGAGGTCAGTCATGATTCTTGCACTCGACATTAGACCAATGCACGAGTGAGGAGTCGAGTTGACCTTCTACAGATTATAGATTCTTGTTAAGGCGCTATATAAATGATCATTTACATATATACATTACATAGAGATCTTCAACGCCTTCTATGATGTTTGGTCTAATTCATTTTAACCCTCTGACGATCTCGGCCATTCTATTGATTGGGATTCGAGCCGTCATTGGAGTCCATTGTTTATAGGCTACTCCTCTACACTGGCCGACTTCAAATCCTCAGTTGATAGATGATATATTCGCTTTATCGAGCTATTGCAGTCAGTTACCATGAAAGAAATTCTTTAAATTTTTATTTTAAAAAATAAATTCAATCTGTCCGTCCAAGTCAGACAGTCACTGTGGTAGAGCCAAGTGTCTTTATAGTAGGCTAATCAGGGAAATGGAATTAGATGGAGATGCCGTGGTCGAGAATCAGTGTCTACATGTATACTATTACGTCTGAATCGACTGCTCAGGGTCTTTCTTACAGAGCAGAGGCGCTGTATAAAACATTCGTGCTCACAATATTACAATTACATTTGTAATTACGATTATAATTACCAAGGAGTGTTGCAGTTCTGGGTGATCGTCATATATCTGACACCGAGTTCGTAGAAGATACGGAGAACGGCGAGGCTGCTATCGATGCAATGCCCAGCCTCCAAGGCCATCACTATGGAGATCTTCTTACCACTGACACCGTCCATCAGTTCTGCAACAGACAGAGCACCTGTCTTTACTCTAACAGGTGTCAGATTTCAATTTTTTTAATCTGTTAGTAATAGAATTAATGTGACTCCACGTGCGTATCAGATGCAAATGAGAAAGCCAATTATTCTCCTGATAATTAATTCTTATGTCTAGCAAATATTATTTTTCATACGAAATGATTAATATATTTTTATCTAATTTACTTTCACGCCATCTAGACAGTTCATCCGAGACATGTAGAGGCGCTATAATAATACTAAGCGCCTAGAAAATTAATTGAAGATAGAAGACGAAAAACTTGGGGGCTTATAACCAGGGCTGTTTTTTAAAAAAATTTAAAACTGCAAAACCTCTTATTTCTTTCCCATCCTCCATGGCAAATTACCTCCAATCGGAGGACAATGACCTTTTTGCTAGTTTTAGGCCTAACTGCACAGAAGTGCTTCTACAACTGCACAAATCCATTTAGAACTGAACATCTTGTGTACAACTGCATGTTTTAAAAAAACCTGCTTATAACCATTATTTCCAAACCGTCTGCTGTATTATCCACGGTCAAAGTCTGGCTTATTATTGCATCATTGCGTCTCTCGTGCCTAATTTAGGGTGCCAAGGGGTAAGGTGGACCCCGAGTAAAGATGGACACCCGACACAAAAATACGCACAGTCTGGCACAAGCCTACTGAAAGGGGTGTGGCCTATCGATGATCGACAGTCGGAGTTCCAGCGTCTTGCCTAATTCAGTTGTCGTATTAGTATAAATAGCTGACCTTCGTAGTTTTCCACTAGCTGAAGGTCGTCCTCAAATTTGTCGACGAGTCTCTTGACAAGGTCGACCTGGTCGAGACATGCGCGTACGGCGTCATGGTACTGAGCAGCGCAATCAACCGAAACGGACATGAACTGAAACGGACATACGAGAAAATGACGTCTTCACGTTTCTGCTTTTTTCTAATGTGAATAGGTCATTATTATTATAGCTGCATAGTTAAAAGAAGCGGCCATATTAAACCAATGTAAAAATTGATTACAGTGGATTAAGCTAAGACGCATTGCCTAATTATACTGCATCTGCCATTATTCATTCATTCAAGAATTTCTATAGCGCCTCTCATAGGGGAATAGCAGCCTACTCAAGAGCGCTCCCGACTCCAGCAAGGCAAATGCACAGTTTCGAATTGTATTAAAAAAGCTTCATTTAGAGCCCCAGGAACCAGACGTAGCAGTTACGTTAAAGGATTGCAGGCTTCGCAGGAATGGCAGGATTATATCAAATATGTGATTAGTTGTTGGGGAGGGGGTTGCACGGTCGTTGGGTGACTGACCAGAGCCATGACTGATCCCTGACGAAGTCTTCGTAGGTCTGTGTGGGTCCGACTGTTGTCCCACATATCGACCCCCTCCAGCTGGTTATTTGCGATCTCATACAATCTCCGAGGTAGAAGATTGTGTCTATAACAGATACACAGCAGATTCGTCAACGATACATTTATGCAATGTTTGCTTCGGCATTTTGTTTAACAACACATTTTGATTTCTGAAGTGTTAGTGGGAAAAAAATTACAAATGCATAATTGCATATAATATTATTGTGTTTCGTTGTGATTCTTTTTCTGTGGAATAAAGCGAATCAAAAGTCGTCATGTGCAAAGCTCTTGTCACGAGTGGAATCAAATAAAGCGAATTTCAGTCGTGTTTGACAGCTGCTGATAATTGTGTACGCAAAGTGTTTAAAGGCCAAGTTTTTGGTCCCAGCATTCTCTTGGTAAACTGGCGTGGCCTATAGAGACCGGCTTGTCAATCAGCTTCAAGCGCACCTGCATGAGAGCACTGACCACTGCTATAGCCCAAGATCAATTGACACAGAACCTTGGCTATAGCCTATCTAAACCAGGTTGAGGAATTGTCTCTAGACTTCCCTGAGTGGGGTACCTTATGCAGATTAGCTTGGCGTATACTGCCGTGTGTGTGCAGTTGTGCACCACTGATGCCACTGACCAGAACTTTGCAGGTCAGCTAAGCTGTTGGACGGTTTGTCTAGAGGCCCTAGACCATGCCCCCAGGGACTATCCATCAATACCAACGGCCATACGTGTATACAGCAGTGGAATGATCTTGATAGCTGTCAGCCAGACTTCAGTGCTAGTGTCTGCTCATTTCCATACCAATGGACACAGACAGAGACATGTAAACACAGGCCGTATACGCGAAGGAAAGACAGAACCATCAAGATCATCCAAAGAACCTTGGCTGACCATCAAGCCCTTCGATATTCTGCTGGAGGGAGGAGAGGGAGGGGGTGGAATTATTTGTTCCTCTCGGCCTGCTCCTCTGCTTTTCAATTGTTGAGCCTTCCATTAGAGATTAGTCTCCTGCCAACTGCTAGCAATACCAAGGCCAGGTTGTATTACATCACTTTAGGCTCTTTCCCTTCTCAGTTCCTGTAGGCCTATAAAACTCTAGCTGGTGCTTTGATTTACCGGCCCACAGCTCCATGATGTTTCATCCAGCAGCTTGATAACTTGCTTGGAATATGCATATTAGCTTGCCGGTGTATATATATATATATATAATGTATATAGACTGTATAGGCCTACATATCAAATAATTATGTGTATATAAAATAGCAGACTATACACCAAGATACTTCCGCCAATGAATAACCGATCCTGTATACTAGCTATCTATAATTCTATACCAGCCCTAGTTCATGTGTTTATCTTTACCTCAGAGCATGGCCTACAAGCAGGGTGAGAATTGCCAGGGGGTTTCAACCCCCAGTCTTTCTTAGAGCCCCATAGTAAAGCCTATTTTTTACACCCAAATTCCAAGTGGATAATGGTCCATCACCCCAGTTATTTTTCCACAATTCTTACACTGCCTACAAACAAGGTTCTTTCAATACATCTTGACCTCCAAGTGTACGGTGTACCTTTGTTTATAAGTCTGGGCACCAGATATAGCTTTATACAGTTGAAATCTCAATTGATAAATTGAGAAGCCAACCAGCGTAACTTTAGGGATATAATACAACCTGGCATTGATACTGCTAGCTCTTTGCAGGAGGCGAATATCTACATGTAAAGGGAGGAATTTCATAATGGAAGGCCCAACAATTGAGAACTGTCTACCTGCAAGCCTGCAAAGTGTGTGGATCTTGGTCTAGTTGAGGAGTAGGCCTATGCTTGGAGGAACAAACAATTCTACCTCCCCCGCCAGGAGAGTATCCATTGCAAGCATTGGAAGGGCTCGATGGTCAGCTGTATTAGCGGCTACAAGTTTACCTGTCTGAAATGATGTAATACAACCAATTGCCTTGATATTGCTAGCCCTTGGCAAGAGGCGAGCTTAGGAGCAGGCTCCGAGGAACAAAACAATTCCCCCACCCCTGCCAGCAGAATATTGCAGGGCTCGATGGTCAGCTGTGTTAGCAGGTATACTGTATACAAGTTTACCTGTCTTAGTGCTTATGTGCCAACTAGATTTCGAACCCATGGTCACTGGCCGGCATTGGTAAGCCAGGCTAATCTGCATACAGAGACCCACTCAGGGGAGTCTTTAGAATCTTTACACAACAATTCCTTGACCTAGTTTAGCAATCTAAAGCAGCTGCCAGTGCTTTCAGATGAACTTGGAGCAGATACTGATTGGTCAGCGTCACGCCCACTAAACAGAGACCTGCTGACCAATCAGATTGGTTTACCAAGAAACTGCCAAAAGCAAAACCTTGGTCTTTAAGTCCGTATGACGTTCGTGATGCAAAATTGACGACTACCTTGATGAAGACACGGTAGCCGATCCGTTAGAGGCTTAGAACTGTCGGTTTTTAATGCGGAGGGTAGAGGTTCGATCCTCGTCCGAAGTGGATGATGTGTAGGGACCTTGAGCAAGTCCTTCACTCACAATTAATGCTCTGCAATCATATTGACGACATTGTGCGTTGAGGTGTCAGCAATTCTGAGTTTTAAAAGAATGGCGATATAAAATTACAGTTGTATTGTATTGTATTTCATTGCATTTCATTGCGTTGAAGACCTTTCGACCGTGTAGGGCTGTAGACCTACATGTACTGTAGGATTATGTGGAATGGTAGATGCCACATTGAGCGCCCTGTCATTACTAAATCCTTTATTCAGTGTTGCAGGTCAGCCAGGTAGACCTATTCTTTGTAAGTCGAACAGAGTGTTACACAAGCTGAATACCATCCAAAAATGCATCAAATCGGAGGCATGCCTAAAGAATCACTAGGACGTAGATTTGGACTTTGAAGTGTACTCTGAATGCACGGAAATTAGCGAACAAGCTGAAGCTCGTACATTGTTTGTAGGCTATTATGTTATATACATGTATATGCATTATAAGCATAAGTATAATTATTGTAAAAAGGTCCTATACACGAACTTCTGAATATGAATGAAGTAGGATTCCACTGACATCTGGCGAATAGATCGATCAAGATTGTGTTGGCAGTTTGCTCACACTTTAACCCTTTAATGCCGGAGGGTATAGGATTTCCCATACATTTTACTACACTCTCGGCATTAAAGAGTTAAGAAGACACGTTTTCCAGTTCACAAATGAACTCCGCCACTGGTCGTACTCTGTGACTCTGTCAGTGCTAGTCCCCAGCCTGGATAAAGGAGGAGGACGTCGCTAATGGTCTTTGTTACTACACAGTGACGTTAAACTGCAACTACTACTAGTTCGCAGATAAACCTAAGCCACAATAATCAGAGGACCTTGAGCAAGTTCTTCACTCACAATTGCTCTGCAATATATGATTGCAGCTACGACGTCGAGGCGAGGTGGCACTTTATGAGCTTTGTAAGAAGGATGATATCAATTATTGCAGATGTAAGCTACTCAGTGGCGGCGCCAGGATTTCAGTTTGGGGGGCTGAACTCGCGGAGAAAAGTTTTAATTTTCATTCGCCAGAATTTTTGACGACTTTTTAAAGTCATTTTTCTTATTTTTGGGGGTGGGGCTAAGCATGGAAATATTTGGTTTTTACATGAGAAAAATGGATGGCCTTTTGGGGGCATAGCCCCCTAGCTTCCCCTAACGCCGTTACTGGATGTACTGTACAGTATTATAAGTCTTTGTTTTATCATTACCCGTCGATGAGTGGCGCTTTCTTCAGCAGCTCCGCAATAGGAATCGTCCCTCTGGGCGATAATCCGACGGCCAACCCAATGATGACAGAGATGAGCAGAAGACCAGCGACAAGAAAGATGGCGACGATGATCTTATTACGACGAGATTTCAACAACCAGTCGAACACCGAGGTTTTGCACATTATCCACGCTTCTCCTTCTTCTTCTCCTCCTCCTCCTCCTCCTTCTCTTCCTTCTCTTTCTCCTCCTTCACCTTCCCCGTCTCCGATTCTTGCCTCTCTTATTCCACCTTCTTCTTCTCTTGCTACCACTCTTCTACCTTCTCCAGACCTTGCTCCGTTAACCTCTCTTCTTCCGTCTTCTATGACTCCCCTTCCCAGATCTTCTCCCCTCTCAACTCCTATCGTCCCTAACCTTTCCTCCTTCACCGTTCGCCCTACTTCTCCGTCTTCCCCTGACGTCGTCGTCTCTGCCCCTTCTCCGTCTCTGACCTCTACCGCTACCTCTTCCACCACCGCCACTGCTTCCTCCCTTTCAGCCACTTCTCCTTCTCCACCCACTCCGCGTCTCTCTTCATTCAGATCCAGCTTGAAACGAGTAAGAACGTTTATCCCAAAATCCTGCTTCAGAGTTTAAGCATACAACAGTTAAGCCTAGACATCAACACCTACTTATCGTGTTCAGCTGCAGCTGCTGTACCCGATTCTAGTCGAACGTATAGGTTAATTGATGTACAGAAGGAGGAAAGGAAGCAAGTAGAACTTTGCACTCAGCGCCATCAGAACGCCCATATTTTAGAAGCCTAATTATCATCGCTGTTATGTTAACTATATTGACGTTCATGCCATTCTATGGCCATTGGCCATCTCATATCCAAAGCCGTACAAGCATAAGCATGGGCCTACACTGAAACAGACATGGTTGCATAATGAGCGTGCATAATATAATAGTTGCGTGTGCTTGTGTAATATACGGCAGCTTACTGTACTGTTGCTAATGCCATGCTATTGTAGGCTATTATACTTATAATATACTTTACTTGTGAATGGACAATAGAATGGTTCTTTCTGTCACCTCATTGTCTTTGTCTGCATGTCTACTTAGCTCTCCCTCGTCTCCCTTCATCTCCCCCTGTTTTTCTCTCTAACTCTCTCCCCTGTCTCTGTGTGTCTGTCTGTCTGTGCGTGTCTGTCAGTGTGTATGTCTGTCTGCGTGTGTCTGTGTGTATGCCTGTCTGTCTGTCTCTCTGTGTGTGCATTTTTCACTCATTCTCTCGTTTATCTCCATCTGTATATTAATTAATCATCCATCACTCCATCAGTTTTACTTTTGTCTGTCTACCAGTCTGTGTTTCTGTCTCTCTAGTCTCACTCTCTAACTTAATTCTGGCTCGTTTAATTCTGCTGAAAGTTGATCTGAGAGCAAATTAGCATACTATAGTCGAGTGAGATCATTAGTTCTGTTGTCTTCAGCGTTTACATACAATGCAAACAGCACGTTGTATAATGGTATATTATTGACCCAGTGGCCTACAGAGTAAGCCCTATAGTGTGTATATGAATATATGCATTAACCTATATAATTATGTGAACAACTTAAAATGTATCAGATACACCCATGGGTGTTGGGTGATGGGTAACTGGGTTAAACCAGCGATGCATTGATCCAGAAAAAAATTGGGGAGTTATATATGGGCACGAAATTAGGAAGCAACATATATAATATAATTATACAGGGTGGCTCAAAAAAATGTACCACCGGATAAAATGCGATATCTTCGCAACCGATTGAACTTTTTCTGCGAAAAATTCCCAATTTGCAGGGGAATGAATTTCCAACAATCCCTGAAAGTTTCAGTTGAAACGTTTCATGTTTGCAAAAGTTACAGCTGTTCAAACTTAAAATTTTGTTTTTTCAAATTTTCGCGGAAAATGAACGTCACTTGTAGATTTCCATGTCAAATGATATCACTTTTCACTACGACCTCAGAATTTCGTTTTGCAATTTATTGTAAGGTATAAAGAGAGAGTCCACTCCCTGCCTTAGCACAAGCTCAACTTCTTTTTGTGAAGCTCAGTATGGCCTTGTTGGTTGGGTCCTGTGGCAACTGACCCCACATTAGCAGCAAGACTTGCTTCAGCTGGCCAATGTTCTCCAACTTGGGATGAAATGTCTTGCAGCGTTCCAGAATAGCTCACCAGACGTGATAAGCAAGAGGGCTAAGGTCTGGCGAGTTTGTTAGTCATCTTTGCCAATGCATTTACTTCAGTTGATGGCAATAAGCTAGCGCCATCATAATCAAACTTGCCGTGCGAGCAAGCAGGCGCACCGTCCTGCTGGAAAATAAAACCAGATGTTAGACAGTTAGAGCATACCTGGTCTTCAATGAGTCTGAGTAAGAAAGTTCAAAGATGAGTTTGACATCTAACCTACTGAATGGGATTAAATGCAAGTAGAGATCATTGTAGCAAGCTCGGACATTTGACCAATATGGCCTTCACCTTTGACCCATTTGACCTATACAGCCTTCACTTTCGTCCAATTTGACCAATATGGCCTTCACCTTTGACCCATTCGACCAATACAGCCTTCACTTTCGTCCAATTTGACCAATACCAGCCTAAAAAATTGAGTGCCCGCGCAGTTTGACCAATACAGCCTTAAAAATTGAGTGCCCGCGCAGTTTGACCAATGTCAGCCTTACTTTTTCATATTCGGCGTCTGGCGTAAAAATATTTTCTCTTGTGTATAGAAAATAACTGAAAATGGAATATACAGCTCGGCCTAAAGACAAGAGATCCCAATATAAAATGGACTACTCATCGTATAATCTGAAAGAATTACGACAAATTCCTAAACAGAGAGGACAAAGAGGATACTCGAGTTTGCGAAAAGCGGAACTCATAGCGTTCATATTGCAGGGAGATCGACTAGGCGCTCGGGCTCAGGTCACCAAAGCACCAGCGCATACTCCCGCCACTGTACGAGAATTGCGCGAAATTGCGAAAAAGAGAGGTGTGCGAGGATACTCGAGATTAGCAAAAGCGGAACTTACGGCATTCTTGACTACTACTTGGAAATTTTTGCATCCGGGGAAAAATAAAATAGTTTTTTCGGATTGGCTGACTAGCGAGATTAGTCAGTTACCTCCGCAAATAAAACCGCCCATTCATAGGTTCAAACTTCGAGAGACTGCGACGGCTATCAAAGGGTTTACAAAAAGATACACGATCGATGGCGACAGCAGGATCGATGTTGCAACTTTTCTCAAGGCTGTAAGACCGCAGGTAGTTAGGCTGCTAGCGAAAAATCGGGGGGTAAAAGTTCAACTCGATCTCATGTGCGTAATGGAGAAAGTAGATATGAAAACCGGCGAAGTAGTAACGGCTGAGCCTAATTTCAAATCAAAGAGTGATATTATTTTAGAAGCAACCGATGTGAGGGAAATATATACCAACGCAGCGGATAAAATTAAGGAGAGCATGGCCAGTTTTCAGATGCGGGGGAGTAATTGGAGATTCAAAACCGTTTTGAAGTTGGATATCGATACAGTGGTATATAAACCATTGAAAGGAAGTTCTTATATTCCACTTCCTGATTATTTAGCGAATAAAAAGGCTATTATTAATATGAAGAACAAAGATGAGGAATGCTTCAAGTGGTGTGTAGCGAGAGCTGTAAACCCCGTTGAAGAACACCCGGAGAGAATTACGAAAGAATTAATTAGACAGTCTGAGAAACTCAATTGGTCCGGTATCGAATTCCCTGTAGCAGCGGATGCTAATGTGATAGGTAAATTTGAGAGAAATAATAATATTAGTATTAATGTTTTTGGTTACGAGAAAGATGTGAATGTATTCCCACTATATATATCAAAGCATGAGAATGATAGGTGTGTAGATCTATTACTCATTTCTGATGGAGAAAAGAAGCATTATTGTTGGATCAAGAATTTCAACACACTGATGGCGGTGAAAACAGAAAATACTACTACATCAATGTACTATTGCAAAAGATGCTTGATAGGATTCAGTAGAAAAGAATCGCTTCACAAACATACTGAATACTGTTCGCAGCAGGACGCCCAACGAATAGAACTTCCGGAACCTGGGACTATGCTAAGTTTTACACATTACTATAGAAAGATGCGTGTACCGTTTGTGTACTTTGCCGATTTTGAATCGTTCATCAAACCTATCGGTACATGTCAACCCGTTCCTAGCACGTCTTACACCAACAAGTATCAAAAACATACGCCTAGCTCGTTTTGTTATCATTTGAAATGCTTCGACGATGAAGTTTATTCCCAAGAGCCGGTGTGTTTTACAGCTGAAAACGAAGACGATGATGTTGCTCAGTTATTCATAGACTCTATCGAAGAAAATGTAAAACGAATATACAACGAGTTCAAATTCCCCAAGAAGATGATATTCGGCAAAACTGAACAGAAATGTTTTGATGAGGCCGTCAACTGCCATATCTGCGGGGGAGAGTTGCGTGAGGATCGAGTACGAGATCACTGTCATTTGACTGGAAAATTTAGAGGTGCCGCTCACAACCTTTGTAATCTGAAATACAAAGTCCCCAAGTTCTTCCCTGTCATATTTCACAATTTGACCGGTTATGACAGCCATTTATTTATCAAGAAATTACGGGGTGAACACGGCGAGAAAATCAAATGCATTCCCTGTAACGAAGAAAAGTATATCTCATTCAGCAGAGAGGTCGTCGTCGATAAGTTTGTAGACGGAGATGGAAAAGAGAGAGAAGTCAAGCGCGAATTACGTTTCAACGATAGTTTTAGATTCATGCCCTCGAGTCTCGACGCGTTATCGAAAAATCTTCAGAAAGATCAGTGCAAGAATTTAGGGAAATTTTTTGAGGGTGAGAAGCTGGATCTTTTACTCAGAAAAGGCGTTTACCCGTATGATTACGTCGACGGTGTTGAAAGATTAAACGAAACCGAATTGCCGCCGAAACATGCCTTCTATTCAAAACTAAACGATTCGGGTATTAGTGAAAAAGATTACGAGCATGCGAAAACAGTATGGGACAAATTTGAATGCAAAACATTACGACAATATCACGACTTGTACAATTTATCGGATGTTCTATTATTAGCGGATGTCTTTGAAAACTTTAGAGATGTCTGTATGAAGCACTACAACCTAGATCCCGCGTGGTATTATACTTCGCCTGGACTTGCTTGGGATGCGGCGTTGAAGACGACTGGTGTAGAGTTGGAGTTGTTGAGTGACTACGATATGTTGCTGATGATCAAGCAGGGAATACGAGGAGGCGTCAGCACGATTTCGCATCGATACGCGAAAGCGAACAACGAGTACATGGGAGAAGCTTTCAATCCCACCCAGCATTCAGTATTCATTCCATACTTGGACGCGAACAACTTGTACGGATGGGCGATGAGCAAGCCGCTACCGACTCACGGGTTTGAATGGATGAACGATGACGAATTGAATGATTGGAGGAGTATTACCGAACGAGATGGAGTGGGATGTGTGTTAGAAGTCGACTTAGAATATCCAAAGGAATTACACGACCTGCATAATGATTATCCTCTAGCTCCAGAGAGTGTAAAACCCGCGGGATCGGATGTAGCGAAACTCATTCCAAACTTGAACGATAAAAAGAAGTACGTCGTTCATTACGAAAATTTAAAATTGTATGAAAGACTCGGATTGAAAATCATTAAAATACATCGGGGGATAAAATTCGTGGAAAGTGCCTGGCTGAAAAAGTATATCGATCTGAATACCGACCTGAGAACGAAAGCTACGAACGATTTTGAGAAAGACTTTTTCAAACTGATGAACAATAGCGTTTTCGGTAAAACAATGGAAGCTATCGAGAATCGAGTTGATATACGATTGGTGAGTGATGAGAAGGAAGCTATCAAGCTAGCCGCGAAAACTAATTACGACAGACGAACTATTTTCGACGAAAACCTCATCGCCGTTCACATGAAAAAGACCAAGTTGTTTTACAACAAGCCGATATATCTAGGAATGTGTATATTAGACATCAGTAAGACGCTCATGTATGATTTTCATTATAATTACATCAAGGCCAAGTACGGAGATAGGGCCAAGCTATTATTCACCGATACCGATTCTTTGGCGTATGAAATTAAAACGGAAGACTTCTACAAAGATATTTCCCCCGACGTCCAAAGTATGTTTGATACTTCAGACTATCCGAGAGATCATCCGTCAGGTATAGAATCTGGCGTTAATAAAAAAGTGGTTGGTATGTTCAAAGACGAAGCCGCGGGAAAACAAATCGAAGAATTTGTCGGACTGCGATCCAAGTTGTACTCTTACAAGATGGCGGGTGAAGACTACAAGAAATGTAAAGGCGTGAAAAAGAACGTCGTCAAGAAATCAATCACTCACGCAGATTACAAAGACTGCGTGTTTACGAAAAGACAACAGTCGAGAGCGATGAACGTCATTCGATCCTATCGCCATGAAATTTACACCGAAGAAGTAAATAAAATAGCTCTGTCTGCCGACGACGACAAAAGAGTAATAATGGACGACGGGATCCATACCCTAGCCTACGGACACTACGCGCTGAAAACTAAACAAAATAAAGAATAATTTACACTAATATAAAATGGATGCGGCAAAAGTGTGTACCAAATGCAAAATAGAAAAAAGCTTGGACGAATTTCACAAAGATAGTACAAAAAAGAACGGAAGCTATCCGAGCTGCAAACTTTGTAAAAATACTATAGTGAAAGAGCTTGCACACAAATACGCAAGACAGGAAATTAGGGAGACAAAAGATACAAAAGTTTGCAGTCGGTGTAAGGTAAATCAGAACATATCGGGATACGACAACAATCGATTTCAAAAAGATGGAAAGGCGAATGAATGCAAAAATTGCAGACATAAATATTATCTCGCCTGCGTAGAAGCTTAAAAGCTCATTAGTTTGTGAAACATCTAGATGAAATATTAAAATGAGCTATACAACTGTGAAAAATATAAATGTCGAAGGCATTGTTCTCGCAAATCATCCGTTGACGAATTTTGAACTACTAGATGCTGCTAAGAAGCTCAATATCCCTAATTTCCGGGGAGTATTTCTCAGAGACGAGCTGCCGAAGAAACCTGGACGGACTGAATGCGGGATATTGAATCTAGACGATTCTAATGGAACCGGCTCGCACTGGGTCGCTTTTTCAAAAAACGGCGAGGACAAAATATATTTCGACAGCAATGGCCTGTCCCCTCCTACAGAACTGGTAAAGTATTTACAGAGTCCTGTGTACTACAATAGCGAGCGCGTGCAGCCCGACAACGAAGTGTTTTGCGGTCATTTATGCCTGCACGTCCTGAAAAAAACATGTAAAGATGGGGTGACTTTTCAAGAAGTTATAAATAGCCTGCATTAAAAATTATTATATGTAAAAAATGCCTGTTGATAAATTTGGACATACAGATTCAGGATCTACGCAAAGAGTAATTGCTGGGGGAGTTACTGAAAGTCAAGTAAATAGTACCTTTCTAAGGCTAGATGGAGCAAACCCAGCGACCGGCGATCTAAATATGAGTGGCCATACTATTAGAGGTCTACCTACAACGAATACAACGAATACAGCGAATACTCCGGAAGTGGGAATAGATGAGGCTATGAGTCGGGGACAAGTAATAAATTTAATGCAGAATCACGCCGACGTCCCGACCGACAATAATCATTTGACGAATAAGAAATACGTCGATGAACAACTTACTTCGAAAGTGGCGACGGTTGTAGGACCCGCGGTTAGCGCTTACAGTTCAACTCAACAGACTATAATCGCTAGAACTCACACTGCAGTTACTTTTGACGTAATAAGATGCGGTACCGCAAGACACGGTATTGAACAGGGTATCGGAACGACTTCTTTCTTCCCCAGTAAAGCCGGGTACTATATCGTTTCGGTGTACATAGAATTTTGTAACAATAGTAATACCGCGTATGGCACCGTCCACCTGTATAAAAATGGGGTGTCGTACATGCAAATTGCGGGCGGAGGGAGCACGAGAGGTTCGCACAACCATTCAATCGGAAGTAACGTAGTTTTTCTAGACGAGTTCGATTACGTCAACATACACGCTTTTTCATCCATCGCTACGAACATTTTGTGTAGGGACTTTTCGGCGGTATTCTTACGGCCCTAATTAATAAAAATTATTTTATTCAAAATGCCTGTTGATAAATTTGGACATACAGATTCAGGATCTACTCAAAGAATAATTGCAGGGGGCGTTACGCTGTCCCAAGTAAACAGTACTTTTCTAAGGTTAGATGGGGCAAATCCGGCGACTGGGAATCTAAATATGAACGGCAACTGCATCAAAGGCCTGCCAATAACGAATAATCCGGATGCGGGAATGGATGAAGCGCTAAGTTGGGGACAAGCTATAGATTTGATTACGAATCACGCGGGCATTCCGTCAAACGATAATCATTTGACGAATAAAAAATACGTAGACGAACGAATTGCTTCGATAGTGTCTAGCTCCACTGCTGAGGATGCATTTGGCCCGGCGTTTAGTGTTTACGCCCTCTCGGCTCAGGCTATCCCTGCTAACACAATAACGCAAGTAACATTTGGAACTGTAAAATTCGATCCGGATAATTGTCTAGTCAATTCGAACCGTTTCCTTCCTCGGAAAGCCGGCTGTTACATGGTTACGACGTGTTTGGAAATACGCGACAGTAGTGGTAAATATAACGAAAGTATTGGCTTGTACGAAAGTGGGGGAGTGTACACGCATATTGTCGGCGGCGGGGGTAAGGCTGGGTCGAAAAAATATGTATCGAGCACTAGCCTAGTTCGATTAACTAATACCGATTATCTCGAGATATTTATTACTTCGCCTAATCCGGTAAATATTTTAGTTCGCGATTTTTCAGCGGCATACTTACGACCTTAGAATTCAAAACCGATTCAAGTTTTGAATTTGAGTACTACACTTCATCGACCATTCTATCATGAACTTCAATATACCACGCTCATTTTCTGCCCATCCGATTGAAACCTCAGTAACTTGTCTGAAATCACCACTGCGTACGCTTCCGTATTAGCCGGCGGCGCCGTATTAAACGTGCCTTTGATCTGGATATCGACCACCGATGACTTCAGACGCTCGGATTGCTTGCTCACGTCAAACACCATAATCGGAAACAGATCTTTGAAGTCCGAGGGTGTGATATTGCATTGCGTCATTAGTTCGTCCATTCCATAGTATTTTTCACTGAACGCGGCTGCTGCTCGGTACACCCGCGAGAATTGTTGATTCGGAAATGATAGATTATAGTCGACAACTGGATATCGGTCCTGGTTCATCATCACGAACATGTTCTTCAGATCGCAATGATTGAAAACGGATGGATTTTGTTCTTGATCGCCGCTTTTGTCGGTTTGAAAACCCAAGATGATGTACCTAGGCTTCTCAGGTAATGTCTTGACGCTAAGTCTCCAGCTAAAATTAGTCGACTGTGCGACGGAGGTGGTATCGCATTGACGGGCTCTGTACGCAACTGGCAACGACGCTTTCGATTCGATCGTTTTGTACATTTGCATCTTCTCCATATCCGCGGGAATAACGTGAGGCATGAACCATGAGATTTTATCCAGCCTAACTTTCCCTGCACCCGCGGCGGCGAGTCTAAAAATTGCGTCATCATCGGCTTTACGAACCAGAGTTAGCGTATGTTTCACACCAAAAACAACCTTGTCGTAATCATCGCAAAATCCGAAAATATGCTTCAATGGAACTACAAAGCTAAAAGTACCTTTGGCATTTGGTTTTTGAATTATATACGACTGTCTCACGGCGAAACCTTGATTATTCGCGATAGCAGCCGTCGTCCCGCTGTCCTTGTACCACAACTGATTCAAACCTTGAGCTAGTTGAAAATCATTCGGGTATTTGAGTAATCCGAGCATCGTCGTTGCTTGACCTGGGTGAAATAACGATTCAATTTCCTGATTCGACAGTGAATACGAAATTTGACTGAAAAGATGCATGAGCCCATTATTCGTAAGAGTTGCTTCATCGGCATCAGCGTAGAAGGTGTTGTTGTTGTCCGCCTTCGTCAATCTACCCTCGAACAACAGGTAAGATTCTGCTGGATGACAAAATAAATCTTGAAGTTCGATGTTTATTCTAATCTCGCCGGAGGTGTTTAGATTCGCCCCCGATATCGGCTCATACTCGTACCATTCGTAGCGTTCGACGCTTTCATCGCTCAATGGTTGTTCGGTAAATCTCAGAATATCAGATGATTGCATTTTTACTACTACGCGATAATATTTTTTACGCGAGCTTCATTCCGGCGCCGTTTAGCGACCGTACTAAATCTTGTATCGATATGACACCGTTCTTCTTCAGGCCGTCCCCCATCATCAGATTATTAATATTCGAGGTCAGCCCGACGCTGCCTACGCTACTCAGCCGATCTAAAATTTGTCTAGTTTCTGGCGTAATTTTCTTGGCGGTGGGAGTAGGAGCAGGAGTAAACAGTTTGGCCACTGCTTTGTCCACTAATCGTTTGCCGGCGTCGATTGCGGTTGTTTTCCCAACATCGATGGCCTTTTTCCCAATTTCTTTCGCCACGTCTTTACTCGCGTTGAGAGCGGTCGTTGCTAATTGTTTGGCGGCGTTCGACGTAACTAGCCGTTTGAAAAATCCCGAAATTGTATCGAATATTCCCGATCCTCCGATAACGTATTGTTTTCTATACCTCCTTCTATTAATGACTTGCATTTTTTCTGCATTTTACAATGTCATCATTATATTTTTGTACGCATCTTTACTCAGCACTTCCTGCCTCAATAACGCGTCGCACATCGCCACGATCTCGTTTCTCACGCCGGTATTGCCTGCTTTGAAGCTTTGAAATCGTAGTTCTAGCTGTTTCGCTAATACGTTTGGATCTTCGGAAATAACGATTACACCACCCACGCCTTTACCCACCGCATTACGAGTCCTCTTTTCCCATATCGGCTTGATAATTTCTCTATATTTGACGCTCGAAGATGCTTTCGGTTTGTTGGGATTTTTTGGCTGTCTGATAGCATCCGACGCGAGTAGAATCTCGGCGTAATCGTCTCTATCATTATTATCGTATATCGACGTGTTCGGCTGTTTCATCGTCAACAACTCCCAAAGCCCCGGTGTTCCGCTATACGTCTTATTTCCAACCGTCACATCGTCTCCTTGAATAAAAATCGGAGTATCGCCGATGTAGAATTGACCATTTTTTGATCGTATTCCGAACGTCGTGTCTACGATTTTTCTATCGGAGGCGTATTGATGAAGGTACTTGGTTGCCACATCACCTAATTCTAAAGTTCTAATATCCTCGGTCGGATCGTCACTATACGCTTCTATCGAGGGATACTGAGGAAATTGAACCTTCAACGACGCGGGAAGCGTTTGTAGCGCGTTTGATGTGGCTATCGAATTTTCTTTGATGGCGGATAGTAGGACATTCTGCTCTTTGGAAATTGCGGATTGCGACTCGACGATAGGCTTGTACAGCTTGGTTAATTCTTGTTGCAGCCCCGAATCCCCCAATCTCTCCGATAAAAAGTTCTGTTGAATATTCTTCTTGGATTTCAGAAACTCTTCGACTATGAAATTTCTTTTCGCCGGGTCATCTATCTTTAGAAACGACATTTTTAATAAAAAAATTAATGTTTTACGATGTGTTTCTCGACATGTTTCTAGACGTGTTTTTCGACGTGTTTTTCTACATGTTTTTCGACATGTGTAAAAACACAAGTTAGACGTATTTTCAGACATAGCGACATAGGTCTACAAAACTCTACAGGTCTACATGATTTCATACATGTTCGCGTTAGTCGTCTTTCTCACAGATTCGGTATTTTTCTCAAACATGCTTTGAAAGGACTGCCTGACTTCTTCTCTTCCTCGGTCGATGAGAGATTGTTTCGTTTCCTCGTCCATCGCGGCTGCCGAAACTTTCGACTTACTTTTAATTTCTTCTTTCATGCCATTGAATTTTTCAATCTCGCTTAGAATCAGAGAATATTCCTCGTCTGAAATATGATCATCCACGAGAGCTTTTGAAATATGGTCGCTGATCGTGTTGAGCTTCGCATCAGCTAGCGTTTTGATCTTTTCATGCTTCTCCGCCTTCAGGGCGAGCTTTTTACAGATTCGGCTGCCAATTATACTCAATAGCCCCGCACCTAACGCTGTCCCTTCCATAGCAATAGCGATGGGGGCTGCAATTATGGTGGACAATACACCGATTCCCGAAATTCCGAGCCCCATCGTGACCACCATGAGGAAGCTGTCTACTACGCCGATTACGCTCACACTTCTATGGTACTTTTTACTCAACGTTGCTCTTTTGTCTCGTTCTTGCTCGATCTCCTTTTTGATTTCGCTAATCTTCTGAAGTCGATACGTTTGTGCGGACCCTGCGGCTATTTGTATTTCACCTTCTGGCGCAGAGGGCGTTATATTTGTTAGGTTTGGATAGAGTTTGATGCCTTCGTATTCCATTCTTTTATTTATTAGCAATATATATTTTTTTACCGCTGATAATTTACACAGCATAGCGAATCTCCTTCGTTTATAGTTACTGCTGAATCGGAGTTGTTTTGAATGGAAACTGTGACGGTTGCCCCCCTGGGCGCCAAGCCATACATTCGACCTGGGCACCAGGAGAGGCGTTCCGTGCTGTTGTTGAACTGCAGGTCTTGAGGAAAGTTGGTGGTGATATGATAAGGCGCTACATAAACGTGAATGCATGCTAGAAGGTCTACCGTAAGGATGACCTCGTGCAGGCTGTCCTAGACGACAGCGAAACAGAGGTCCTGGTTGGCTCGAGTAAGTCTGACCACAAACAGGTTCATGTCGTTCAGCAACAGTCTTTCTAGCTAGAGTGGTGGACATGGTCGGAGGGGTTTCTATCAGCCTCAGACGCCGGGTCAAATCCTGCACCTCCCGAAGCATACCTTCTAAAATCGGCATTAAACTCTCAAGAGCCTCTTCTTCTTCTCGGCTAATTCCTAGCAGAGCCATTATTCACAGAAACAGTCAATTGAGTTTAAGGATTTAATATAAAGCAAACAATAGTTCAAACACATAAGATATGCAATTCTGATGCAACTATAAGCTTTGCTACTACAGAAACATAGAAATGCGAAATCGTTAATAATCGTAATAATAAGAATAATAATATCGATAATAATTTGGAATAAAGAAAAGAAACAAGAATTTCCCCAGGGCTACTACTAGGCCAGGGACACTAAATCTCGGGCTTCTTAATCTAGCTTCTCACATACCTTCAAGTTCAGGACAACGTCAATCAATGGACGAACAATGACCGGAAGTCTCTCTTCGGACGGACAGGGGGGGGAGTGGACTGTCTCTTGCTTCAGACGAATGGGGGGTGGACGGTCTCTTGCTTCAGACGGACGGTGGATGTCTTCCTTCAGACGAACGTGGGGAGTGGACTGTCTCTTGCTTCAGACGGGACGTACGGTGGATGTCTTCCTTCCTGGATGACGGGGAATCCTGGCGGAGGCCGTCGTCAGGCATGTTACCTCTGACGACGGAGCAGAGACGGGAAGCACTGGGGCAGAAACTAGACGATGCAGCAGACGGCCTCTCGTCATCAGTTAACCGCCGGCCTCGATCGCTCTTCCTCCTTCTTACGGCCAGTCGGTCGTGACTGCCGGGTTCAGTCTTTCTTCCACAGAAATTCTGGCGAGTGCCCCTTCCTAGGACAACATCTTCGACTGAGAGCCCAGAGGGATCTCAGGGGGTTCCTTATATGCACCCAGCAGACCGCCGGGTCTGGAAACGATTAAACTTAGGGCCGATGAGGTCGGTTCCATACCCGTGCATAAACGCCTCATTATTCAAAATAATAAAGTGGATTTCTACCAGCGACTATTTTGGAGGCTGGGGGTCTGCTCTATCCTCTAAGGCGGACGGCTGGAGCAGAATAATTAACAATAATACAATGGGCTTTTGTCGGGCGGGACCTACCACAGGGATCTGCGTGGATGGTGTGTGGGGGGATTAATATTAAGACAATGGAGCTTTGTTGGGCGGGACCTACCACAGGGATATGTGTGGAGGGTGTGTGTGGGGGGTGGATGACTAACTCCAAGGGAATCTAGACAGGGCATTAAAAATCACAGGCGCTACATAAATACATGTAATAAAAACATGTATAATAATAATAAACAAGGAACGAGAATTCATGAATCGTTACAATCTCCCCTTCCCTCTCAAAGGATATTGCTACGGTTTAGAAGCAATGTCCGTTCTAAAACATAACCTTTTTCATAAAAGTTATTCCTATCTAAACTTCCCATGAAAAATGGTTATCAACATTCCAAAAGTTACTCAGAAATCCTAATCAGTCCACTTATAATAATACTCATAACCAAATTAAAAGCATCGCAAAGTTCAAATGTTCAAAAACACTGTCAAGTACCAACAGACATCAACTTCCATTCATCAAAGCAACAATTGCTACAATTAAAACAATGTTCACTGGTTAATGCTCATCCGAGGTAAAATCACTATACGGGACCAAATCTTGACCAAGGCATCAAAGGTCCAATCTTCCTTTTCAGTCAAATCAAATCAAACAAAATTAGGTCACGGTTCAGCACAATAACAAAAAAACTGCTTCCAGCAAAATCTGAATCATCAGACAGTCACAAGGTTCGTCACTTATATTTATAACCATCAGTCCTTGGACACTCAAAATCTACTAAGCCAGTTCCTAACACATAGCCTAATCATCATATCAGGTCTCTTGGTTTCTCGGTCGGGCGTCACAACCTACCAAAACCTATCAAAATCTCTCATAAACAGGTCATGGGCCTATCTGGTATGGTGCTATAGGTCTCACTTAGGAGCCAGCTAACCATCCTACCCAGACTAAAAACTCAAAACTCACAAAGGGGAAAGCATCTTAGCTTCACGTACCATTCAGGCACGACTCGGGGCACACTTCGTGTCTAGGCAATGGCTTAGCACATTTCAACGCATCGGTGGTAACAAATGATCATGTGGACCAACACATGCAAAAGACAAACACGTTCAATTCTTGCAAATGAAATCCTTCATCAGCATGGGAAAAGGGACAGAGGTCAAACACTCCTCAGCATAATGCATAAATCATACACAATCCTTCTTAATAATCAGTTCCAAGCTAAAACAATTCAATCAAAGAATGCGCAACAATCAATAAAACACACACAAAATAATAAAACGATTACACAAGTCTCAAAAACAAAGTAGCAATCTACTATCTGCTTACTTACTTCACAACATAAAAATTGTCTTCTCAATCTTCATAAAGCCATAATCAAATACTAGATACAAAACTCAGATCAAAGTTCATAATCAGGGTTAGGCAAAGGTCAAATTCCAAATAAGACAGTCACTTAATCGTCTTACAACTAGAACAATAATTAACCAATTCCTCTTCTCATGTCAATCATCTTTCTATTCCAGACTTTCAAAAGTGTCCATAAAAACTCAAAAGCAATCTGGGATTTCAAGCAAATCATTATCTGAAGTCCACCAAACATAACTCTAACAAAACAGTTCAACAAGGCAACTGCAAGCATTTCTTGCTCAGACAACCTGTCACTTCTTATCTTCAACAGGGTAAAACAGATCAAAATAATCATTGTCAGAAAAGTAAACTTCAGCCTGTTACAGTACCTCTCACTCGTTTGGGAAAAACCTTGCTTCACCTTCACTTTCGTTTTCGTATTCACAGCACAGTCAGTGTCTTGTGTAGATATTTGCTCAGCGACAGGCGGTGTCGACTTGAGTGGACAGCTGCGAAACGGCAAAGTTTCATCAGAGTCCTGAGGTAGCTTGATTTCCTCTGGCGCGAAAATCAAACTGCACTGTTCACTTATTGTCTTGGAGGCGAATGGTTGATGGGTACAGGAACTCAGTTGAGACACGCACTGGCTGCATTGTTCTGGATGGAACGGTGGATCTGGCTCAAGACAACATGATGGGGATGACTGGACGGCAGCAGGGTTGATTGTTGACGACGTGGTTATCGCTGGGGGTTGAGTGGTTGTAGACGGAGAAAGTTGATCAGGCACAGCCGCAACGACAGCTGCGACAGGCGAGGTTGTTGTTGTTGTGGATCCAGCTACAGTGGGCGGAGCTTCAAAGATTTCAGCCGAAGCACCGTAGATGTCCTGCCTTGCCTTCACCAGCTGAGACAAACAGGCTGCAGCGAAGACGACGACTGCAGGCGCTGCAGGCAACGTGGTTGTTCCAGTGGCGGTGGGCGGGGGCGTTCGAAGCTCAGCCGTAGGGAAAGCTGCGGAGGCTGAGATGGTGGTTGCAGGCGGAAACTGGATCTCTTCACACGAGCGGTGGAGCACCAAAGAGGGTTGTGTCGGTGGTGACGTCAGAGGTACGCGCTGACTGACTTCA
Source organism: Lumbricus rubellus (assembly GCA_945859605.1). Classification (NCBI taxonomy): domain Eukaryota; kingdom Metazoa; phylum Annelida; class Clitellata; order Crassiclitellata; family Lumbricidae; genus Lumbricus; species Lumbricus rubellus. The sequence goes on along the minus strand of OX243819.1, from coordinate 24,841,014 downwards.
GGGTTCTGTTGAATTAACGAGTTCGAATGCCCAACGAACTCGTTTAAGTCTCTCGAAGGCAATGTTCTGTCACGCTGCACAGCAAATGTTTGTTCTCCAGGGTAATTAACAGCAGAGGGTTGGTGAAATGTTCTTGGCGGCCATCTTGGAAAGGTGGGCGGGTAGACTCTTGGGACATCGGTTGATTCGGGGTTTCGCGCATGGTCCAGCATTAACTGTTGAAACCGAATGTCAGACGATCGCACTGGAACCAAAGTTCTGCTACAGTTTTCACGTTCAGAAAAACTCGGATTCTCGTAGATTTCTCTGTACACCGTGGCGACGGGAGGTGGCGATGAGTGGGACGGATGGCGATGAACGGTCTCAGTGTCTCTCGGTTGCAATGAGCGGAAAGTTTCAGTTGAACCTCCACTCCGTGCGGTTTTCTTGTAGACCAGGGTTGTCGACGGCTGAAGGTGCGACTCAGGCAGAAGTTTGGGTTGGGCAGGGAGAAAGCTGGTGGCATGGGTTTTGGGGAATTCCGGGTCAGACCCATAACCCAACGTAGAACGTGAATTGTCAACAAAGAACCCACAATTTCGCCCTTTAACAACACGAGTTCGCATTTCACTATTTCTAAGCTCTGTTTCTATCCTTAGCGAGTCATGCAATAAATCAGTTGATTGAGAATGATAGCCATCAACATTGAAAACATTAGGCCTATCAAAACCTCTTCCTCCAATCAAGTCTTCCTCCACTCCTCGTTCCATTACTCTTCCAATTTCACTTTCACTATCATCTGAACATACAAAATCAAATCTTCCTCCTTCAATCAGAACCAATCTTTCATCACCTGCGTCGTTAATCCCTAATTGATTAACATCCTGTCGGCTGCGCCATTTGTGACGGTTGCCCCCCTGGGCGCCAAGCCATACATTCGACCTGGGCACCAGGAGAGGCGTTCCGTGCTGTTGTTGAACTGCAGGTCTTGAGGAAAGTTGGTGGTGATATGATAAGGCGCTACATAAACGTGAATGCATGCTAGAAGGTCTACCGTAAGGATGACCTCGTGCAGGCTGTCCTAGACGACAGCGAAACAGAGGTCCTGGTTGGCTCGAGTAAGTCTGACCACAAACAGGTTCATGTCGTTCAGCAACAGTCTTTCTAGCTAGAGTGGTGGACATGGTCGGAGGGGTTTCTATCAGCCTCAGACGCCGGGTCAAATCCTGCACCTCCCGAAGCATACCTTCTAAAATCGGCATTAAACTCTCAAGAGCCTCTTCTTCTCGGCTAATTCCTAGCAGAGCCATTATTCACAGAAACAGTCAATTGAGTTTAAGGATTTAATATAAAGCAAACAATAGTTCAAACACATAAGATATGTAATTCTGATGCAACTATAAGCTTTGCTACTACAGAAACATAGAAATGCGAAATCGTTAATAATCGTAATAATAAGAATAATAATATCGATAATAATTTGGAATAAAGAAAAGAAACAAGAATTTCCCCAGGGCTACTACTAGGCCAGGGACACTAAATCTCGGGCTTCTTAATCTAGCTTCTCACATACCTTCAAGTTCAGGACAACGTCAATCAATGGACGAACAATGACCGGAAGTCTCTCTTCGGACGGACGGGGGGGGAGTGGACTGTCTCTTGCTTCAGACGAATGGGGGGGTGGACGGTCTCTTGCTTCAGACGGACGGTGGATGTCTTCCTTCAGACGAACGTGGGGAGTGGACTGTCTCTTGCTTCAGACGGGACGTACGGTGGATGTCTTCCTTCCTGGATGACGGGGAATCCTGGCGGAGGCCGTCGTCAGGCATGTTACCTCTGACGACGGAGCAGAGACGGGAAGCACTGGGGCAGAAACTAGACGATGCAGCAGACGGCCTCTCGTCATCAGTTAACCGCCGGCCTCGATCGCTCTTCCTCCTTCTTACGGCCAGTCGGTCGTGACTGCCGGGTTCAGTCTTTCTTCCACAGAAATTCTGGCGAGTGCCCCTTCCTAGGACAACATCTTCGACTGAGAGCCCAGAGGGATCTCAGGGGGTTCCTTATATGCACCCAGCAGACCGCCGGGTCTGGAAACGATTAAACTTAGGGCCGATGAGGTCGGTTCCATACCCGTGCATAAACGCCTCATTATTCAAAATAATAAAGTGGATTTCTACCAGCGACTATTTTGGAGGCTGGGGGTCTGCTCTATCCTCTAAGGCGGACGGCTGGAGCAGAATAATTAACAATAATACAATGGGCTTTTGTCGGGCGGGACCTACCACAGGGATCTGCGTGGATGGTGTGTGGGGGGATTAATATTAAGACAATGGAGCTTTGTTGGGCGGGACCTACCACAGGGATATGTGTGGAGGGTGTGTGTGGGGGGTGGATGACTAACTCCAAGGGAATCTAGACAGGGCATTAAAAAGCACAGGCGCTACATAAATACATGTAATAAAAACATGTATAATAATAATAAACAAGGAACGAGAATTCATGAATCGTTACAATACTATGATATCATCAACCACATCTTCTGAAATCACTCCGTCTAGTAGGCTGCATCGTCGTTCTTTGATACTCTGTCTGAGGGAAACGAGGCAAAGACCTGCCGCCATTTCTACACCGAGTCCAAGCCTTAGCGTATTTGCTGCCTTTGGCTGTATCGTGATATCATTTTGCGCGAAAATCTCCCATCGCAGACCTCCTAGTTGTCTTACTGGGGTGCGAGTAACACCGCTCGTAATCTTCCAAAAGACTGAAACGGGCTGCGTTCTAACCTCTACCGGTCTAGTTGGTTTAGTTCCAAATTTGTGTATTGGTCTCGACATTTTTTAATAGAATAGATTATAATATCATGCCGAGAATCGGAATGTTTTGAAACGGAGAGTTGGGGCCCAACAAAAGTCCTTCGCCTCTAGCATAGCCCGACCCTGTTTTCATGTACAACCCGGATGCCGTTATTGAGCTACCTTTTTGCCACGGGGACAAGTACAAACCAGATCCGGCTGGTCTTATTTTGCACGCTATGTCACCTTTCTTGACATACATTACACCCGAACCGCTGATTTTGTCTACAATCTTAGTAGTTGCCGCGGAGCCGAGACCACTTAGTGCTCCCATCGCCAAACTTGGCAGTGCATTAGACAGAAGGAACCGTCCCGCTGTCGCTAGAAACGGAAGTATGGCGCCTATGAATCCACCTTCGACTTTCTTGTTGTTCTCCAATTGCGTTTTACTCATTTTAATAATCATGCCAGTTCCTTTTTGGTAGGCTGCTGCCATTTTATTGATTTGCGCCTGGGTGAGAGCCAAAACGTGTTCGCCATTCAAATCATCGTGCGATAGTTTGATACTCACGCCGCTCCCCGCTTGAAGTGATCTTTTAATTTTGTCTTGTTGCGCTTCTGAAATATTAACTTTTACGCCCGTGTAACGATTCATTTTATTAATAAATTACAAAAACTTTCAAACTTCCCTGATGTGAAATCGAATCGCCAATTCTTCGCCTCGAAGATTTAGTAGGTTCCCGTGTTGGTCTGTGAGCCTCGTTTCCATCGTTGAAATTGTAGATAGCAAAATCGGGAGATATATTAAATTATGCGGCACTTCAATAATTTTGTAACCCGGGCCTACGTTTGGAAAAAAAGAATATATCACGTTTTCTGATGTTCCGTTAGTGTACGAAGACCCGATAATGTCACTGGTCACTCTTAGGCTGCTTACACTCATTATATTTACCAAGTGCTCCGATTCATTATATCCATCCCTATAGATCCATTTGTCAAACCCTAGAACCCTTCCGATCGAATTCTTTGACGTAAAATCAACCATATAGCCTGCTGCTGATATATTTACCACAGACCTCAGCGTGTTGGTGTTTGGTGTTATTGAGATACAGTAATCTCCATTTACTCTGTCGAAATGTCCATTCCCCTTCATGACTCTCTGTATATATTCGTTGATATCCGTTATTTCATAGCAGCCCTCTGGAACTTCAATGTTTACCCAATCTGTGTCGGAATTCGGCGAATACCTGAAGACGTTGTTTGTCGCATCGATATTAGGAAAAGAATAGTACGTCTCGAGGGCAACTAAGGCCATTTCATATTTCTTATTCTTCTCCAGTTCGAGTAGTGGATTAAACTTCGTTCTGATTCGCGTGCTCTTTTCGCTTAGAAAAATGGAAAATGATGTTTTTGGTTCCGTGTTGCAGGCCGTCTTTTCCGTGTTTTCCGATATCTGTTTGAGAAGCGATGATTCCATTTTTACTATACAATACAATTTTACAATGGCGGATCCTCGATTATATAAAATTCATCGAGCCCGCATCGGTATTTACCATTGTACTTGTCGCTAGTCAGGTCTAAAACCACGAATCCATGAGGTTGTTCCCATACCGTTTTGCATAGTTTTCTAAATTCATTTTTCGACATGTCTGTACTCACGTGATCGTTGTAAATATGATTACAATTTTTCAGGTCTTGTTTGAACAGGCAAATAAAGTTCGCATTTTCTCTGATTGTTTGGCGCGGTAATTTGAAATAATTCTGGGCGAGGTAAAAACAATCTACATTGCTATGCCTCCCCCGATTATAATACGTTTCACATTTGTTTTGTTTTTCCAATTGAAGATCATCGAAAATCATCAGGTTCTTCTTTTCGGCGCTCAGATCTCTCGGGTCTGGTACATCGTCGGCGCTCTCAAAGAACTTGGCAATTATATCAGATTTAGCTTCTGAGTTTTTTGCTAGTTCTTCCATTACAAGGTCTGGTGACGCATTTAGACCCACGATTTCATCTCGCTGCTCGAACAACCAAACGATCGCTTCTTTCGGTAATTTTTCTTCGTAGGCTTTTTTAATAATGCGATATTCCGGTTGAAACAGAGAAGTACCGAATACCTGCAAGTTATTATAATCCAACCAGTCCGGCCTGAGTAAAAGATTGAGAAGAAGCGTCGTTTTTCCACACGCCGATTTCCCAACTATCAAACCGCGTATGCTTTTGGGTAACAACGGATTATTGAATCTTTTCGAGAGCGCTGTGCCCCAACTCATATCTCTAATCTCCATTTTAAAAATATATATTATTAAAAACGAAATGTATTGCGTAAAATGTAAAAAACAGACCCAGACGACAGATGTGCAGAACGCCGTGGCTAATAATGGGAGATCGATGCTCAGAGGTGTTTGCGTCGTATGCGGGAAAACAAAAACTCAATTCGTGAAGGCGTCTGCGGCTGTTGTGCAAGGCGGAGATCTAGTTAGTTCACTGAACGCTGCCACTAGCAACATTAAATTACCTTGGGCCAAGTTTGCTGGTGAGGTACATTTGCCAGGCCATCAGTTTACTGATCCCGGTACTAGACTAGATTTGCGTCTGAATCCCAACGAAACCCCCAAAGATTGGAGCAAACCTATAAACAGGGTAGATAGCGCGGCATATATTCACGACCTGGCATACAATCAACACACTGATACGGCTTCTAGGAATGTCGCTGATAGAGCAATGATAAACCAGTTGAATAATATACCTAATCCAAGCTTGCGGGAACGCGTAGAGAGGGCGATAGTAAAACCTATTTTATCCGCTAAAACGAGTCTCGGGCTAGGTTTAAAAAAAGCCTAAAATTACAGCAGGACCTGAAATGGACTAATCAATTAGCGAATGAATTACACAAACCAGTAGTGAGAAATTTTAGGACGAGGCGGGTCCGTGTTGGCGGGATTGACCAGATTTGGGCGGCTGATCTAATCGACATGCAGGCTTTCGCTAGAGATAATGATGGCGTGAAATTTCTATTGACCGTTATAGATGTGTTTTCCAAGTATGGGTGGATCGTTCCATTACATGACAAGAGTGGGAAGTCTACAGCCGATGGGTTCGTGAAGATACTCGGGGGTGGTCGACAGCCGGTCAAAGTTTGGTGCGACAAAGGGAAAGAATTTTATAATAAAAATGTAAAGAATTTGGTTGAGTTGTATTCTACCGAAAACGCGGGGAAATGTTGTATTGCAGAAAGATGGGTGCGTACGATGAAAGATAAAATGTTCAAGTACTTTACGGCTAATTCAACTAGAAGATATATCGATGTATTAGACGAAATGGTTATTAATTATAATGAAACGAGACATTCTTCCATTAAAATGACTCCCGCGTAGGCTAGTATGAAAGTGAACGAAAAGACAGTATTTTTGAATTTATACGGCGATGAGATTTCAAAGCCTATTATACCAAAGTTTTCAATCGGCGATCGAGTCAGAATAACTAGGAAGAAGAATATTTTCGACAAAGGATATACGAGTAGATGGACAGAGGAGGTTTTTGTAGTATCTCAGGTTCAATATACGGATCCGCCAACTTACAAGATTACTGATTCTGCTGGCGAGGAAATACAAGGCTCATTCTATGAACAGGAGCTACAGAAGACGACTCAGGAAATATTTAGAATCGAAAAAGTGATTAGGAAACGCGGGAAGAAATCACTCGTAAAATGGTTGGGCTACCCAGACTCGTTCAACTCGTGGATCGAAAATGAAGACTTGCTAACATTGTGAAACGATTTTGACAAAATACGCCAGACGCCAACATTCCCTACTACGTGTGATAATTAATATCGAAACTGGTAAATCCCACCATTATTGCGTTCTATCACTTGACTGTGAGTGGCTATGGCGGGAGGGCGGTCCTATGACGTCAGACTATAACTAGATACCGTGTTCCAAGGCACCCCGGAACACTTTTCGATAAAACGAGACAGGGTCGTTTTTGAAATTTATTCGACTGAGGCGTGACGCGAAAATTTTCTACTGAATATAGATGCCGATCTGCGAAATTTTGTACAGAGCTTGGCCGTCTCTCTCTCCTACCAACGACAACGACGATGATGATGTTGATGATGACTACGATGATGTTGATGATGATGGTGGTGGTGGTGGTGGTGGTGGTGATGATGACGGCGATGATGATGAAGAGATGACGACGACAAATCGGGTTGATGATGATGGTGATGATGATGATGACTACGATGATGTTGATGATGATGGTGGTGGTGGTGGTGGTGGCGGTGATGATGATGATGACTACGATGATGATGACTACGATGATGTTGATGATGATGGTGGTGGTGGTGGTGGTGGTGGTGGTGGTGATGATGATGATTAGGCCTATGTATAATGGCGTTGAGTTTGTCCAAAAATAGGCCCACAGTAGAGACGAGAAAGAGACAGCTGCTTCCAATTAAATCGGCTGCATGAACTTTGTGCATTCGTTTTTTCATATGCCAAGGCGGCGAAGTCATATGAAAAAGTTTCACAGAAAAATACGTCTCTCAGACTTCGAGCCTGTTGTGCTTACGATCGTAGTGTGTCTACATTGAAACGCTACTTTTAGTGTGGCCAGGATTATAGGCTTGTATTTGTTTCTTGATACATTACGGTTTTTTGCCCCCACTTGCGGCCCCTTCTACTATTCTTGGGTTGAAAATGAAGACGTGCCGACATTGCGCCGACGATGAACGACGGTATTCGTGCATGGACCTTGTTGACGATCCGGCCGTGGATACTTGCACGGACATTCATCGTCGTAGCATTCGCGGTTGTGGGCGTCAATTACAACAATCAACTCCGATCTCTGCAGTCTTGTATTATATCCAACCAAGCCGAGCTGCCTGGCGATTTTTTGTAATTCAGTTTTAGTTTTCTCCGGGTAAACCATTTTATATTGGGATATCTTGTCTTTAAGCCGAGTTGGATATTCCATGAATATGAAAAAGTAAGGCTGACATTGGTCAAACTGCGCGGGCACTCAATTTTTAAGGCTGTATTGGTCAAACTGCGCGGGCACTCAATTTTTTAGGCTGGTATTGGTCAAATTGGACGAAAGTGAAGGCTGTATTGGTCGAATGGGTCAAAGGTGAAGGCCATATTGGTCAAATTGGACGAAAGTGAAGGCTGTATAGGTCAAATGGGTCAAAGGTGAAGGCCATATTGGTCAAATGTCCGAGCTTGCTACAATGACCTCTACTAATGCAGTCTTTTCTTGCAGCCGTAACACACGCCATCATATCTGATGTCGAAACCACGATGTGCTTTGCAAACTTGATCCTTTCGATTACCAAGCGAATTTCTTGAAAATCGCACTTTTTCTATCAGACCAAGCGACCACTTCCTGCCTCGCTTCCAACATCTGATCTTCGTTATATAAACGTGTTTACAGATAGCCTTCACTGTGCTCAGGCTCCACTTTTCACTGGGGTATTTTGCTATGATTACGCGATGTCCCAGTCTCTGTTCACACTTCACACAGCGTCCGAGTTTCCATTTTATCTTCCGCAGAAACTTTGCCCATGACGTTCAGTAATGGATTCACGAATTGAGTCCTTAATCTATAAAATACCACTAAATACCAACAGTTTGCTTCATAAACAGCTTCTTTACAGCTCTTAGTGAGGTCGTAGGACATCATCATAATTTCTTATGATGCAATTTGCAAAAAATCTTAATGAAATCACATTGTATTGGAGCTTGATTCTCCGGATATTTGAAAAAAAACCGAAATTTTAAGTTTGAACAGCTGTAACTTTTGCAAACAAGAAAATTTTCAAAAGAAACTTTCAGGAATTGTTGGAAATTCATTCCCCTGCAAATTGGAAAATTTTCACAGAAAAATGTCAGTCGGTTGCGAAGTTATCGCATTTTATCCGGTGGTACATTTTTTTAGCCACCCTGTACACACACAATTATGATAGGCCTATAGGTAAATATATATTATACGTGGCAGCTTGTGCTGAACAGTGAACATATCAGAAACATGCATGGGAGGCAGCACAAAGGCTCTAACCAAATAACCTTACCTATCTGCAGACCTAGCAGTTGAATCAGAAGCAGGCTGCAAGTACGCTAACGTACCGCGGATTTACATGTAGGCTGAGGTAGCTCAAACACAGGTTACAGCTTTCCTGGCTCGATGAATGGAATGGAAGGAGATAGCAAAAGAATTTGAATTGTCTTTAGGGAAGGAAGACGCTGCTTGAGTAGTGCTGACAGCTGAGATGATTCTAAACTTAGCATAGCCAGGGAAAGACGAAAAATCGCACGCAGACTGAGGAGAATTAGCTATTAGCATGATCGTGATGAACGAGGAGTGGAGATAGGCCTAGATGAAGTTGAGATCATCATTGTTATAATACGAGAGAGATACAGACAGACAGACAGACAGACAGACAGACAGACAGACAGACAGACAGACAGACAAACAAACAGACAGACAGACAGACAGACATACAGACAGACAGGCAGAGAAGGAAAGAGAAAGAGAAACAGACAGACAGACAGACAGACAGACATACAGACAGACAGACAGAGAAGGAAAGAGAAAGAGAAACAGACAGACACACAGACACACAGAGAGAGACAGACAAACAGGTGGACAGACAGAGGACAGTCGAGCGGGACTTTTTAGAAATAAGCAGTAGCCAGAAGGAGGCAAATGGCTGGAATTTGATGAGCCTGCAGTGGTGTAGCGTTTGTAGTCTTAGACCTACAATTATAATCTTCATCGTCAGTAGCCTTGAGTTTTAGTAGGCTACTGTTAGCTATGACCTGATGACCAGCTTCAAGTCTTCAACCATATTTAGGCCCTAGGGCCGCCTTACCCTTCGTATGTGTGAAGTTTATTAGGCCAGTGTGTCAGTATAATGAATATGACAATTATAACATTAGAGTTATTGAAATGCCGGAGCAAAACTGAAAACTCCAGTTTAACTCTATTTCGGACTAACTGTATTTAGGCCCTAGGGCCGCCTTACCCTTCGTATGTGTGAAGTTTATTGGGCCAGTGTGTCAGTATAATGAATATGACAATTATAACATTAGAGTTACTAGGCTTCTAGCCATATATTTTAGTAGCGTATGGGCCTACATATAAAGTACTCTTTCACTGATTTGAACTAAATCCAAACGATCACGCAAATCAAAATTGGCACTAAATAATTATTTGACTAAAACTGTAGTAGCCTAATGGGTTTAATATCAATTGTGATGTTGTGCATTTTTTCTCTCAAGAATCTGCTTTGTAAACAGATCAACTGAACCTAGCCTACCCGGTATATAATATTATTATAGTCGCCACGTATCAGCCTAATAATGCAAATTTAATCCAACCTATATATATCCCTAACTGGTCTGCTGGACCCGTTCTGGTTGACCTGTTGACCTTTGCATTGACGCCTAGAAGTTTTGTAGGCCTACTCACTTGATGTTGATTAGTCATGTAAACAGGATATATGGCTATTTATTACAATTCCGCTCTTGTTTGTTTGTATATACCTCGCGGTCAAAACAGGTCTGTGTAGTGTGTATGCGCATATTATGTATGCATATACTGCACAGACTGTACAACAGCTGATTAACAGCAGCAGATCGGCTAAACCCGATGCCCGACACTAAGCTGCAATTAGGCCAATGAATGAATTGACCATCTCGAACACTGTGGGGCTCGGTGGTGTAGTGGTAGTGGTGGCGTATATGCCTTGGAGCCGAAGGGTTCCAGGTTCGAATCCACCTGAAACCGCCGCGTAGGGATCTTGAGCAAATCTTTCACTCTCAATTGTTCGGGCGTTTCTGGATGAAACTCCGATGCAGTGTCCGCGCTGTAGTCGGAGGCGCCTCTGAGTAGATAGCTTGAAGAGGCGCTATAGAAATGGAGAAATTAAGAAATTGTGCTCGTTCACTTGTGAAATCCAGTGCTGCTTCTGTTCTGATCTGTAATTCAATTCTTCTTAATATATCTTCGTTTATTGTTCATACTGCCCGTCCAACGTATTTTCTCAGTCTTTTATTCTCTTCGCTTCAAATACATTTTCAGAGTTTCGATCGACTCACCGTTTCAATTTGGCCAAATTATTTTATTGTATCACTGATTGTTCCATGTAATAATAATTGACTGATTCGTTATTGTTAATTGAATTAATTATTAATTTTAATGTCTGGCGTCGATTAACAATGGACTGTGAATGGATTGATGGATGGAGTGTTGGTCGTCGTCCTTAAGTGATGATTGATCGACAGGTGGTGTTGCCAAGCTCAGCACCCGTCAGTCGGCTCTCAATCGGAGTCACCGTCGCAGCCAAATCCAGACTCACCTACAACAGATAAAATGATCCTGTACGCATGAGGGCTTAAAGTGTGGCTGGATGGTCATGGACGGCGTCCATGCACTTATTTTAAAATCTGAACGCCGTCTTGCCATTTAATTCGCTAGCACACACTGGAAAGTTAAGGAGCGCCCAGGCAGGCACTTCCTTTTTACACTTTAAGTGCTGCCTTTATGATAGCAGATTGCTTAGACTAAACATATTATACCACTTTCAAAGTAGACCTATAGTTATTTCGTCCAAATTATCTCCACTTTTAAACTTTGCACGCCTTTGCAATGATCGCCCATAAAAGGGTAATAATGTATCTTCTGGTATCGTCTCTGTCTCGGATCTTTTTCTACATGACCTGTTTTCAATTACTCTGATTTTACATCAAGGCGATCATCTTGAAATGGGTCTGCATACTTTGATCGAAGTATCAAGACCACAGTTTCATATTAGATCTAAGTTTCATATAGATTTAGGTAAGACTTATATCAGACTTATAATTACTTAGATTAGATTTGAGTTTAATTAATGATCCGGACTGCACTGGACCTCATGTAACTAGACATAGATTAGATTAGATTAGATTTGATTATATTAGATTTTATTTTATTATATTCTATTAGATTAGGTTAGATAAGGCTATAATTTTTTTTATACTGACCTGTTCCACAGCTCTTAATACGCGAATAAGATTTTCACCGGCTAATTTCGCCAGCTCAGCGTCGGTCCAACCGCGATTCGTCCGCAGGTAAGCAATCAGATCCGGGTATTTTGAACTGTCTTCCAGACCAACCGGAGTGCTGCACAAAAACATACAGAGCACCATAACTATAATCAGGTGCGTTAATTAAAATCCTCTATGCCATGAGCAATCAGGTCAGCCAATAATTGTACGATTTGTACAAACAAGGAGACGAGGAGAGGCTTTAAAATCCCCAGCGCGTTTTTAAAAATCCGTCATAAATATACTTTTGCTCTGCTGCCAATCACAAAACATCGCCGAGTGCGATTTCTCATTGGCAACATCCACGGCATCATGAAGCGAAAGTAACGATATTCTATATTCATCCGCGAGATAAATTCTATTTAGTAGCTGTTCCGCCCTCTCTGATCATGCGGAAAGTGGACCCGGACCTCCATTGGACTGCTTTCGCAGACAACCCTTTTGATTCAATGTAGCGCTCGTGAATAATCCGGTGAACCGCGCTTGACTTTCGTGTAGCGCTTTAGAAGTTTGTAGATTACAATTACGATTATGATAAAATAGTAGATTAAATCATCGGTTTTTATATGAGCTACGACAAACCAAACGGCATACGACTACAGGTCTGGTCTTAAACAGTTTGTAAATTACCTAATGCCGGGTAAAAAAGTAGAACTGGGCCTACTGCATGCACAGTCAGTGCAGTACAAGCACTTTACAAGCTTCTTCGAAACGCTGCTTTGGACTTTAAGCTTAGTCAACTCGGGCAGAAATATTGCTAGCACACCCACATGATCACAGTTAATCATAAACAGGCGCTATGCAAATTTATGATTACAATTGCGTATAGCAATTACAGTACCGGTAGGCCTAACTGTTGATGTGCTTAACCAACTTTGTAAGAGCAAATTACGGTTGGAGAAGATGAGGAAGTCGGCTTACACTTCGATGCCATTGAAATCGCCTCCAATTCCAACGTGATCGACGCCGATGAAATTCTTTATGTAGTCGATGTGATCTTAAAAAACAGTACAAGTATATATACGCATACTTAATTTATTTTCAATTGTATTTCTTAATTTGGACCACTTGCAAGTTACTACACACACGCGCACGCATGCATGGACGAGCTAGTGCCATATAAAAGGTCAGGCTGTTTTGTTCGTTTCGATGCCAAAATTCGTGGAGTAGCGGTCAAGCTGACGTGTAATCGTTAATGATGATGGTCAACCATGAAATGATTAAAGGGCATAATGATATGATCAAAGCTTCAATGGTAGCCTGTGCAATAGTATGCAATTACATGTATGCATGCATAATTTTAGCTTCTATGAATTCAGGCAGGTTTACATGCATGCATGCATGTAGGTACTTAGTTTATCTCCTTTTACGTATTGTAACGCACAAATGCGCA
>OX243819.1:24820266-24825266 GCA_945859605.1 Lumbricus rubellus | reverse complement strand
GATAAGATAAAAGACGATGAAGATGTCGGAGAAGATGACGAAGAACAGTTGCTGAACTGAGCGGCAGACGATCAACGAAATGAAAAAGAAATTATTCGAATATCGTATACGACAGAAATATCGTCGCCGTCATTTCAAAGACCGAAAATAACCGACAAGTAAGTTTCAAAATGCGTTACTATGACAACCAAATGACGTTGGTCAGACTGTAGAGAGACGAGTTGAGGACAAACGGAAACAGGACATAGGCTAAGTAGATAGCTGATACATAGGCTAGAAGGACGATAGTCATATGCAGGCATGGGCGGAGTTTATCAGGGGCTAGGGGTGGGGCTAAGCTCCCCCAAGAAGGCCCAGATTCAACTTTTTTACCATGACAATTATATCCTTTTTCGGGGTTAGCCCCCCTAAGAAGACCAAGACTCGGGGTTAGCCCTCCCAAGAACGGAAACCAAACTCCGCCCATGTATGCAGGCATAGGCTTATTATAGTTAGGCGGACTCTTTTTCACTGCCTACGTGTCTGTCTCTAATCTTCTGTTTCAAGTCTAAGGAGCGAAACATTATGACGTCATTTCATGGGGGTTCAAATTGACATCATAAATATTTCGAACCATATAATTATACGTAGGCCCTAAGTCATTTCTATGTAAAGAAGAATGAAGTGCAATATGTGACGTATTTTACCATTGAAAGATTTTTTAAAATGATAGATTCCGCAGAATTATAGAGGATCGCTTTGTGACAATTCAAGCGTTGCTTATTTCAATTTTATTTAATTTAGAAACCATTCTGAAGCAAGACGAAAAATATCCGAAGACGAATGAATAGCCTACCGCATCTGAAATTGTTTGAAGTGGAAGAATGAAAATGCAAAATAATGTAAGTGATTCAAGATTTACTATTGGTTTTTATGGTTTGATTGGTCTCAAAATTGTAGCATCAAGACTCAAGAGGCTTATAACTTTTTTAGATAGTGTTGGATCAATAAGATATCAACCGATGATGAATATTAATTCTTTATGGCTTAATTGCATTAGGCCTATCAGGTACCAGCATATTATACAGTATCTTTGAACAGTATCTAATGACACTAATTCTAACCCTAATCGACACTCACGACGCCTAACCTGACCATAACCGACCATTACGACGCCTAACCCGACCCTAGCCGACACTTTGGTCCCCTGATACGGCAATTGAATGTTACTAAAATCTGTGATAACATTGTATTAATTACCTTCATGGGGTTTCTGTGTTGATTTAGGAACCGTTTCATTGCTGACTGAGGGGAACTGGCATGAGGAGTGATGGGTGAGGGTGGTGAGCGACGGTTGTGTGGCTCTGTGTTGTTGTTGTGTTGTTTGTTTTTGTTGTTGTATGTTTGTAGTTTATTTGTATTAGTACCTGCCGGGCCTCTGGCGTGGTTTAAAACCCCGTAAGCTCCTCGCAAAGGCAGGAGGGCCCCTGGCGCGGATGCTACGGCTTAAAATCCCGCAAGCCCACTATTATTAATTTTAAATTTATTATTTTATTTATGTGGTGTGCGTTGTTGAGCCGAGGGGTAAGAAGGGGGATGAAGGGGCTGTATGATTAGAGGGAAGTGGTGGATGATGGAGGAGCCAGATCGCAGTGCATGGGCCATCGAAACGCAGCATCAAGAGAAAGACAAATTCAACTCGATCAATCGACAACGAGGCGGAAAAACTCTTCGTTACGAGACTTAAAGACAGATCTAGATTTGTTGCAAACAGAATCAATTAACAGTGTTTAGTGTTTACAAGTGGGAACATCCCTCACTTGATCAGTGGACTTTATAATAAATTAAATATTATTTTTCAATTAATTGTCTTTTCTGTGTCGCCGGTGTCGTGTCTTTCTGGCTATTCTCGACTTTAGCTGTCCCCCTGCCATCGTATAATTAGTCTATAGGCCTACCAAAGTTGGTGAGCAAGTTATGTAATTATAAGAAGGTATCGATGTCCTAATAAACAGTTCGCCGAATCTCTAGCCTACTGCTAATTTTGATCTTTAGCCTCAATTCCATAGTCTACTGAGAGTAGCCCTATCAATATGAGCAGTTACTTCATTGACTGAAGCCGGGCAGCAAAATAGCCAAAGTATAAATTTAATGCACCATAGTGTTCATCTTACCCCCTTTTAGCCTATACAGACATGCACGGGAAGATTTTGTGTACTAGACACCAAGTACCATTAGGCCTATAATTATATTGTTGCTACCATAATTGCAGTGTTGTGCAGTAACGAAGTAAAAGTAACGCGTTACTTTACTTAAGTAAAAGTTCGAGTACTTTCACATGTAACGAAGTATCGAAAAAATAAAATACTTTTACTTTCAACGAAGTAAAATTTTACCCATATTTCAGTACTTTTACTTCGTTACAATTTATGCGACACTCGTTACAATGTTCGTTACTTCAAAGCGTTAATTAACATTTCGTTTCGCTAACTTATTCAAATTTGCATGCCTAAAAATAGATTTGCGATGGGTGGTGCACGCTGGATGCACTGCCATTTCTGCAGCAGAAATGCTCTTCGGCTGTGCATTGTGCTAAAATGAATTAGAAGCGTGCGTACTAGACTCAATGATAACCATTTCGAGAATATAGTATTTTTGAAGGTTAATAATCAATTGAGTTATAGAAGGGCTCGGTACTTTTACTTTTTACTTTAAAAGTATTATTGGAAGGGGATACTTTTTACTTTTACTTAAGTAAAATTTGTGATGAGTACTTTTACTTTTACTTAAGTAATTAAAATCCACTTTACTTTTACTTTTACTTAAGTACATTTGCCCGATACTTTCAACAACACTGCATAATTGTTATTGTTATTAACTCATTATTACTCTTGTTGTTATCGTTATAGCTGCATGTGTTAAAAAGGCAATTAGTCCTATATATAATAGAGATACATGTAGGTCTACAAAAACTCTACAATTAAGCTCACCTTGCCAAATTCGGTCAGACCAATAAACGAGCTGCCATCATTGTCACGCTTGTTATTCTCAGCCCTATTTATTAAAAGACAGGTTAACAATTAAGTTAGCCGCGTTAATTACGCCTAATTAACCTAACCTACTACTAAACAATACGAAATATAGACCCATGCAGTTACTAATTCATGACATCGGAAATTCCAGAATCAAGCAACTGGCGAAAATATAGCCTAAGTGAGTCAGTAGGTCTAACTTTAAATTTAGACACTGGCCTATTAGGCCTACGGTCCAAGGCCGTAGCCAGGATTTGATTTCGGGGGGTGTTTCTTCGGCGGAGAATTTTTGACGACCATTTTTTCTTTCCGTTTTTCGCCTAATTTCATGTTTTTTCATTATGTGCTAGTGAATGCATTCTATTATTTTTTACATTTTTCATTTGGGGGAGGGGGAGTTTTTATGGTTTTATTTCATGGTTTTTATAGCATGTGCTGGTAAATGCAGTATATTATTTTTTACATTTTTCATTTCGGGGGGTGTTTAAACACCCAAAACACCCCCTTGCTACGGCCTTGGGCCTACCCGGTATTCCATAGGCTGCGTGCGTTCCACACAGTATTTCTTGTATGCACTTAGTTTCCTTCAATTGGCGCTATAAAAAATGGGAAAGCGTAGGATTTGCGCTTTATAATTGCGTGAAAGAATTGTAAGGCGCAGGTTCCAAGTGTCCAGAATTTTCATAGCGCCAGGCTACTCAGCACTAAGACATCCACATCAAGGTAGCTGCAGGTCAGCCTAATTAATTAGGCCTACCGGTGCATTGTTCACATCAGTTTTCTTTATTGTATCTTACCAGGGTGTGTCGCAGTTGTGCGTCAAGGTCATGTACCGAGCGCCGAGGTCATAGAACATGCGCAGAGTGGCCAGGCTGCTGTCGATGCAATGACCTCCTTCGATACCAATCAGACTTCCGACGCGAGAATTGTTGAAGGCACTTACAATTCCTTTGAATCACGGAAAGCACACATAGTTACACAGAAGGAGCTACAAAAGTGCTTCGTATAGCTAATTTGCACGTACAAACACAACCACATAAAAAGCGAGCAGGCCCAAGCGCCCGCAGACAAATGCACAAACCTACGTAGGCTACACAACGCCACACCAACTCAATCTATTATGATAGGTCTATTCAATCGTTTTCAATATCATAGAGATCCATTCAACCTTCCATTCGGCAGATGGCGCTGGTAAATTAGGCAGTAGGACGTGATGTACGCCTTGCATGGCTGCCGACAGTTAAACTCCTGTCGTAACTTGTGATCGTCCGTTCATAACTGACTGTACAGTCTAATCATAAGCATACTGTGCTGTAGTGTGAGTTTGAAGTTAAAACGAAGATTATTATTATCATAAATTCATAAAATTTCATTTCGGCAAAAACAGTTCAATGAAATTCAACCTGATTCAGTATTTTAGTTTAAGAAGCAATTTGATTGAATGAATTTCAATTGGCTGTCGCGTACACCTACCGTCTGCCGTGGTAACCAATTCAAACGCTTCCGGGTATTTAGCGACGAATCGATGAATGACGTCAACTTGATCAAGACATGCGCGAACTGCATCGCTATATTGAGTCGTGCATGACGTGTACACAGCCCAGAACTACACACACGCACAACACACACAATAAACATGCAATACAATTCGTAGGCTAGCTTAGGTTAGTCTTACTATGGAATGGAGCTGGACTGAGGAGCAATGTTTAATCTAGAGTTTCTAGACGTCTCTGGAGGGGAGTTTCCTCAGGAATGGTATATCCCCAGAAAATATCACGATCATTCTGTTGTTCACATGCATAATTGTATATGCTATACGTGTCATTTCCCCACACTCTCTCCCAAAAAACGCTACATGTAACGTTTCCTTCCTCCCGCAAAAATGTATACATTAAAAGACTAGAAAAGGTCGTCAGAAAAACGTTAAATGTGAAGTGTAAAAGGATGTCGTGAGTGTCTGGACTCAGCGCCTGACGTCCGCCCAAAACG
>OX243819.1:24645266-24817766 GCA_945859605.1 Lumbricus rubellus | reverse complement strand
ACATTCTTTCCAACCATATAGACTTCTCTGTCTCATACCCTTCTTTTGTCATAGTAAATACGCGTTATGCGTACTTACTTACTCTTAAGTGCAACTTTCTTTGCTTTGCAACGCGCCAGCGGATTTGCTGTTGGTTCGTTAGCAGTTGTTGGTCAAGCTAATTATAGCTTGACCAATAACTGCTAAGATCAGCTGCAAACTCCGCCCTGGGCTTCGCCATATTCCAGATTGTATTCACGCACCCCGTCCTACCCCTACCCAAACTGATGCCCCTGCCTCAAATCAGTAGGAAACGATCATACCCGTCAATGAGCGGCACCGTATTCAGCAGGTCATCTGCCACAGTCGCCGGTCTTTCCCTTGAAAGAGGATTCGAATCCACGACGGCCGCCCAGAAGGCAACTATCACAGCAATTAGCAACGCTTTAAAGCCCCATCCGCCGTAAATCACCCTTGCCATATTCTCAACGTCGATCCTGTCTTTGTTTTATCAGAGACAATAGATTCAGAAGACAAACGAGTGCTTAGTGTCACGTGCTTCTTAATTCCTTGACCAGTCTGACCGAAGTCCCGAGCAGAACAAACTTTCAAGCGAACCTAGCGATACTCGATCTGATAACTGGACCTCAAGCGAACCTAGCGATACTCGATCTGATAACTGGACCTCAAGCGACACGTGGATCTAGGCTGAGCCTACAACTGAACTATCATCAACTATGGGTAAAATCTAGGCCTATAGCCATCTGTGGCCAAGACTGTTCGAAGCGGACATTTGGTCATTTTCCCAGGCCCGGTTTCAGTATGTAAGTCAGTGATTGACTGACACCCTGCTGATCGATTGATAGATCGATTGATAGATCGATTTATTGATTGATCGATCGATTGATTGATTCGTTGATTGATTGATAGATTTATCGATTGATTTATTGATTGATTCATCGATTGATCGATTAATTGATCGATTGATCGATTGATTTATTGATCGATTGATTGATTCATTGATTGATTCGTTAATTGATTGATTGATTGATTGACTCGGTTAGCGATCGAGGCTGTTCCCAGTGCAAAATGTCTTCGCGGACTCTTCACCATAGGCCTACAGCTGATCGACCCAGCCAACCCACTCTACCCGGTCGTCCTCCGTTCATACTCTTTCTCTGCCTTTGGTCAAATCATGACTCATCTCAAGTTTTTTTAACCGATTCATATCCAGCGTAGGCTATAGGCTTAGCCGCTTAGGCTACATTTAGGCCCATACAGGACTCACTGTATTACGTTTCTGAAAACAATTTCTTCCTTAATTTCATAACTTTTTTGCTCCTCCACCATCATAGACTTATAGGCCTACACTAATGTTCAATCATCACCTTCCTCGAGTTCTTCTATCCATCACCCGAAAACCCGAAATGATCTGCAGTTTTCGAGTGAAATCTTCAAAAGCTCTTAATTACTCTGACTCACCCGTTCCTCCAATCCTCCACCTACCAATTCTCCACCTAATTTAAACAACACCACGTAGGCTCACGGCCATCCACCAACCTCAACATCAGTCTGCTCTACTCCTTCTGACCCGAAACTCTGATCAAACTTCTTTGGATTACCATTTGGACAACTCCTCTGACTCGGCGCAGCGCTCGCGAATAAGCTGGCCCCGCTTTTGACTCTCGAGTGGTGCTTTAGAAGTCTGAGGGTTACGTTACGATTAGGCTTACCGTTTAATACCCTTCTAAACACATTGCGATTATTAAGCTAATTTCACGCACCTGCTAGGCCTACTTTACGATGAGTGAAAAGCACCGACTACAGTTCGCTGTCTTCGCTAAAAAAAGAGATTTTATACAAATAACTCTTCCTGTTGTAGTTCAAAAATAGTTCTATTACGTCTCAAAAAATAACGGACCACAATAATAGGTTTGTTTATTTTAGATAGGCTAATGAATGATTAGCCGCTAATCATTGCAAAATCACAGGTTTCTGAGCGAACAGCCATCCCAAAAATGACGTCATTTTTATCGAATGTTGAACAGTAGCTCATCGCCAATACATCATCAGTGCCAGTGGTGCCATGTTTGTTGTGTACCAAAATAATGTTAATCGTTTTAAATAAATATATATCCGAGTAAAGCATCAAGCTTATCTTCACAACTCAGATTGGATATAATCTTGGAATGTACGCGTCAAATACAGTGTGGATTTACTCTAGTTCGTAGCGTGCTAGCTCCTCTGTTGGTGAGTTTTGTTTTGATTTACATTTGTTGGATAAGCGCCAACATCAACAACGTCATGGTTAAGATGCTCGACTTTTAGTGCAGTCTCAGTAGTGCAGTTTATGCGAAATGCACTCGTTCAGCATGACATGCATATCGAGAAATATCTAGACAGTTCCTTTTTTGTTTTTAAATTATCATCAAAGCCACTTTCAAACCGGAAATACCTTGCTGGCCCCTTTGCACACGCATGCGCATTAACGAGTACATGTTGAAGTAATAAAATCTCATAATGATTATTGTGGGTTTAATTGTATGTTGGCTTCTGTGGCACCGTTGGGGTGATACCGTGATAATCGAATGTAAAGTTGAATGAGGTTTCATTGGTTATGATGAGAATGCAAGTTTGCATTTGTTGGATAAACTCCAATATCTGTGCATGTGGCTTCACAGATAATAAAGACCGAAAATCAGATTTTGGAAATGAGGCAGGTTTAAATTGGTTTAAACTGGTTTAAATTGTGCACTGAAATTGACAAGAAACCTGCGCAAATGACACACAAGCAATGTTGAGGAATTGGTTTGAAGAGTTGCACGCATCAGCATTCATTTCACAGGATTTCAGCTCTGTTAAAGCATACTAACTTAAAATCCAAGATACCTGACTTGAAACTGGGTTTGTGTGACTCGATATGAGAACTAATTATAATAGCAATAATACAATATATGGTTTTTGATGGAGCCTTGATCAGTCAGTGTGATTATAAAGTGTCTGGATGGTGTTTGGTGGCAGGGCGGTAGTGGTGTCAAGGTTTACGCTGGAAAGAAAATGGAGAAGCTTAGGTATGAGCCAGACATGATGTGTGTATGGCTATGGCCAAACCAATTCAGAAGCAGAGCCATTCATACTCAGATGAGCAGTCCTTAAATCAGCGGTTCCCAACCCGTGGCCCGCGGGCCAAAAGTGGCCCGCGAGGCCTCACAAAATGGCCCGCCAGGCTCCAACAGTGGCACTCATCTTTCAAAGAATTAACAAAAATATATGAAAAAATTGACAATTTGGACAGGATAGAACATCTAATCATTTTCTATTAAAAATTATTTTATTTTAAAGTCTATAAACATCAAACATTTTACTTTTAATTAATTATAACAATTTTAATATGCTTTTAGTTAATTAAATTTTAGCATTGTGGCTCCCTAAATACCCTAATGTCATTTAACTAAGAAAAAGTGGCCCTCGTGTCCTCCAACCTAGAAAAAGTGGCCCTACAGTCAATAAATGTTGGGAACCACTGCCTTAAATCATCAGAGTGCCACTCTAGATGAACTCCAGTGAGATTAGCTGTACATAGGAAGACTCGTAGTGTAGTCTGCAATAAGGGGCTGAGACAGACCTTAGTGGAATGCAAGCCACCAGTAGGAACGATCAGTGAGAAGGAACTAATAACCTTTTGCAGATCTTCATTGTGCAGGCCACTGGTCATACGTTGGCAGTGCCAGTCCTAAGCCTGGAAAAAGGAGTAGGGCAACAGCCGCAACACTAGTCATCCTTGATCGGACACTGTCATTAAATAGCAACAATTGACCGTTTGCAGGGTTGTTTGTCCTGGGCATGACGTTAAACTGCATCCATCCTCCGCCACAAGGGACCATCAACTTCCCTGTGCCGGTCCTAAGCCCGGATAAAGGAGGAAGGTTTGCCGGATGGGTGTCGATACTCCGGAAGTAGAAGACCAAGACGATTGAAATATTGAAATCCGCAAAAACCACGACACAAGTGACATAGTGACCCAGATGCTTCAAGGTGTCATGATGTGGAGCATACATGCACAGGCCGGTCAGGACAGACCGGTGGAGAGAGTCGGTGGAGAGAGCATGGTACATATACGGGCATCGACCCAGGTTGTCCTTCATGCCTCTTTCCTAACATTCTCTTCAAGCAGACAAGACGGTCCTGCTACTCCAAGATACAATGGTATGGAGTAGACCTGCTAGCCTGTATAAACTGGGAGATGACACGAGACAGGCTCAGACAGAGAGTGGCGTTGGACACCTACGGGGTTGGAGTAGCGCCTATGGTTTATGATGATGATGATGAGGGTTGTAGAAGCAACCCGAGATCTGTCCACTGTAGAACGAAGCAGCTGATTGAAGTGTTGATAGTGTTGATGTTCTTACAGAGGTCAAGTACACTTTACAAGGCATTGCTATAGATATCAAGACATGCTGAGAGGCATGTCTGTTCTTACAGAGGTCAAGTACACTTTACAAGGCATTGCTATAGATATCAAGACATGCTGAGAGGCATGTCTGTCCATTATCAGAGGAAGATGTTATCCAGAGTACAGGCAGGAGCTGGTTTCAGTGGGACGATAACGACTGGAGGAAATCGGTTGTTTTGTTAATCAGTTTTGGTGAAATATGAGCAAGGACTGCTTTGGTCAAAACTCGAGCTTTTGCCTTCATTGGTCAGGACTGCTCTTTGGAATCGGCTCTCTCTCTCCATTGGCAACAATCTCGTACCCCAAGCACATCTTTCCGCTGTCTCAAAACTACTTTCTTTTCTCTGGTCTTTTGCTTTGGTAGCACCTCTGATCAGTGTGCACTGTGAGAGGAGCTACGTAAATTTATATATTTAATACTATGCAATCTTTACTGTTTTCCCAGATCAAGTTTCTTAAGTATCGATGTCCTTTGTCACTAACTACAATTAATTTTTCAACCCTAATAAGGACTGATCGGCTTGTTTGTGATTTTATCATGAAATGGCATTGAAGATGGTCATGCAGGTTACCTCGTTACATTAGGCTATGAGTCAGTTAATTTAGTTGGATTTTCACAATGATGTCACCTATGTCTGGGGCTATTAAATCCATCTACTTCTTGAATGTCTGTGTTGTGGTAACTTTGTTTTGGTTGGCCCATCCTACTTGGAAGTCTTTCACGAAAGAACTTAGAAGCCAACTGATCTGTTAGCAGTTTGTGCATAGCTGTAGTGGTTCACCTCTTAAAATCATTGTAGAAATTAGGTGTTATAGTTTGTAGAGTTGAAGCCCCAATTTATTCACCAGGTGGCATAACAAATTTTGACTGGGCCTGTGCTTGTTCTTTAATGCTGTGGTTTAACAGCTTTCCTTGTTGAGTAAACAATCTGCCTTCTCATGCAATGCACCATCCTTCTGTTAAAGTCTTCCCCAAACCATATGTAATTTTTCCTCACAACACTCATTTTGATGGTATGTTAAGTGTTGGATTGGTCATGTCTAGCCTTTTTCTGAAAGATGATTTGTAAATAGCAAGTTGACATTCGCCAGATGGCAGGCCTGTGAATTAGTCCTGCCACCTAGCGAATATCACAAGGTTGTCGCCTGGCTAAATTATATAGTTTGATCTGCATTCGCTAGGGCGCGCCAGTTGTGCAATGTGTTTATTACAAATGCGCATTTAAAAATATGACAGTAAAGGCATTCTCTGATTTGACCTGATGACCTCTCGGTGATAAAGTCCTCTGATATGTGGTCCAGTTTCAAGGGATCCTTCTTGAAATGACAGGATACATTTTTATTTAACTATGAGTTTTGAATTGGTAGGTGGTTTTATAGTGAGAATTTAATCAGTGTCCTGTGCTTTAACATTGAAGTGGGGTCATGAAGTGACATTTTGTGTGCATAAAGGACACAGTTTATCAGCTAGACTGGCTATCAGGTCTGACTCAATATCAGTTGGTGAGACCGAGTGAAAGCCTTTGCAGTGAGATAAGCCAGGACAAAAATGACAGATAAGGACACTGAAGCAAACAAGATAATGGAAGAGCCCTGTTACTTGGAAGATGACATGGATGGAGAAAGAAAGGAGGCTGACAGAGTTGGAGTGGCAAAGGGCGAGATAAGGTATTGGACTGAGATGACTCAAATGCATCCATTATGTAAAAAAGAATATAAAAAAGCAGATGGAGTCAAAGAAGGTTAGAGAAGGAGTGAAGAGAAGATAGACGAGAAGAACTGGAGGAGAAGAAGTGGAGGAGGAGGAGTATTTGATGGATAGATATTGCTGGACTGTAGTGGTAGGAGAGGGAATTGAGGAAAGGAATGGGGGGAGGGGAGAAGGTGAAGGGAACATAGAGCATAGGCAATTTGAAGTCCAAAGAGAGAGGAGATGAGTGGGGGAGGAGGATGGAGAGAAGGAAAGAAAGAAGTAAGGATGGGACGTGTAGGACATTGCTACATTTAAATTTTTAATTATTGTTATGGTGTGGTTGGGTTGAGAGAAAGGAAGAAAGCAAGGATGCGTGAGCATGAAGGACATTTGTTAAATTTAAAGTTACAGACCTACATGTATATTGTCTTTGTGTAGCTGGATGAAAAAGTTGGGTGAATAATGAAGGATTGACATAGTGTTGACACTATTGGACAGTGGGACACCAAAGAGGAAAAAGAATAGAGAACAAGGAAGGAGGAGGAATGTCAGACCTTGAATGGGAAGGTGAATAAATATGGGGGGAGGTGAGGATTCATGTGCTAGGAGGCAGAGGAGGAATAGGAAGGGAGGGTCAAATAAGGTGTATGGGTTAAAGGAGAGTGATAAAAGGGTATTACAGTGATAAAAGTACTGCTAGTAGCCGTAAAAATGTAAAAAAAATTCTTTTGGAAGCCAATTCAGCAAAGGCCTTTGGTGCCACAAGATATTGTTAAGCATTTGGAATCCATCCAAACACACCAGCATATGCAACTGTGCTATTCAGAGAGGATCGCTTGACCCAGAAAATTGAATTTCTCACAGCATGTAACTCTCACTAACCTGGCTGGGTGTCTTGTTATATTGAATAAATTACTGAGATGTCTTCTGTAGTTTCAGTGTCTGTGAGTTCTTTGTCTGAGGCTGGGGCATCATTGTTGTGTGCACTGGCGACAGGATGGCGCTGTTTTAATTAATCGATTGTTTTGGTCTGTCTGGGGTAAAATGATTGGCTAGACATGCACTAAATAAGCAAAATGAGTAACTGCCTTATAATATAAATTTCTTTCTCTTCAAATTATGTCTGCTTCACCTGTCATCTTTTCTTGGTTCTCTGTTGAGACAGTAGTGTTTAGTACCCGCAGACATTAACTCAACAAGAGCACATGCATATTGCATATATCTGTTTGTCCGGTATTCCAGACAATTATTTTTAAGTATTATGTTATGTATAACAGACGACATAGCTCATGCTGTTTCGCGAATACTGAATTTTATGTTTTTAAAAGGCATTCCGACTCCACTTCATGTAGAATTGCTTGAGCTATTTGAAAATGGTGTTAAATATAATTTTTATATATATTCTATTGACCAGGATTGATAGATATTTACAAAAGATTCTTTTTATTATCAGTGTTTTTTTGGCTTATAAATGGTCTCTGCTATAAATCTAATTAAAAAAAGTTTTCTAGAATGATGTCATGTGGGTGGTGAACTTTGACCAGGTTGATAAAGTTTTCTACTTGTTTGTTTAATATTAACCGTTTTGGAGCCATCAGCTATCTTAAGGAAGATCAGGATCATTTTCAAAAGAGTTAACCAAGACCTAACTTGAGGTAGAATATCTTAACTTGATTTTAGTTGTGAGTAGATTTCTGGAATCTGCTAGTGCTGAAGACTCTTCTTGCGAAATATTTAAATTGCACTCATGTATTCTTGGTGTGGAAGTGTGCTAAAAAACATAGTGGGATACACGTGCATAGGTCCCTCTCTATGAAATGGAATTCCACCACCAGTTTGCTCCGCCTTTTTCTCTGGTATTTCCTCATGATCTTCCTTTCATCTGAAACCCTTTTCTCTTGGAGTCGATCGCACTGGGAGCACGTCTGAAAGGCTTTTGCGAAGAGAGGTGCTTTATAATTGGTCATTTAAAAATACAATGCATGTAAGAATTGCTTAGCAATTCGGCCTATTAAGTTGTCTGGTATGTAGCTTATAAATGTGTAGTCTATTAACCAGTGAATGTAATATGTGTCAAGCAAATATGAGCATTTAAGCGCAGGTGCACTTCTACTGTCTTTTTATGATGTGAATTCTTCTCCGTCGTCAGATGTATGGTTGGTTTAAAGCAGACTATATAGATCAGTCTCTAAATGGAGCAAAAACTGCAGGACTCGGTCGATAGCATAGAATTCAAAAGAAAGACTTATGGTCGGCAGCTGCTAGTCTTTTTGTGTTGGTTCAGCAGGTTTTGAAAAATCATTGATGCTGAAAGGGCAGAGAAAGAGAAGGAGAGAGGAGGAGGAGGAGAGAGGAGGAGGAGGTTTGTTGAAACGCAGGTGAAACGTTTCCAGTTGGCATACAAAATGCAAGACTATACGATGCAATGCTGTGTATAATAGAATGCAATGCGACACACATGTCGCACACAATGAATTGCCGAGTACATTCAGAACATTTCAATGTCACAAAGCTCCAGCAGTGCCCAACACACACAACGGAGGCGAGAGTGTTTTCGCTGAATAAAATCGACAGAACGCTTTATTAAAACATTCATCATATCAAAGGGCAATATGACAACTCAGAGGTGAACCTGTAGTGTTTGGTGGCTGAAAAAACTATTGCATTGGTTTTAACCTTTGCAACAGATGTTTGGCACCTTGGATAGTATACATATGTATTATGTATGTATATACGTATAAATTTAAAAAAATTAACATTTAACTTTTTCAAAAAAAGTGTGGTTATGGCTATATGTATTCGGATACTTACCATAGCATCTTTCAAGTGCCTCATGAAGAAAATGCTGTGTGCACCGCTGCACCAGTCTGTATGAGGCTGAATATGATTAAGAAGAGAACTAAGTTGCCATTTAATTAAGCAAACTAAAATATAATTAATACCAAAACTTAGAAAATCCTCCATTGCTGTGATTAGGCATCCACATTTACTCACAAGGGACTCTACCAACGAATTCCCATCCAATTTTCCACAGATGACTCCACGTGTGTGCCCCTACCCAACTTATCTATGATGAGTAAATTGACATTGCAGTGGAAATATCAGGTGGCAAGGTAGAGGACTTGCCACCTACACTCAGATAATAGGAATAAGCAAAATGAAGCTGCTAACACTTTGCATCCATTGCTGCCTCGGGATTAGAGCTCTTAATGGACTGCTTATCACCTTATGAAACTGCAGTTAATAATAAACAAGTGATCCATGAAATCCATACCCTCATCATCATGCATGGTATTAATCATGAGCTGATCTCACATTTCCAGCTCAGGAGCCGTAGTTATGGGCCTAGGCGCATCTTGCGCTCGCGTAGAGGCTATATTTCGATTTGTTATTCTCTTAACAGATTTTACTCTAGTATGGAAGTCATATAGCAGGCGCAGACCTTGGATTATCAAATCATCTCACTTACGCCGTGGTTATAGCTTTATAGGTTATCGCACATGCGCATAGCATAGCCTAATATATTTATATGCATCGTCTCCGACGATAAGTAAGCAAGTAGACAGACGGCCGCAAAGCAAAAACGATTCATATTTAATATAGCCTAAATACAAAAGTATGAGACTTGACAAGAGAAAAAAATAATTATGTGAAAGAAAGTTAGTTGCAAATGTATAGGAATAAAATTACATAGCGAGAAAGTGAAAAAGATTTTGAATAGAACGGTGATGCGTGGATAGAATATGATGAAACCGTAACCGGTTTCAGCTAGTGGTTGCCGAATTAAAATTCTGAAAGGAGCTATTTCTTGATTTCTTGTTAGTTTCTCGGACTGTCCAGTTTCACATGGCATGCGTTTGATTTATTGTGGAGTTTAATATGCAAGCTGTCGCTAGAACAAACTAATTACAACAGACAGAACGGCCGCTACGTTAGACACGCTAGGCAAGCGACCCACAAATTGGTATTCATACCACGCAGCGGCGCTTCGAATGGAATTTCCTAGGGTATTTAGCCAAATTTTAATATTTTGTGACGGCCAAAATAAAAGCCAATATAATGTTCGCCGTTGACGAAGGATACGAGTTCATTGCAGATGTTTTAAACACGTTTTGACGTGTAAGGTGTCGCCGAATGCAGCGAGTTTCGAGTCATAAACAGACGCCATCTTAGGGAGTAGAGACTTATAGCTGGTCGAGAATGGGAGTACCGCTATTCAGAGAGTACAGGTCTGCGCCTGCCCCGTGACTACCATTTTATATCGTTATTCGAGAGCAGGATAGATATACGCCGAAAACGTCATGTACGCACCGTATAAGAATGTCCAAGACTACGGGCCCTGGTGCTTGTTATGACAAGACGCAAGTAAATCAGCGTAAACTGAGCCATGGAATCCTATATCCAGGCCTCCATGACTGAGCCGAGCTGGACCTGGAGTGATCATGTATCTAGAGTCAGAGGAGTGCTGCAGTTTCGGCTTCTCTCGAAGTGTGGCAGTGGAAGTCCCAGTTTGTGGCTGTATGTATTTCCAGGGTGAGAATTGGGGGGGGGGGGGTCAACACACCCCAGTCTTTCTTAGAGTCCCATTGTAAAGTTTTTCACACTCCAATTCCAAGTGGATAATGGTCCAATCCCCCCCCCCCTGTTATTTTTCGACAATTCTTACACTGTGTATTTCCTTTCTTATCCCATAGCTTAGGGTCCAACGTGGCCAATCATTTCTGGGTATGTGGCTGGTGGTGTGCCACTGATTTGGGTCCTCCACATCCAGCTCATTATTGCAGCCTTTTTGTGTCTTGTCATTGAAAATTCCGCAAAGGGAAGTCAAGTCTCCTTCAATTCAATCCCACAGCTGCTGCTATGGAATTGAATTGAAGCCAATGCAGAGGGGGAACGGACATTTACCCCCCCGGACATATTCCCCCGGACATATTACCCCCCCGGACATTTACCCCCCCCCCCGGACGTTTTCCCCCCATTTTTGACTAGGACATTTACCCCCCGGACAATTCCCCCCCCTTTGTACATATAGGTTAGGCATCGTGAGGGTTGGTTAGGTTCAGGTTAGGCATCGTGAGGGTCGGTTAGGATCAGGTTAGGCATCATGAGGGTCGGTTAGGGTCAGGTTAGGCATCGTGAGGGTCGGTTAGGGTTAGTGATAGGGTTAGTGCAGTCATTCATTAATATAGGGACCCTTATGGGGGGGAAATGTCCTAGGTTGGGGGGGAAACGTCCGGGGGGGGGGCTAAATATCCGGGGGAATATGTCCGGGGGGGGAAATGTCCTACATCCAATGCAGAGACATATTCTCTCTGATAAATGAGCCACAATCACAGTCTGCTGGTCAAAAAGGTCACATTGACCTTGAATAACCACATTGGTAGGAAAGTAGGCCACAATAGTTTGACAAGATCTATCTAGAACCATCTAGCTACGCTGCTATTGACTATAACTTTTTACTTAGGGCATATAAGTTTCCCTGTTGCCTCAAGGTTATGGTGTTTAGAGACAACTTTTACAGCATTATAGTGAAGTCCACATTGTCTTAAAAGGTCTATTAATGTACGTGCCAGTATTGAATATCAATGGTGAAATGATGGCTGCAGGGAAATTTACAGTATAGACGGAATCTGCAGGATAATGAATGGTGTGCTCTGTACTAAGGTTTTACTGTAATTATGGAAATTGATCCGGTTGAGAGTGTAATTCATACGCCAATTTGTATAGAGTTCTGTGGCTTTGTCATTGTTGTGGCCACAGGGTATGAAACAAAAGTGCTTCAGTTTTTATGTACGTCATATATTAGCGTCCTTCGTTTTTCTCTGTGACGGACGTAACCTTTCCCTTTTCTTTCTACGCTGACATGAGAATGGGTGCCTAGATTGGTTTCATTATTATGCTCGAAAAGAGAAACAATTACTGTAGATTGGCTCGTTGCCAATTATTTGCTGATTGACTGCTTTTTGGACATTACTTATATAATTTTTGACCCAACTGAAAGGCCATGTAAGAGTTCTAATGGGCCGTACATGAGATGTGGGCAAGAATCTTGGAAGTCGAACTGAGAATCATGTGTCATAGTGATACGTGTTGCCATGATATATTTCTCTGTGATATAGAAGCATTCAGTGATTCTTTGGTTCTTGTAGCAACCACGTGCTATGGTGTAGCTGGGCAGGATAAATTTAGGGTGGAGTCTAGAAATTGACTGGAAGGTTTGGAGTTTGTAGGGATATTTATCGGAGATTTAAAAGACAAGGTGGCCTCTCATTTCATGCGGTTGCATAAATGTCTGTTTCACTAAAGTAGTAGAATTCCAATCCTGGATGTACATGTAGTC
Organism: Lumbricus rubellus; assembly: GCA_945859605.1. Taxonomy (NCBI): domain Eukaryota; kingdom Metazoa; phylum Annelida; class Clitellata; order Crassiclitellata; family Lumbricidae; genus Lumbricus; species Lumbricus rubellus. The sequence goes on along the minus strand of OX243819.1, from coordinate 24,805,301 downwards.
TATGTAGAGCAATGTACTGCGAGTATTTTGAGCAGTTGCCTTGTTATACGCTCACTTCCAGCCATGTATATGATGCGTTGGTGGTGTTATTTACATGCTCTAGTCATCCTTTCCTCACCGGCTGAAGGAAAGCTTGGAACCCCATTTTTTATGGTCTACCCTAAGGAACTTAGTTAGTTCAAGGTACAACATAAGGGTTTGATTAGCTATCCCCAATTCTACAAACACCTGCCTATGAGACATGGATTTTGCCCCACTGTGCTCAGCAGTACCAGGGTGTGTCTATCTGTGACTAGCGGTGCCAGTGTGTGTGTCTGACTGCTGGTTGATTCATGCACTTTGTCTGTGGGTTAAGTTGGGTCCATGGAAAAACTGAAGATCAGGTAGGTAATATGCCCTTGAGTGCAGGTCGGCAGGCACACCCACTGTGGCGGCTGATGTACCCCACGGAGGTGCCAAAAACAGAATTACAGGACTGTCGTGGTTTTCCTGTCTTTGTATCCCAGACTACTTGGACCGTGAGAAAGGAAGTTGATGAATGAATTTTCACAGCAACAATTAGTTGACTACAGAAGTTGTGTGAGGCGAAGTCGTTCAGCCATGGCCTGGACAAGCGGAAAAAATGCCTGATGGTGGAATTCCCCAGGATACACTACATGTGGACGACTCCAAGGAAGGAGAAACAGAGGCAGACCAAGACAGACAGTATAGATAGACAATTTAATATATTAAAAGGAGGTTATAACGCAACATTTTGCGAAGCACTATACATAACGAATGACTGGGCACAATGTAAAACCTTTTTTTCGTACCCATGACCACAAAAATGACTGGTATCAGGAACTGATGTAGATGATGATGATGATGACAACGAAGACCATGTAGATGATGATGTTTACTTCTGAAGGACAGTAACAGGTCATTAGCATGACACATTAACAAGTTGATATAGTGAATTAACCAGGACAATTTAAAAAGTTTTATCAGTGGAATGAAAATAAGACCAATTCCAAAGGGAGGGGTATTGTCCAGGGGGATGATGTTCTAAGAAAAATCGGGGAGGCACAATAAATAGGGCAAGGTGTTTGGTAGTCCTTTTTTATGATGTTTTATTAGGCCTGACAACCTTGTGGGAGTTTAAGTGTAAGGGTGACTTTTAACCCCAGACTTTTATTACTTTATTCATTCATTCCATAAATTTTTATAGCTCCATTCAAGAAGTCTACTCATATGCAATCCCAGCCCAGCCACAACTAAAAAGAAAGGTCTTGAGCAGCTGGCAGAAAGCAGGCAAATTATTCCTAACCCTAAGAGCATGTTTCAGATGGAAGAGTAGACAAAGATCTATAGATAGCAACGAAAAGACGCATATAGAAGCCGCTATTTCCCTGGATATTCTGGCAATATTCGAGAATCTAGATTCCTGCGGAATCCCGTATCATTCCCGAAGCTGTTGGCCTGTATTTGGATCGGTTGGTTTCCAGCTGGCAGCCGTACAAGCAGCCCGCTATAATTATGAATAACAACAGACTAGGCGGCTGGCCAGGCGCGCGCTCGGCCTGTTTGGACGAACTCTCGTTGGCAGGCCCTCACCAGACCGCTGGCTGGCTGACGAGCGGCTGTGGCCCACCGGCTGTGTGCACTACGCTCAGCTTAAAGGTTCTTGTGTGCTTCGATTACCCGAACGTCAGCGGCCAAGGGTTAAAATTCATTCGTGGCTGGTCAGGAGCGTCGTTTTCGATGCCATGTAACCCGTACCAACAGCGGCGGCGACCCCAACGGTCTGATTAATTGGGTTTTGGGTGGGTTTAAATGCAGAAGTGCTTGGAAACCGGTTCTGTGGAGTGCAGTGCTGGTTTTTAACCCTTTGGTGTTCGCTGCCAACAGAGCTATACGTTTGTCCTATAGATGCTTGAAGGCACTCGCATCTAGCCGTTTCACATTTTTATATTTACTGATCTCCAACTGCCGAAAGAAATCGTTACTCAGACCATTGCTAACTTAGAATCGACCATGGGTGCAACAAAAAAATTAATCCGAATAGGAAAACGTCTGTTCAAGAACAAAAAGGTTACGAAGAAAGACGTCATCCGGATATATAGGTAGAACTCTCAAACGACCAACAAATGAACCAAAAAAATACACGAATCGTGACCAAAATGTTGTCTTCAGATAAAAACCGTGACTTTGATTAAAGTACAAATGAAAACAGTATAAAGAAAATACAGTTTGTATGACATGTATGACTGTATGTGCACTTGTTATAGCGCCCCTTCAAGCTCTCACTACTCAGAGGCGCTCCCGAATGCAGAGCGGACACTGCATTGGAGTTTCACGCCGAACAATTGTGACTGAAGGACTTTCCAAGGTCCTTACGCAGTGAGATGGATTCGAACCTCGAACCTTCCGGCTCTAAGGCAACAACGCCACCACTGCGCCCTACAGTAGGCCTATGTGCAAAGCAGTTCTGTACATGCTAATAACTGGTGGATATGTTTGTGGCATTGTGCACTACTATATTACCTCTTTGTGGGGGAGTGGAGAGTAGTAGGGGACTCCTTGCTGTGACCAAGATCAATAACTATAACATCCAATTGCCCAGATAGGACAACTTAACTTGTATCCTGAGGTGTAAAAGGAGCAAATAATTTAAATAGTAGTCATGAATTCAGCCAGTGCTTCCAAGATCTTCAAAGATCACATGAAAGGCAATGAAGAGCGAATGTATGTGAGATATGGTGGACCATAGACTATTGTGCCATAGATCTAAAAGCAGTGAGTTCTTCAAGTGAATCCTTTGTTTCCCAGTGAATCAGTATGTCGTGTCGGTGGCGGCGGTTGCAGCTCATATTGATCTTGAGCTTATATACCGAATTGACCCTGAAGGAATTTAGTCATAAAATGCAATCATTACTCGAATTAGCATTTTTTTATCCAAGTTGTATGAATCAAGGTAATGAGCAAGAAATGATTCATGTCTGCCTTGCCCACTCTCTTTGTTACATGTCTGTCTGTCTCTGTATATATGCCTCTGTCTGTTTCTCTGTCTGTTTCTCTGTATCTGTCTTGACCTGGCTTTATTTGTGCAGTTGTTTACAAATCCCTTTGCATGTCTGTCTGTCTGTCAGTCTGTCTGTCTGTCTTGTCCGTCCGTCCCCACGTTGGTTGTGTGCTTCGTTTGCATTATTGCCTGTTCTAGGGTCTCTTTCCATAGCCGTAGTTTTGTCTGCTTATTGATTTTCACTTGCCTACTTTGTTCTGCTCCATTATTTCTGGCTTTTACGACCAAGCGGCTAATGTCATAGCTTGGGGAAAAAAGACCTAATTTGCTGCTGCTGGCGGTTTGCTGAACCCATGGTGGCCGTAATTGTTCAAGTAAGCAAGCGGTATGGGATTTATCACCAGGTGTGGTCTTATCTATCGTTTTTGCACCATGTAGAATATTCATCCTGTCATATTAACAATGGTTTCTACGTGGCGCTCATTATTAAAGATGAAGCTTAGGTTTAAAAAGCTAATTACGGCTGGTTGTATTTTTTTTAGCATACCTGGGTGTTAGCTGGATCTCATTGAGCAAATGTACACAACATTAACTAACATTACCTGATCTTATCGCCCACTCTGATCTGTGATTAATGCCATCTTTGTGGTGACCATTAATCAATTAATTACCCATTTGTAATTTAATTCTATATTTTCATCTGTCACGCATGCAACTCGCAGTGTTATTATGGTTTACAATATTAGCTAAAAATGTCCCTCTTGTGCTAAGCTTCTTCTATTCCAACATAACCCCCATAGGACTTGTGAAAGTGGGGGGGGGCCAAGACCGTCCTACTGACACCCCAGCAGAATATTGCTGAGAAGACTTGCTGATAAAGAGAGCCCTATCGTATAAGCAGGTGCAAAGCATATCAAAGTTCGCAGATCTGCATGTGCAGAGAAAGAACATGTCTGACTGTTTCCTCACTTGACTTCCTCTTGGCTTGAAGTAAGAGAGCAGTGAGCACACACACACACACACACACACACACACACACACACACACACACACACACACACACACACACACACACACACACACACACACACACACTGGTGGTAGGGAGGGAGGGATGGACGGGTGGTGGTCATGGGATGGAGGGGAGGGGTGGTCATGTCTGCCTCTGCTGATAATGGACACAATGCACATCTGCTGCTCTCCTTCAATCTATATTCTCAACCATCCTGGCAAACAAGGGAGATTGTCCTTGGCCTCCTCTTCTAATGTCAAAGGTGATGGAGTAGTGGTAGAGTAAGGTAATTTATTAGGCCAATGCTTCAAACCGTAATATATATATATATACCTTTATATGCCTTTTATATAGCTCTTCTTTCATTGTTCAGGAGGAACACTACACATTGTACTCGATTTAGGATATACTTCCTATTGTCTGGCTCTTTTGTCTGGATTAGTAAGTACTACCAGTACCAAGAGAACAAGAGAAATCATATTATTAGTACAAGTATTGTATGATTATTTTAATACTGTACAAGTTAGACCAATGACATTTATTATATATCCTGTTTTTATAATAAGGGCACTTAAAGCGGTTTATAAAATAGGAACTTTGCTGTTACTGATCCACTAAGCTTTAGTTAGAGAGAGTTAGGTTTCGTGTGCTTTGTGTGTTAGATGACCCTTTTATAGGGGTAGTGGCTTGTTTCAAAGATTACATGAATCTCCGGCTAGCGCTGTCTCTATCATCATCATCAGGCACCATGGGCTCAACGCCCGTAGGTGTCCTCTGCCATTTTCACCAAAAATCTCCACTGCTCCCTGTCCATCGCCATGTGACTCAGCTCCTGGAGTGATGCTCTTCGCCACCCGATGATGTCGTCCAACCATTCTCTGTGCGGTCTTCCTCTTCGATTTGTCCCCTCCATTCTGCCGAAAACCAGTAGTTTTATTTTCCTGTCGTCTCCCATTCTGCATATATGCCCAAATAGCCCCATCTTTCTTCTGATCAGCTGTCCCTATGAGGGTTCCTAAATGACATGGCACCTATCCTGACTGGCAGAAGTGGTGAAATATCTACCTTGACCAATCCATTGAAATGAGCAGGGACTAAGACCATGTATGGTCTTAGTCTAGAACAGTACTGTCCAATCATTTTGACTTTGCGAACCACCGAAGAACTTATTCTTCAAACCGAGTGCCGCACGGCGGCACGGATAAACTCGGACGCAGCGATTAAAATTTATTGAAAAATAATTAACTTAAGAGTAAAATTTACTATGTAATAATCGGAATGAATGTGCCGTGGAAACTGGATTTTAGAAGCACATTGTCAAATAATGATCCAAGTTTGGAAGTAATGGCTATGCAAACTAGGTCTGTGGTTTTGTTTTTACTCCAGTTTCATAAAAAATTTAAAAATTTAATTAGCTTAGGTGGGCCACGTAAAATCAACTCATCAGAAGCGGCAGGGTGGACAGCACCTGCTCTAGCCAAGAGAAGATGTACATGTGCAGTAAAAACTATACAGCACGTGCTCTTAAGTCAAGAGAAGATGTACACGTGCAGTAAAAACTATTTAGCTTTTAGCTATGGTATTTGAGACGGTGGTTCATTATTTTCGAAACGTTGATGATAGTCTTTTTAGCTGATGTCTGTTTTACAGACGAAAAACAAGATGCCGCTTAAGTCTTGTGTCACGTGGACATTGATTACTTTCCAGGAAACCAGACTTTGGGTTTTTCGTGGAAAATTATTCTTTATCAAATTCAAATTATGCTGAATGCAATCTCGAGCGAGTAGTTCGTGCGCACGGGTCACTGAATATGGCTGAATGTGTGTTTTTGTCACAAAATCGTCTGACAAAATTCATCTTTCTAGCGGTCTGATGATTCATGTTAGCAGCTCTGCACGACCTTGGGAGACAGCTCTCAAGGAGAGTGAGCGATATCTGTGAACAAGATTTTGTAACAAATCCATATCGGTTTAATACACAGGATTGCTGCAATGTCTGGCATCTCGCCTGACTGTCCCCTAAACAACGATTTTGTGGCGAAGGTCGTGTCTGTGTGGCCAAGCACGATCTGGAGGGCAGAATGGCCGGTAATGGGTAATGAGCTGTGGGAGTTGAAAGTCTGGGATAGGAATCCTATTGTTGTGCCATGAAAAGCTTCATTTATCCTGCTGATGTTTTAATGGAAAGCGGAACAATGGGTGCTCTGAGTTGAATGTTGTTGCTACATGCTGGGTTGGTAAATTAGTTATAGGCGTGCATTGTATGTGTTAATGCCGGTGTGCATTGTATGTGTCAATGCCGGCGTGCATTGTATGTGTTAATGCCGGCATGCGTTACATGTGTTACCTAATGTGGAGAGCTTTGTGGAATAGTTGGAAACTGATTGTGAATTGTGAACAATGCATGTCTCCAGGCTAGTTCTTTGGATTTTGTTAAATTTAGAAATACCGTTTGACCTCGCGTTTTGATGGAATATGTTGCAACATGTTTTGCATTTGCTCAGACGTGCTTCTGACTCAGGTTGCTATATTAATATTTATGTTGTCTGGCGTTATTGATTGAATACTGAATAATTATGTCAGCCGAATGTTGTGGCCATATAAGGAAAGAGCCAAAAGGTTCTGGCTGTTGGCCACAGCAGCAGCGGCAGATGATGAATTGTCAGAACTTCTGTACTGGAGGGCTTGACCTGCTTCTTTAGAATAGAATGTACAGTGAAGCCTCATTATATATAGCCATCTGGGGTCCACTATTTCCGGAATCATCTGTGTCTAGATTCAGTGATGCAAGGATGCATATTTTATTACTGGTCAGGTTTAGCAGTAGACACTTTATCGAGGAAGGGCACTGCTGTCTGAATGGCTCTATGAATTTGCCTCCAGGCTCCTTGCTAACTGACTGATGGGTTTTTCAATGGGTGATTGTGTTCTATCACAATTGGTAGTTACGCAGCCGCCCGTGTTACTGCTGTTTCTGATTTTTAGATCTCTGGTGCATAAGTGCTGTGAGATTTCTTCTAGGACTATGCCTTACAGGCTTACACTGTACAGTTGTTGAGTTTTTGGATCATGTGTCCTCTCACAACCTTCATCTCTCTCTGCCAGTTGAATTGGTTTGAAGAATAAGAGCAGTCTGTTAAGCTAGAGAGGCAGCCATGCCTATGAAGTGGTTGCGCCTTCATTTTCTTAGTCTTGGCTTATGAGAGTGGACGGTCAGTTATCTCCTTTGCTGTCTCATTTTCCCACCGACAGTTGAGTTGGCTAGAAGGCCAACGTGGATCACAAATTTAAGAACTTTGAGCTCCTCCTCCAGGGTTTTAACATCTCCCTACACACCCAGACATCTAGTTCAAGACAGTCCAGTAGTGCAAAGAGTGGCTTTCTGATGTTTAAAGACAGTGTCATGTCAAGGATGATTAGCGCTGTTGCCCTCCTTCTTTGTCCAGGCTTGGGACTGGCACTGCCAAAGTTAGAGTAACTGTTATCCATCCTTCTGGCAACGAGAGCCAGCCGTTGATCGACTGCACTTTCAGGAGACCTTCTCCCTCTTCTAGCAATGACTAATCACCGCTGCTGGCTCCCTCCCTTCCCTGGCTCCCTCCCTTCCGAGGCTCTCCTTACTCCCACGGTCCCTCCCTCCCTTATTTCCTGCCATCTGTCCTTGTTGAATCTTGTCCGTCGGGCTAAATTCTGCACTCAGTGACTCTCTCTCGGCAGTCAATTATTAGACTGGCACACTGTTACGAAGCGTGTTCGATTAGTTCCTCCTCAGTTAACCCCTTGCAAGCCAGAACCAGTCTCTGCACCAGAAAGAATTGCCATGCTAGCCGTCCACATTTTTATCAGCCAGAGGGTAATAGAAGAATGCAGTTTGGACTCATTAACCCAGTTGCTAGGCGTACGGGCATGTCTTAAATTGCTTCACTAAGTCTTGTAAGCTAGTCTGCATGTAAAAAGAATAACGTTAGAAATGTCTATGTGTACTACAATACTACATTGTGTAGTAGTGCAGTTCTTGTAGAGCAGCATGGCCTGTTAAGCTTGCCGAACATAGCACCACTTCGCATTAAACAGCATAGTACATAAAGCAGTCCACAAAGCAGTCGATAGTCAATGAGTCCACACTGTGCCAACTTAGCATTTACATATCAGAATAATTAATTAATATTAATTTTTTTTCTGTAGAGCGAGGGAATCAAATGATGACACATCTATCTATCTATCTATGCGATTTATATAGCGCCTCTTCAAGGGCTCTACTCAGAGGCGCTCCCGACCCAGGCCCGGTCGAAGAGAAAGGTCTTGAGCAAACTATAGAAAGTGCCAGACATGTTCCGAGGTTGGGAACGCAGGTTAGAGGGAAGGTCGTTCCAGACGGAAGGTCCAGTGACCGAAAATGCCCTGTGCTGCCTTGTGGCTGTGCGGGCATGAGGAACCATGAAGTCGCCTCTAGAGGCCGAGCGCAAAGATCGGCGACCCGCAGCAGTCGAGGTCAAGGTAAAGAAATCACGAAGATAGGAGGGTGCTGTGCCCAAGATGCAGCGCCAAGCAAAAGAAACCACCCTGAAGTGGATTCACGACTGAACCGGGAGCCAATGCAAGACATCACGAATGTAATGCGAGATGTGGCCAAATTTGGGAACGCCACCGACCAAACGTGCAGCCGCCCGCAGGACCCCCTCAAGACCACGCAAGCGAACCTGGGGAAGGCCAAAGTAAAGAGAGGAACAGTAATCCAACCGGTTTTCAATGAAGACATGGACCAAGGTGGAAGCAGAAGCAGTTGACAGAGAGCGAGACACGACTCGCAGCTGGCGCAAATGATAGTAGCAGGAGCGAGTCAGGGCCTTAAGATGGTCAACGAAAGACAGTTCCGAGTCCAGAATGATGCCCAGATTGCGGACAGAAGTGGAAAAAACAAAGGTGGGGAATTCAGAAGCTAGAGACCCCAGATCTAGCTTATCCAACTGTTGACGAGTTCCAAGCCAGATATATTGAGTTTTTGAAGGGTTTAAGCGGAGTCGATTGGATGACATCCAGGCAGTAAGGCAGTCAGTGGCAAGTGACATAGTACGAACAGCGGAGGCAGCTTGGGACGCTGAACAATGAGCGTAAGACTGGACGTCATCAGCGTATGAGTGGCTCATTGACATCAATGTCACCAAGTTGCAATTTCTGTTGAAGGTCAATGTCCAGACTTGATGACAGCTAATTATATAAATGTGGATTTATATATTGTATGGTTTAACCCTTTGTGTAACAAAGCTATTGGCAGACAGATGGAAATGAGGTTTTTTGAACATGCTTATGATCTGCTCACAAGTATATAATTTAGTATTATATACAGATGTGAGCTTGATCCATCATACATGTTGCATTTGTTAGTAGATTTGTGCGATCTCAAGGTTTTGCTCGTTTGATTCTTTCATTTTCATTTTAAAAGTATATAAAGACTTTTAAAGTGAGATCTCATACTGGATTGGAAATGAAAGCTTGTATAGATGTTCATTTATTTTTATGAATAACAAACATTTGTTTATCTGATAAAAGTGTTTGATCCCTTTTCATGTAGCTGCAATGTCCCTAAAATGGTGTCATGATCCCTTTTCATGTAGCTGCAATGTCCCTAAAATGGTGTCAATAGTGGGGGGGGGGTGAGGGGGTGGCAGGGGAGGAGGATCAATATATGGTGATCGCCAAGCACAACAGGTGATCCCGCCAAAGACAATGACTCTGTTCCACATCATGTGGGGCATTGTGGTGAAGGGGTGCCTTGGAGCCGGAAGGATTGGCGTTCGAACCCACTTCAAGCCACAACGTAGGGACCCTGAGCAAGTCCTTCACTCGCAATTGCTTATGCCTTTCGACGTGAAACTCCGATGCAGTGTATACGTTGTAGTCAGGAGCGCCTCTGAGTAGAAACCTTGTCAAGTGTTTGTACATACATCAACTGTTCTAAATGATGGATGTTACTTTTGAGTGGTGCTTTCAGGATGGTTGCAGCATTAAAGGAGTGCCCTGTCCGACCTCCTCACCCCCCCCCCCCCCAAGTAGACCCAGCTGATGGACTAAGACTTTTTAATCGGGCTGCTTTTATTTTTAAGGCATTGTTGATTGATCCGTGTAATGGTACAATAACAGCATTTCGTATAATTTATAGAGGATTATAGATTAGATTAGATTAGATTAGATTAGATTAGATTAGATTATGGGGATCAGGGATGTAGGACATTTCCCCCCCTGGACATATTCCCCCCCGGACATTTACCCCCCCCGGACGTTTTCCCCCCGACCTAGGACATTTCCCCCCCCCCCCCCCATAAGGGTCCCTATAGATGTTAATGAATGACTGCACTAACCCTATCACTAACCCTAACCGACCCTCACGATGCCTAACCTGACCCTAACCGACCCTCACGATGCATAACCTGAACCTAACCGACCCTCACGATGCCTAACCTATGTTAATGAATGGCTGCACTAACCCTATCACTAACCCTAACCGACCCTCACGATGCCTAACCTGACCCTAACCGACCCTCACGATGCCTAACCTGACCCTAACCGACCCTCACGATGCCTAACATGACCCTAACCGACCCTCACGATGCCTAACCTGATCCTAACCGACCCTCACGATGCCTAACCTATATGTACATAGAGGGGGGAAATTGTCCGGGGGTAAATGTCCTAGTCAAAAACGGGGGGGAAAACGTCCGGGGGGTAAATGTCCGGGGGGGAATATGTCCGGGGGGAATATGTCCAGGGGGTAAATGTCCGGGGGGGAATATGTCCGGGGGGGAATATGTCCGGGGGGGAATATGTCCAGGGGGGTAAATGTCCGGCTCCCACTCGGGGGATCAGGAATGGAAGTTCTTGTTGAAGCTTTTTTGTTTTGTCACACTCCACTTAGACTTTTGCAGGATTTATATTGTTCAGCGATGTTGAATGGGGGTCAGAGGATTTGGCCTAGTAATACGCTGATAGCTTCTGATTGGTTATTATTCATGAGGTGAATTGTTATCCCTTCCCCCCCCCCCCCCATCGAAATTACTCATATGTTATGAAATATTCATGAGTGAGTGAGAATACGGTGGCTGGTTATCTTGGCTTGGCAGATGGGTCTATGAAAGTCAAGTGGCCATCTGCTTTGACAATTGAACGATTCAAGCTGTGTGCGTGTGTGTGTGTGTCTGTGTGTGTGTGTGTGTTTGTGCATTTGTGTGTATGACTGTATGTGTGTTTGTGCATGTGTGCATAGCTCGGAGGCTTTGAGTTCCATATACCTTTATGACCTTACAGGAGGTAACCAAACCGGACCTAACCGTTATTTATTGCCTGTCCTGGAGGTGACCCAAATAAAAAATGACTGAAAAACGTCTGGGACCTTCTAGTGACATCAGGGACATGCCTTATGACCAGGAGTTTAACCAGGCCGCTTGTTAAGAAATATTGCTGAGAAAGTCAATATTTAGCAATACTCTTCAGCAGTACAGTGCAGTAGTACATTGCAGTAGTACAGTGCAGTAGTACAGTTGTTGTAAGTACTGTTTGTTGACGAGTAGGTCTATCCAGTGAAAATTAAATAGCTTTAGGAGACTTAGCAGGACTTCATTTTAGGCAGAATGGCACTTAACTGAACTAGGTATATAAGGAGAATTTTGTGAGGTCAATAAGCCAAAGGAGATGGCAAAATAATTATGTGGGGTGGCTTAAGTCTTACACATTCTTTGACAAGTTACAGTGCTCTCTGTGCCTTTTATAAGTAACATGTCATCTGGGTTTCATTCTTTAATTTCTAGCATTCATTAATTTATTTATTTTAGTTATTTATCTGTAACTGTGTGCACCTTGTGTGAAGTTATGTGAAAATAATTTTCATGTTTATAAACACAGATTGCATAGGGTACAAACTTACAATTTATAGCAAAGCTTAGGTGGGGTCTTCGTAATTTTTTACATGGATGTATTCCTATCCGGGTCTGTCTGTCTGTCACGCATACAAACGTACAGACGCACACATACACAGTTACACATACAGGTGATATATAGGATCCTTATTATTCTATATACAGGAAAGTACACACATACAGGTGATATATAGGATCCTTATTATTCTATATACAGGAAAGTACACACATACAGACACTCAATCATATCCCAGGTACTTCAATGCATACACAGTCGGTTGCACTGTGTAGTGGGCCGTGGAACATTTTGAGACATGACATGACATGGCCCACTTCCTTGCTTATTAGACCATTCATTCACAGCCATGATAAGAATAGGGTGCTGTGTGCCTTGACATTGTAGGCAAGCTGTTGATTGCTTTTAGGCAGGCTTGGCCGAGATTTAGGCAGCTTTTTGATGTTGCTTTCATGGGATTGTGCTATCAGGAAGTTATGTGTCAGTCACGACTTTGTATTTCTGCTTAAAATGTCAGAACTGATATGAGCAAGGGATTGTTCAAACAATATGATGGAAAAAAAAACCAAGATGGCGTACAACAAAATACACTGTTTGTCCCTCCATTTGGAGCTATATAAATTTACAGACTATATAATATGCTGTAACATATTCAGCTGCTGCAGCTGCAGACATAAATTTCATACTGACTCTCTCTGTTGAAATTACTTTTCCACAGATGCTTTGCTTCCTGTCTGGCTTTGTGGTTGGATCTCCTGGATCAGTCAACTAAGTCTCGTCTGATTGCGAGTCCTTGCTGTTGCTGTACCATTGACTGATGCCAGGTGTATTAGATGCTGGTGCTACAGAAATTATTAATTAATAATAGTAATACTCATGTCTGGCAGCACCAGACACTGTTGACTGACAGGCATTGTCTGATACAAGCGGTAAGATGCTGTGGCCTGCAGCAGGCAATGTAGTGCCTTTTTATGGCAAGCAGACCAGTATTTGTAGATCTATGTAGGTTTCTTAGCTGACAGTGTGTGTTTGACTATTCTTGGTCACTTATAAAAACATGGAAGTTTGCAGTTTTACATTTTGACTATGTGTCAACTTTTCACTGACAAACATGATAGTGTAATGTTTTGAAAGGCTCTGTAATGGACCACAAATGGCACCATATAATTTTATTACACTACACTCCACTATAGTTTGAACATCGCAATTGTAAAAGATCTGATATTCTTTGCTTGTGTAGCAATGTTTTTTAATTGAAGCACTTAGTCGATAACACAGGGAAGATCAGGAGGACCTTTTCATTTATAACAACGGACCAGCCTGGGGAAACCTTCAGCCCCACACTCTGTGTTTCTGGAAGTGTTCAAGATTAACTCTTTGGCCACCATTGTGTGGCACTATGAAAATGTCTGTACACTGTTCAAAATCGGTGGTCTTGAATTGAGATTAGGGAGCCACAACCCGTTGCTAGGATGAGGGGGGTGGGGCTGGTCAATCTGAAGTCGTTCATTGGTTTGTGAGAAGTGGGTCTATGGACTTTGGAAATTTCCATCAGTAGAGGCCTCTGCGTGGATTGGCTGGTGTCTGGGTGACGGTGGTGAATGCTTTTGCCTTGTTAACTCGGCTGGAGTTTGATGTTTTCCTGGGGAACATTCAAGGCAGCAGACGACGATGGATTGGGGTTTCGTCTCCATTGGTAAGAGGTTCCATGAACGCCACTGCCACTGCCGTGATATGGATGTTGGTGAGGAGGCAATCGATAACTAGATGGCTTCTCTCTCCTCCTCTCCTCCTCCTCCTCTCTTCCTCTCCTCCTCCTCCTCCTCCTCCTCCTCTGCCCACCGACCGACTATAACCCTCGTTCGTGCTGTGGTCGACGGCACCACTAACGGTGGAGGAGGAGGACGTTGCGTTGGGGGTGGGGTGGGTGGGGTGGGGTGGCTGTCAATTTGGCCCACTGGTCCTTTCCGGACTCAGCGCTGGAGCGGACCGGCCTCGTCGTCGATGTCCGGCTACAATCAATATCTCTCTCTTTTTAGAACCTTAGCGGCTGGCTCTGTGGCCGGCGGCGGCGTGCTTGCTAGGCCGCCGAGGAGCGGAGGAGAGAACGGCTGTCCACCCGTAATGCTCTATTTCCCCACTTCAGAACACGCATCAGTCATCTGCATGTACTAAACCTATCCCACTTTTATAGCTCCCATATCGTAGACTCTGAAAATATAAATATATATATATATATATACATACATATATATATGTATATTGTATACGAGTAGTTTGCCTGTAAATCGTTGAAAATGGGAATCTTTTAAGAGTCAGTTGGCGAATGTAGGAGTTGCCAGACAACGCAATCCCATATCATCATCCACATTTGTCAAGAGTTATGTGATGATGAGAGAAGATGGGGGCTTTTCGAGGGCTTTACGACTTCAGCTCGGCCCTAGGGTTTACACAACTAGTCTCATACCAGCCAGATTCAAAGAACACTGTATTGGCCCTGTTTTACTGGTAACTGGGGGGAAGTTTCCTATCATAGGGTTATGAAAGATCACTCACAAGTGGGGGGAGGCTCAGTGGGGGGGGCGCAGTGGATAACACGCTGGCTAGAGAGTAATAGGTAATGAGTTCCCCCCCCCCCCCCCGTAGGGCAGACAGGATATGTACGCTGCTATTAGCCCGATTATTACAGGCTGTCTGTTTTGTAACTAGTACAGACTTTAAGATTTGTGTATGTATTTTGCATAGATGTAAAAAACGATGGAAACGGAATAAAAAACGGAAAAAAACGTCGTTTTATTCAAAATAATAAAAAACGACAAAAAAACGATAAAAAACGGAAACGGAAAATAATTTGACTTCGCTACATCTAAAACCACATTTTAACCTTGAAAACCTTGATTAGGACCCTACTACATGCAGGCTATCTCTTAAATGATGATATTAAACGATGAAATAATGACTTTAGTTAGGCGTAAAAAAAAAAGTGTTGTGTTTCCGGTAACGCGACCGACCCATTTTTAGGGCCGCGACCCAAATATTTAATTTATTTTTTTAAAATTTTTTTAAAAACATTTGTATTGACATAACATAAGAGACGTCAACAAAATGAAATTAATAGGACTGTTTCTAGAGCAGTTTTAGGTGCAGACAGTCGGGAAATAGGCAGTTTATACTTGCTTAGAACACGTACTTTGTTTCAGCGTGCAAAAAAGACTAGTGGGGTATACTTTTTCGGATAGTCACTGCATAAAAATATTTTACAAAATAAAAATATTTTCCGACCTACCTACCCAATTTTTTTTAGCTCTGTTACCGGAAACACAACATATTTTTTTTGGCCTTAGCTGAATCCTTGAGAGTTCGCGAAAAATATAAGAAATATCAGAAAAAATTATAATTAAGAAAAATAATTACAGAAAGTAAATGAATAAATAAAGTTAAACAAAAAATAAAAACCGATAAAAAACGATGGAAAAATAAAAAACGAAAAAAACGACGTTTTTTGGGAGAGAATAAAAAACGAAAAAAACGTTTTTTACAACTATGGTATTTTGTTATCTGCGTTCTTGTGAATTGTTTAAACTGCATAACTGTACACTGTAACCGGTTGTGGTTAATATTAAATTCAACAAAAGGAAAATTATTATTATTATTATTAAGCGGCCTATGCTCAATTCCATCAAAAGTAAGACTAGTTGAATACTTTGAGTCTGTCAGTGTAATTTTTACATGGTGTAGAATGTGCAGAAACGACGTTTTTTGGGAGAGAATAAAAAACGACCAATGTTCCGATCGGAACTGGAGGAACTAAGTCTAAGTAAGTAAGTAGAATGTGCAAAGAACCTATAGATTGAAGCTTTGGCGTAGCTTCAGAACAATGTGTTGCCGTGGTTGGTTGTTAACTTGGCAGGAACGTGTCTGAGTATAAAACTGGGCAGCTAACCCATGGGTGAAATCTTAGTTGACACCGAAATGGGCTGGACAACCCATGGTGATGGTCTTTTGGTTTGCCAACCTATTTGAATGTTAGGCGAAATTCTAAATATTGAATGACTTAACTTAATTGGTTATTTAATACTGTAGTTTGGCAGAAATACTTTCTTAACAGAACAGTTTATAGGGCTTTTGAGAGGTTGTTCTACAAATTACATCCATTCAGGTCAGTTACTTACATACACTCCTGCTTGCACATGCACATACGCCTGTGTTTGGAAACACACATGCGCGCGCACACACACGCACACAAACACTCACACAGACACACACACACACACTGTGACCTTTGCATTCAGGGTAGTTACAATGATCTTGGACCCCTAGACCATAATAACTTGACCCAATTGTGCTTGCAAAGTTCCTGCTTCTAGGGTAACTACTAGTAGTATACTAGTTCTAAGAAATACAGCAAAAATGACCAATTATGGCAATTAATCATTTCATGGAAATTGACAGAGCTGATAATATCTGCGGGCTAATTACCCAGTGCATGTGAGTTAGGATTGCAATTGTGATGATGCTTCTGATATTCGCGTCCTTTAGCCTTGGGTTAATTAAGCAAACATGTGGTATATATGGGGGAGGGGAGGTTCTTTGTGTTTAGAACATGTGGTGAAAGTCTAAAAGCACTTAAAATAGATGGCAGGTCCGTTCTCTGTTGCAACTTGCCAGCCAGTGAAATTTCTCTTAACTTGCCAATTTATTGACAAAGGTTAAAGGTTATAGCAATCACTGGTGCTTACAGGTTTTTATTTTACATCTGCTCTTTCTGTGGTGCATGTTCCTGGGCCATTTCCTGCAGATCTATCCTTTCTGATGTTCAGAATGTGAGCCTACAATGGAATTTATATACAAATACTTACCGGTACACATTTCATATATTATGTGCAATCTTATGTTCAAGTGCAGATGCATAAATACTCCTTGCACGTGCATGCACGCAAACTGCATGCACACACGCACACACAGACTGTGCAGGATGGATGCAGTGATATGGATTTGGAGGGAAAAAATGTTGGATGAACAGAAGAAAATTCTTAGAGTTTAGTTCAAAAATCAAAATCCAGCCATGGGTTTACAATGGGTATGGCATGCCAGCAATTTAATTTTTCTTACTTTGGCCTTCAATCAATCAGTCAATATATTGAACCAAGAAGTATACAAGATAAACATCACATCAAACGAAACATGAAATCTCTTGGTCACATAAGGGAACATAGGGAGACTGGGCAGTTCCTAATTGTTGCCTGATAATTAATATGGCCAGGCCACCGACCTTTTCTGTGTTCTCTAGAGAGCAGGATGGTTTAACAATTATTTTTGGCAGATCTGTTTATATAATGTGTGGTGAAGCCATTATTGCCCATGGGTTTAGCCACATTGTGGAGCATGTTTCTTTTCATTGCTTGCCCCAAGTCAGTGTTAGTTTTTCTGGGTGTTTCTGTGTTTTCTATGCCAGGCCATAGTTTGCAACCTTTAGAAAGTCTGCCAACCAGTGGTGTGGTGTTTGCCTGACAAATCAAATTATTGCGGGCTATTGCCTTTTCGCTACCTTGCCAAAACCTCTAAAAAGAGATTCATCTGTGTGTGTATGTGTGTGTGTTGAAGTGGGGTGGGGGGGGGGGGGGGCTGTCTCTGTTTGTCTATGTTCCTGAGTGTGTATCAGTAATATGATAATTAATGAACATTGGTCTTTAAACTTTCAGGTATGTAATTAATGCAGTTATTTGCTTGTGTGTACATATGCATGCATAATTGCATATTTAAGGAAATTGTGTGCACACACACAGTCCGACGACATATATATATATATTTATATAATATATCCTCTATAATGTTTATATATATATATAATTTTATTATATGTATATGTATCTATATAAATAAAAATGAAACTTTCCAATAGTTAATGTTACAATCACGCCGAAAGTTACGCAGCGATTGTTGTGAAAATTTACCAAAACCTTCTATTCCAATAGCACCGTGTCTTTAGATTTCTTTTCCACGAAAAAACCCAATCTTTTCCACAAAAAGTGAACTTTGCAATCCGTTCGTCCGCCATTTACAAATTCAACACGTCCCACACGGCTGCCACATTTAACAAACGATGTCTCCAAACACAGCAGACTAAACATCAATGATGTCGCGTCCTCTGACGTCAAAAGCGATTCAAAATTTCACAAAGCGGCCTTGACGGCGTGACGGAGGAAAGGAGCGGAGGGAGCGGGACGAAGACGGTGGGGCGGAGGGGGAGGGGAGGTGGAGGTCGAGGGGGAAGGGGAAGTGGAGGGGCGGGGGAGGGAGGCCTTTCCCCAAAGCGGCCTTCACGGCGTCACGGAGGAAAGGAGCGAGACGAAGACGGTGGGGAGGGGAGGGGAGGGGGAGGGGGAGGGGGGGTGTGGGGGAGGGGGAGGGGAGGAGGAGGGGAAGGGGGAGGGGAGGGGGAAGGGAGGGAGAGGGGGAGCCTCTTTTCAGCCACAGCAACGCGTGGCCGGGTTCAGCTAGTATATATATATATACACGGTGTCCCAATTGAAGTGAGCCCCTTTTTGTTTTGGCGATATATCTGTTAATTCTAAATGAAACTCTATAACATTTTACAACGTGAAAGAGGGATAAATTATAAATGTTTCCTGAAAATTTTACCAAATTCTATCAACACAGTCCGAAGTTATGCACATTCAAATTTGGACAAACAAAATTTGAAGTTGCCAACATGTAAAAGATAGGAAATTAGCGTTAGGGCTGTTCTTCAAAGCTGATGTTTAAAATGTCCTCCATTAGCTCGAATGCATGCTCTAAGCTCTAATGCGCTTTCGCCATTCATTGATTGCATTGTTAACAATCCCTTTGATCAAAACGATTCCATTCTTCCAAATTTCGCTGTTTGAAGAGGTCCCTGGCCAACGTCACGCGTATGCGAGTTTCATAAGGCTGCGATGGGCCGGTTTCTGTTAGGAAATTCCTTTAAAAACCTTTTGCACCGTATTGCTTTCTTCTATTAATTTTTTTATTGAAATCAAATCATCTTTGCTGAAAACCCATATTTATTATTGTTCCCTAACATGGAAATGACAGAAATATGAAGGAAATATTTATTAATTTTGAAAGTAATGCAAGCAATAATTTCCTATCTTTTACATGTTGGAAACTTACAATTTCCGTTGTCCAAATTTGAATGTGCATAACTTCGGACTCTGTTCGTGGAATTGGATAAAATTTTCACAAAACATTGATAATTTATCCTTCTTACATTCTCTGAAATTTTATTGAGTTCCATTTAGAATTGACAAGTATATCGCCAAAACAAAAAGGGGCTCACTTCAATTGGGACACCGTGTATATATTGTTTGATCATTGAGGCTCAAGTGATTTGTAAATGAATGTGTTGTAAATTGTTGAGCTTTTTTCTTAAAATTGTTCTCATGTTCAACCCTTTGAAATAGCTGCACGTTTAGTATTAGTGGCAATAGTTTTCATAGGTCAAATAATGATAGTTGCAGCATTTTGACTGCAACTCTACCTATGACGTTTTACTTCGATTTTGTTTCAAACTGTTGACTCTTTCAGAAATATTACGCTGAGAACTTTTATCGACTTTTATGCAAATGTGCTGTAAAGCTTATGATGTATGATCAAATGTAGTGTACTGCCTGCTCAAAACATTTAGTGCATGTATCATATCCTATAAAAAGAATTTATGAGGCACTAGCTATTCAGAGCCGCTCTCAGCGTGAAAGCGCCCAGGAAATTAAAAAAAGTGTGCGTGTGCCATATATTTAATGTTTTATGAATGTATTTATGAGATAAATATTGTGGGTGATAATCTATTGTCGGTGTGTGCAGTTTGCCATGCTTTAAATATATGTATATAGATTATATACATACAGGGTGGCTCAAAAAAAAATGTACCACCGGATAAAATGCGATAGCTTCGCAACCGATTGACATTTTTCTCCGAAAATTTTCCAATTTGTAGGGGAATGAATTTCCAACAATCCCTGAAAGTTTCACTTGAAAATTTTCTTGTTTGCAAAAGTTACAGCTGTTCAAACTTAAAATTTCGTTTTTTCAAAAATCCGGAGAATAAAGTTCCAATACAATGTGATTTCATTAAGATTTTTTGCAAATGACATCATAAGAAATGATGATGATGTCCTACGACCTCACTAAGAGCTGTAAAGAAGCTGTTTATGCAGCAAACTGTTGGTATTTGGTGATATTTTATAGATTATGGACTCAATTCCTGAATCCATTACTAAACGCATGGGCAAAGTTTCTGCGGAAGATAAAATGGAAATTCGGACGCTGCGTGAACAGAGACTTGGACATCGCGTAATCATAGCAAAATACCAAGTGAAAAGTGGAGCCTGAGCATATTGAAGGCTATCTGTAAACATGTTTATGTAACGAAGATCAGATGTTGGAAGCGAGGCAGGAAGTGGTCGCTTGGTCTGATGGAAAAAGTACAATTTTCAAGAAATTCGCTTGGTAATTGAAAGGGTCAAGTTTGCAAAGCTCATCGTGGTTTCAGCATCAGATTTTCTGGCATGTGTCATGGGTGCCAGAAAAAACTGCATTTAATCCCATTCAGTAGGATAAAATTTAATGTCAAACTCATCACTGAACTCTCTTACCCAGACTAATTGAAGACCAGGTAGGCCATGCTCTAACATGCGGTTTTATTTTCCAGCAGGACTGTGCGCCTGCTTGCTCGCACGGCAAGGCTGATTATGATGACGCTACCTTATTTTTTCAATCCACTCCACTAAATTTATTGACAAAGGTGACTAACAACATCGCCAGACCTTAGCCCTCTTGCTTACCACGTCTGGGAAGCTATGCTGCAAGACATTTCATCCCAAGTTGGAGAACATTGGCTAGCTGAAGGAAGTCTTGCTGATAATGTGGGATCAGTTGCCGCAGCACCCGATTAACAAGGCCATACTAAGCTTCACAAAAAGAATTCGAGCTCGTATTAAAGCAGGGAGTGGACACTCCCATCATGCCCTACAATAAACTGCAAAACGTATTTCTGAGGCCGTAGTGAAAAGTGATATCATTTGACATGGAAATCAAGAATTGACGTTAATTTTTTCCACGGAAATTTGAAAAAACGAAAATCAGAGTTTAAACAGCTGTAACTTTTGCAAACATAAAAAGGTTTCAGTGAAACTTTCAGGAATTGTTGCAAATTCATTCCCCTTCAATTTGGAAAATTTTCGGAGAAAATTTTCAATCGGTTGCAAAGATATTGCATTTTATCCAGTGGTACATTTTTTTTTGAGCCACCCTGTACTTGTATAATGTATATATGTACAATATACAGTGTTATACACTATATATACTTGTATATATGTACAGTATACAGTGTTATACACTGAATATATATATATATATATATTCATATATACAAATACAATAATCGTAAAAGAATATGTGTGTGTGCTTGCGTGTGTGCATGCATGCGTGAGTAGTCGAGAACATTGACATTTTATGCCACCATGGGGTGATGCTGTGAGTGTGGTGGATTCCCCTTGCCTTCTGTAGTTAACAATAATGGATTAACAACTCCAGGGTCGCTATACAGTGGCTTGCCGTGAATTCGAACCCTGAATTCGAACCGGCGACCCTCCAGTTACAAAGCACAGACTATACCACTTCACACATGTTCTGGGTACAATCAATTGTTTTGAAAATGAGTTGTAAAGCAATTGTGATGCACGGTCAAACCCAACTTGTACTCCCATTCTCTATAATGCAAGCTGAATGCTGCAGCTGATTGGCTTGCTGCTGTGCTGTGTTCTTGTGCACTCACACATACATGCACGCACGCATATTATTTTACGATGTAAATTGTATTTGTATGCCTGTGCGGTTTGGGCCATGCTGGTGATTCTGCGGCATTTTGTAGTTTTGTTAGTTTTGTTAAATGACTGGCTGTGCAGGGTTATTAGAATTCCTTATCTGTTTCTCAACAGGAAGAGGGAGGGAGTCTGTAGGGACCGGAAAGAGGGAAGGAAGGATGAATGGATGGATGTAGGGGAGGAAGGCAGGAAGGAAGGAAGGGAGTGTGCAACAACACAAGTGGCTGTCTTGATTGTCTTTGAGGCTTTTGAGTCATGATTCGTGGCACTGGACAACATCCTCCCAGCGCCCGTTGCCTAGCAACGCCACCCCCCCTCCCCCGTTCTTAGATCTTTGTCAGTGCAGTCAGCAGCAGCAGCAGCAACGACGAGCAGCAGCAACGACGAGCAGCACTTTCTTCGTTCGTAGGACTCAGTGAAATAACTAAAGCACTCAGAGAATTGATTGGTTGTGCTATGGAGTTCGCAGTGCCAAACAGTTAATGGCACTCGAGAGCAATATTTTTAAGCACTAATGGCCTCGTCTGCTACTTAGTCAACAAATGGTTATTTTTGCTTGAGATTCGTGAATCGTATGTTAGCTGATAGAATGTTATTTTGCTCTGATAAAATCATTTTTTCGTGGAGCTATATATATATATATATATATATATATATATATATATATATATATACATATATATATATATGCTTATTTGTGTAGCATAGAGTGTGCTTCACAGTGCTTGTGTCTTTAACCCTTTAACGACAAGCATGCACTGAAACGTGTGGCAGCAAGTGCAGTTGAAGGGTTAATTTTGGGAAGTATTAGACTAAATGTAAATATGCAGATGCAATGAGTTTTTGGATGGGCCCCACAACTGCAAACCACAATCATTTATCACAATGCTTTTAGAATTAGGTCAGAGTTTAGTGTCACCATTTTTTACTGTTCATGGTCTGAGATTCAATTTTACCATAGATCTATCTGTATTACATTTGTATATAATGTGACTTTAATTTGAAGAATGCCAGACTTTGCCAGTGTTTATGTTTGCATTCAGAAGATGTTTTCCCAAGTGTGTGTTTTGTTGGACTCTGCCCAATTGGATGAAGATGATTAAATTGGTTCCATACGAAACGAGAAAGAGAGAGCAAAAGGATAACCAGCTGACTTGTCAGAGTCAAAGTGTGAAGTTGCTAAGATCCTGTCAACATTTTGTCTCTTCTGTCAGGTCTTTGACACTTGGTCTAAGTTGACACTTGGTCTTTGACACTTGGTCTTTTTACTTGTTATCTAGTTTCTTATCAGGATGATCCTTTTTACGGACGACATGTCTGAATACAGTGCTCCGTTGATACCAGGACATATGGCTAATTGGCTATCACTGGTAGTGTACCTGGGAGATAAAAATCACTCATTTGGTCCTTAGCCATGTTGTTGATTCACTTCTGGGAAATGCTGTATACGCTGGTATTGTCTCAGTAATGAGGAGACAGACTGCTGAGTGGGCTGCTGAATCAGTGTATGAATCAGCCAATCAATGAAATCTCATTCTGGCCATAAATTACTTTTCTGCACTGTACCTAGCACTGTTATGGCGATATTGAATTCTGCAGCTTTTTCAGCAATGCTGGCATTCAATCAAACAATCAATAGGTCAGCAGCCAATCAATCATTCAACATCCCGTGACATTTAAAGCTTCACGTCGTCCAGGGATGATGCTGGGCAGCATGGGAAGTATGCGGCCGTTAAGTGCTTTTTGTTTACCGACTGCCAGAGAATTTCTGTGAATATCTGTGCAAATATGCATGCATCTGGATATTTATGTGAGGCCTTTTAAACCAACCGGAAGAGAAGACAGACTTTGAGTCAGTTTAAGATGGGATTGCATATGTATGTGTGCATGTATGTATGCATGTATGTGAATATGTACTATGCATGTATGTGTGTATGTATGTATGTATGTATGTATGTATGTATGTATGTATGTATGTATGTATGTATGTATGTATGACATTGTATGTATGTATGCATGTTTGTATGTATGTATGTATGTATGTATGTATGTATACATGCATCATGCATGTATGTATGTATAAAGTATGTATGTGTATTGACTTTGTTATTTATTTTGTAAAATTCTTTTTCCATATATTAGTTTAAAAAAAATTTAAATTCTGGATTGATTGATTGATTTATCCACGTTTTTCAATGATTGAGTTTTACTTTCACTGAGGTATCTTTTATGTATGTACAGTAGGGCACACAAGCAATAATAGGCAAACAATGATGTACACATGCAGAAGTTTCTGAATGCACACACACACACACACACACACACACACACGCACACATACCAACCTGGACATTGTAGAGCTCTGCAATATTTCAGGATCAAGGCTTGTCATTGTCATATATAATATATATTATATAATTATTAATTAATGATAATTAATTAACTGTGTTTCCGTGTTTTTCTCTCTGACTCCATCTTGCTGTTTCTGTCTGTCTTTCTTTCACTCTCTATCTATCTTTGTTTGTTTCTATCATTTTCATCTGAATGATAGATATGGTGTGTGCGCGTGCGTATTGTGTGCATTTGCCTGTGTGTGTGACTGTGCGTGTGTGCGTGCATGTGTGTGTTAGTTACACTGTGTATGTGTATGTGTGTGTGTGCATGCATGTGTGTGTCAGACTGTGTCTGTGTGTTTGTAAAGGACTAAAGTAAAGTTTAGGAAATCTTGCAGAGTGCATGGTTTTGTTTGCCTTAGAAAGTTCTGACAGACTTTGGTAGTTTCAAGAGTTGCTCTGATGAGTAATTGGGCTATTTTTGCGTTTGATCCCATTGACCTGACCCTCATATATTGTATTGAAAACTGTACTCTGACATTCTTAGAAGTTGTCAAGTGTTTACTTTGGTGTACAGTCTACTTGCTCTTCTAAGGGCTTTTGGTCCTTCTTATTCCTGGCTGCATATGCACTCTTGCACAGATGGCTATATATACCAATGCATATCTATATACATATATGTATAATTGTATATATATATATATATATATGTATATGTGTATATATAATTATATATATATGTTATGTATGTGCATATATATATATACCAATGGATATCTATACTTTAGATATATCCAACTGTGGCTGTATGCTTGAATCTTCCATCAATCAGACAAAGGAATCCGATTTCTGTGATGGATAAGGTGTCTGAAAATAGAATGCCCATGACGACCTACGTGAACTCTTAGTCAGAGTCTGATTAATTATTTTCAGATTTTTTTAGCACTGTTCTCTTGTGATGAATAAAAGGATGTAATTCACTAAGCACTGGAATTTTTTCTCTGCTATCCGCTGACGGACCGCTGTATTATGCAACTATATTATTATTATTATAAGCTTTTCAAATAGTTCGTTGGGCCAGAGTGTGACATGGGAGGTAATTAGTGCTGTAGAGTTTATGTTGAGTCCTGACATTATGACTTCGAATTGCCAAGGAGACAGTTCTTCCTACTTCCTAGGGAGAAGAAAATGGGTATTGTTTAGCTCCATTCCTCCAAGTCCTTTCCATTAGCTCGCTGTGCTATATAACTATATAGAAATAAAACTACATGATGTATCAATCAATCAATCAGAATTTATATAGCGCCCCTTCAGGGTTACTACTCAGAGGCGCTCCCGGCCAAGATCAAGCGAAAAAAGTCTTCAACAGTTTGTGAAATTGAGAACAGCTTGGGAGGTGTCGCATAGTTAAGGGAGGCCCATTACCGTATATCAATCTAAAGCCTCGTTTTAGCGTACTTTCGTTGTAACTATAGAAATAAAAATACATTCATGATAGATCTATTAAATAGCTATAGAAATAACAATGCATGATATATCTATTGAAATCCTTTTAGCATACTTGAATTTGGTCATAATGTGGGATCGGGGGTGGGGGATTATATACCTTCAAGAAGAAGTTGTCTGCAGTTTAGCAAAGGTTATTTCTCTGTGTTTCATAACTCAGTGATGAATTGCCAATGTTTCATGATCAGGTTGGAACCAGTGAAACTGGTAATGACATTCTACACTTATGTTGGCCTGAGACTTAAAAAGTGACTGAATTAAATGTACATATTATGTGAACACATACGGCCATACCAGCTTACAAAGGTACAAGTTTGTTCAAAACATTTATCTAGGCTGTACAGTGTACACTATTTCATGTTTACTTTAATCTGCTTTATTATCTTGGCTGGCTGCCTGGTCCGGTTCTGGCTAACGGGTGTAGAATTCAACTGATAAACGATACAGAAATGGTTCTGTGATATCATTGATCAATAAGCTAAAGCTGTACTGCCTGTAGTAGTGTAGTATTGATTAGATTTCTATCAGGGTCTGTTTTGGGCCATGTATTGATTTTCCCATTACCCGAGTCCTAGTCCAGTTTTGCCTGTGTGTGTGTGTGTGTGTGTTTCATCTGGGCGCAATAATATATGGAAACTGAATGAATTGCTGTTTGCATGTTTAGCTGTTTTCATGTTTCTGCTCTAAGGAATGCCAAGCCCTGCCCGTTTGTAATAATCTTTTTAATGGCATCTTATGACCACATGGGACCCCTGACGTCATAAGTCCTCTCTATACTATTGCCTGTTTACTGCGCAGAGAATTTCCTCACACTTCCTGTATGAGTCTTAAGTTGAAAAAGTCATGACTCAAGACTTGACATTTCTATGTATTTATCTCTGCTGAATTATACGAATTCGTGTGCAACTCTCGTTTCTTTAGTGCCTCATGCGTGACACTTGCTCAATATGATTAATTATGCAATTGGTGTATTATTATTGTATATACTATGCGTGTGTATCTAGACATTTAATGTGGCACCTACAAAAAAGATCAGCTTACTCTGATTATTATTACTTTGCATTGTTGCTATTGCTGTTGGTTTTAAAATCAGGTAATAAATATTCATGTACTTTATATTTAGATGTTGTTTATTGTGATTTTGTTCGCAGGTACTTGGAGTATTAGAAGAAAGCATGACTGTGGATGTGGTGGTGAGTGGTTTTTCCTCCATCCTGCTGATTATGTAGGCTCATTTGATGGAAATGCCTTCCTTAAGAGGTTTTCCTTTTTGCTCAACCTACGCTGATCGAAATATTTAGGGCCTTCGTTGAACAAAGCTTACCGTACATATGGCCGGTGAAATAATCAGGATGCCGTGGATGTTTCTGGCTAAATTAAGATGTTACTATATGGAGGCCTTCACAATTACAAATATGTTAATTTTTGTAGAATTTTCGTTGTGTGATTCATATCCCTATCCTGAGTTTTTGTCGGTTGTTTGAATTGTGTCTTCGTAAGTCTGCGTTTTGTTGTGGAATCACACAGCCTGGTAGCAAACGTTGCCAGTACTGTCGTTAGGTTTCTATTTCATCTGTTTCAACTTTGCCAAAATCAAAAGTGGAGACACTGCATGTCTATCTCTTTGAAGCCCTACTACAGGATTTACCATACAGCCAACACTAGTTAGATGCTTCTAGTTAGGCCCAAAAAAAATATGTTGTGTTTCCGGTAACAGAGCCAAAAAAAATTGGGTAGGTAGGTCGGAAAATATTTTTATTTTGTAAAATATTTTTATGCAGTGACTATCCGAAAAAGTGTACCCCACTAGTCTTTTTTGCACGCTGAAACAAAGTACGTGTTCTAAGCAAGTATAAACTGCCTATTTCCCGACTGTCTGCACCTAAAACTGTTCTAGAAACAGTCCTATTAATTTCATTTTGTTGACGTCTCTTATGTGATGTCAGTACAAATGTTAAAAAAAAAAATTTGAAAAAAAAAATTTAAAAAATTTGAAATTTTTTTTTTTGAAAAAAATATTTTTTAAATAAAAATATTTTACAAAAATATTTGGGTCGCGGCCGTAAAAATGGGTCGGTCGGGTTACCGGAAACACAACAATTTTTTTTTTACGCCTTACCATTCACCTTTTTCTGGCCATTTTCTGTTCTGAGGCAGAACTTTGGGTAGCAATGAAAGACTGCGATATTCGAATGGTCACTCTGCTTTGGGTCAACAGAGTAACCCTACCGGCTGAAATAGCGTGGTGCAGATTTGAATCTTTTTCCCAGTATCACCAAGAACAGGAAGATAGTCTCTTGTAATAGTGTGCCTTATGTAGTGAGACAGCCTCAGCTATGAAATAAGTCAACACACAGATTGTGACCAGCCAGTGGGTAGATTTGGGGGAGAGTGGGACCTGACTACCCACCATTCTCCAACGAGGCTAAGAATATGAGATTGCTAACTCTTTGTACCATGGCTACTTTTTGAAGTTGACTAGGTGGACAGAGTACTCAGGACTGTCGAACCTATTCTTAACATGTACCATGGCATTTTGGTTCAGCTTGGCCTGAACTAAGTTTCTAACTTGCTTGCACAGCGTGATAAGTAAACGTTCAGATTCTTGTGGACCATGGGAACAACCGACAGAGCTTTGTTGTTGGTCGTTTGGCTTATTAGCAACGCCTCTGCCAAAGAAGTCCCCCATCCGCATAAAGAACGATCACGGTCACCTCAAGTGGCCGACCCTTTAAACTCTGACCTAGCTATTGTAAATTCGCACCACGAAGATATATATATTTTGGCGTATATATGTATGTATATATATCTATGTGTGTGTATATATATATATATATATATATATATACATGTATATATAGGTCGTGGTAATAATAAATCGCTGAAAAAGACCTGGTCTTATGCGCAGTGACCTCTGAATGACCCGGGGCAATATTTTTCAGAGATTACCGTTGGCCTTTGACGTCTTAACGGACGAAGCGAGCGGGGAGGAAGAACGCGGGGACGGTGGGTGGGTGGGGGTGAGCCATCACAAGAAGGACTTGAGATTACAAGGCTGGCCATTAATGCAATGGGTAAACAACGTCTCCTAACGTCGGCGGCGGCCTTGCATATGAGACTGTGCTGCTGGCTCGGGTGTCCTGAAAAATCCATTATTGCCGCCGTGTCTTGTTGTACACGTCTGACGTTGCGGTGGTGCGGCCCATGGCGCACACGACTGTTTTGGCCACGCCCCTCTCTCATGAATAATTTAGCATCACGCCACGTCGTCATGTGATATCGTTGAGTCAGGGCTGATTATATATATCCCAGTATATTCTGCTCCGCTCAAAGGTCTATTTTTATTGGCATGCGTCAGGTAAAAATAGAGGGGACACCATCATCACCACCACTACGCTTTCATCGGCCCCACTCTCCCTTCCCCCCACCCTTGAATCGCTCAAGCCTTCCATGCGCAAAGACTCCTTAAACACTGTTTGAGTTAAAACAAGCTGGAAAAACAGTGGGGGTTATGGTTTTTTGCAGTGAGGAAGAAGTAGGGTCAATGTAAATGTGCATGCTTTTACATAGGGACCGTGTGGCATCTACCCCCAGTGGTCATTTTTCTAATGAGGGCCACTCAGCCAAAATCCGAATGGGTGAAGTTCTGATTTAAATGGAATTTAGGGGAAGCAAATAACAATCTCTTGTGCAACTATGAAGTGTTAGCAACTTAATTTTCGTGGCCTCTGCATACGTGGGTCGGTGGTTAGTTTTTGCTTTTGCCGTCTGATCTTCCCACTGACAGCATACGGTCAGTGTACTTGTTGGAGCCAGGTTGTCATGGGGGGAGGGGGCTGTAGAACAGAAGTCTAAAAAATTGGCATGGATTTGGACCATCCCCCAGGTTGTTGTGGGGAGGGGCTGTGGAGCAGAAGCCTAAAAAATTGGCATGGATTTGGACCATCCCCCAGGTTGTTGTGGGGAGGGGCTGTAGAACAGAAGTCTAAAAAATTGGCATGGATTTGGACCCTCCCCAGGTTGTTGTGGGGAGGGGCTGTGGAGCAGAAGTCTAAAATAAATTAGCATGGATTTGGACCCTCCTCCACCCATCTTTCAGTTTAAAGTTCAGATCACTAAACACTAGAATTCCCCACACCTAAATGCAAGCCAATTATAGACTTGATTTCATTAATCTTAACGGCTACTACCCTGCTTCGTGTTTTGCCCTTGCCTGTCGGCCTTTGCATCTGGTTTTTGTTAATTACAAGATATTCTGGGACACCTATTTATTCTCAACAGGAGATCAACGTTTGAGCCTTAACTCTGCATATATGTTCTCACGCTCTGACGGTACCAGTCCCAAGCCTGTATAAAGGAGGAGGGCAATGCTAATGATCCTTGTTATCACACAGTGTCCTTAAACTGAAGTAACCAACCAATGTTGAGCCTACTTCATTCAATGAGAGGTTTAAATTACTTTTGTCTACCAGTCCGATGAGGACATTTGGCAAGTTGAATGCGTAAATGGTGCACACTTGAAACTGTTTACCGTCGAAATTTACGTGACCAGTTTCTTCGTGGACATTCTTAGTAGCTGTTTGCGTCTTTGGGGGACTGCTTGCATGTCTTGTTGTCAAGGGGACATGTTGTGACAAGCCGATAAATAAAATATGACCAAGATTTCTATTATGGGAGGGACAATATAAAATCGATGGACAGGTTGAGTCATGTTTCGCTATCCTGTCTGGTCGTCGTTGCGTTCTTAGAATCGGCCTATTGTTGCAGCTTTTCTAATTGATCATGGCTGAGTGGTAGGAGGTTTGCTGGCGAGACTGCAGTCTCTTGTTTTCGGTGATCTGGGATTCAAATCCAAGTGCATGGCCTGGGTTGGGAGCGCCTCTGATTAGAGATCTTGAAGGGGCGCTATATAAATTTATGTGATCGATTGATTTTGGATTGTGCTTCAGTCCGTGAATGTTCTTTATAATGATATCTATAGTTAAAACACATGTTTTCCTGATGTATTTCTGCTAAAATCGATTAATTGAGGGTTAGGATGGTTTATTCTGGTAGAAAGGAATGTAACTTCGAATGTCTACCGAGTGTTTGTGCAGGTTGGAACAGGTTGCATTTGTGTACAGCTCAAACAACGGTGTGTGCCAAGATCTTTTCACTCCATCTCGGTGCGCGTCTGAGTGTCTGAGTGCGTGACTCTGCTAATATGAGTTGGCAGTGAGATTGTGTAATGACCCAGTGCACCTTGGATAAGCTGACACGTGTAAGGGATTGATTTGATTGGACTCAGTGCATGGAAGGGGACTGGAAGGGACTGGATCTGCAGGGCGATTGAGAACATTGGCGTAGTGGGCAAGTGACAGCCGACGTGGACAGGACAACTGGTCGCTTAGAGTTGTCATGTGCCATTTTAAATTAATTCTTCTTTTTACCTTAGTCAGCCCAATGGTCATGTCTTGAGGTTTGTCAGCATGGTCATGTCTTGAGGGTGACCAATGTGAGCATGAAAACAAAGCTTGGTTGCTTTGAGCACAAACACTGCCAAGTTGTTGCTGCTGTTGTTGTTAAAGTCTGTTACTCCAACGATTGATTTCTTAAGGTGTGTTTGTGTCACGGTAGTGCCTGCGTTATCCAGACATTGTATCCAAGACTGTTCAGTCGGAGGAGACGTTGGCAGTAGCGTTCGTGCAAAGTGTGCACTTTTACGACCGGCTGTTCCCATCCGAACGCACAGATCAGTAGTGCGCTTTTTTCTGTCTTGGCCGCAGACCTCCCTACTCCCCATCCTCTCCCCCATCCTCTCCTCCCCTCCTCCCGCATCCCTCCTCGCCTTTCATGACCTTGGTTCAGCAACGTACAGAGGCCCGGTTTACTGTTATTGTCACCACCGTCGACTGCCCCATGATGCTTCTTCTTCCATTCATTACTCTTTTGCCATTTCAGCTGTGGTGGTCGTTTGCTGTTGCTTTCTTTCCCCGTCTGCCCGTTATTCTGCATGTTCGCACATCTTGTTTGCTATTCTTGCTCCCTCTCGCAGAATTGCTTGCTGGCCTTTCGAATAGATTTATCTCAGCATTACGTTTCCGAGGAACAGATTTATTCCGTGGGTGCCACTTAAATGCCAGACGCATTTCACCGTAAGCTGAGTTGGCCTATGTAGGGGAGGGGATTGGGGGAAGGGGGGGGGGGTCAGAGTCTAACTGCATCATGGCAGATGGATTTGCAGTGCAGCCGCTGGTGCAAATGCGTCCTTGTTATGTGTTGTCCCGTTTTGGTTATTCTACCATATTCGCCTCAGAAGTAACACAGAATAAGCAACAAAGGTTATCTGGAATGTATGGGGTGTGGTATCAAAGGTCTATATAAATGCTCTGAATGAATGAATGAATGAATGAATGAATCTGAAATGTAGGTGACTTGGTCTCAAAGGTCATCTGAAATGTAGGTGACTTGGTCTCAGAAGTCTCCTAAGAGCCATAAAATTTCTGGTGTAAAAGTTCTCAACTGTGCAGTGCTAAAAGTGTAAAAAAGATTTGCCTGGATGACCCTTACCTTTCCA
This sequence comes from Lumbricus rubellus, assembly GCA_945859605.1. Taxonomy (NCBI): domain Eukaryota; kingdom Metazoa; phylum Annelida; class Clitellata; order Crassiclitellata; family Lumbricidae; genus Lumbricus; species Lumbricus rubellus. Next base: position 24,773,105 of record OX243819.1, on the reverse strand, counting down.
AAAGAAGTGCCAGGACGCCTCTTACATTTTCATGTGTGCTGACCAAATAAGTGGCAGGACAGCATAGAGATTTGAAAATAAGTGCCAGGACGCCATCCATGACCGACGACTGTCCTGCCACACTTTAAGCCCTGCAACTGTGTCACAATTGCATCTATCTTCCTTATATAACTTCTGGATTCAACCCACATGTATCTGTACCAGGGAATAAATTAATTTTACTGTCTATTATATATATATATATATATATATATGTCTTGGTATTAAATAAACGTACATTATAAATGTAACTGATCAAGATAGTCGAATACTTTCTCAATTTCCACATATTATCCAGAATCAGATGTATCATCAGATCTATCATACTAGAGATGAAAGTTTTCCTCATTATTTCATCTGCCATTTCATTCCAAATGGTGCTCCATCCCATGATAAAGCATGAAATGCTGGATCTGTTTCAGAATTAAGCACTGTATAGTAAACGTGAGAGTTGATTCGGCTGGGTCAGTTATAGGAAGGTCTTGATGTTGTGCTGTCTTTGATCTAATGTGCTGACTTCAGCCAAAGCATTTATCAAAACATCCACTAGAGAGGCACTGAAAAGCAGTGCGTCAAATCCACTGAAGTATCATAATCGGTGACTAGAGCCTACACGAAAGTACGCACTAGAGCCGTCACCAAAGCCTTTTCCAAGGCATTAATCAAAGTGAGTCGGTCTTTTGAGACATTTTGAAGGCTAGGTATTGATGCCAGGGTGAGTTATAGGCGAGGCACACGCTGCAGCAAACCTAATAAATAGTAATAATTATGCTTCCATAGGCAACTTGATGGCGGACAGGTCTCAATACGCGCACGAGCGCTGCTGAAGAGGCAAAGCTTTTTATTTGGTCATTGGAATCGAATTTGGTTTGTCGTGACAAATATACGTGCCGTTTGCACGTTCTTTCTCATTCTGATTTTGTTTTTCATTTGCCAGCTGTTATAGACGTCATATGACTCCCTGTCTTATTTGCTGAATCATTGGGATTAGGCTGAAAGTTTAGGTAAGGAATAAGAGAAAATTAAAATTTAGGAAAATAATAAGAGACGGAAAATAAATAAATAGCGTAACATAAAAAAATTAAAAAAGGAATAAAACGATGCAAAAAAACAACCGAAAAAGGATGTTTTTTGGGAGTGAATAAAAAAACGAAAAAACCCGTTTAAAGAAATAATTTTTCAAACAGTGAGTTTAAACTGCAACGACTACTTCTACTCATAGCTGTCCTTCATTGTAAATATAATTATAATTTTTGATGTCAACGACATTTACAAGTCTCTAAATTGAGTCGTAAATGACATTGGCAAGTCATTATGTAGACCTAAATTACACTAACAAGTCATGGCGTCAGAAATGAATAACAAAACGACACTGACAAGTTGACACAGACAACAAAAACATGACAATTAAGCTTTATCACTTAAATGCAGAAGTAGGCTAATTGCACAAAGGGGATTTTGTCAGGGTGGGGGTGGGGTGTATAATGTCCTATGCAGAATCAGGGTGGGGTTTTGTTTTTGGAGCTTTTTTTCCCCGGGAAGATAATGTTCAGAGGGATTATGTCCTTCTTGCCTGTAGTCCATGCCCTAGATTCACATTTGTGAATGATTTGTTTACAAGAGAACTTAGAGAAGACCTGTTTACAAATTATGTTAGTATACTGCTGATACAATTTGGCCTAATACTGAGGACCATCCATATATCACAACATTTCAATGTGAACTCTGAAGTGACGCTGTTGGGGCAGAATTGTAGATCCCCCCAAAATAAAAATGGGCCAATTTAATAAACCCAACTCTGGTAAATGGTTTGGTTATAAAATGGCTTTGTGCTATTATGATCCTTCTTTAATATTGGCAGCCAGACGTAATTATTCAAACATGATCCTTTATAAATATTTATTTCTTTTTTCCTATTGTTTAAGTGGCATGCTGCTATTCAATGCTAACCAAATTGCAGCTTTCCGATCTGGTTTCCTGACCGGAAATTTTGCAAGGGAGCCAGATGATTGGTGCCATCATCTTATGATGATATCATCATCATCATCATCATCATCATCATCATCATCATCATCATCATCATCATCATCATCATCATCATCATCATCATCTTCATCTTCATCATCATCATCATCATCATCATCATCATCATCATCATCATCATCATCATCATCATTGTATTTCTTCCTCTTCTTCTGTTCAGGTGTTGTCAGTAAATTGTTAAATAATGCAGCCTAATTGCAGTCATTAAATCGAAAAGCGCAAGAGGTATTTTTGCCTGCAGAGCTCTTCCATGTAACTGGAGTTTTGCTTCCTTCTCTTCAACTGCTGTTAAACGGACATTATTGCCCATTTCCTCCAGATATAATCACCTCGGAACCCCAGACCGCTGTACATAACAAGTTTGCAAAGCGCACAAAATGAGGACAACAAAGTGATACGAGGCGAGCTTTTGAAATTTTTTAATGAAGAAATGTGATGTTTAACAGGTCTACGGTGCCAAGACATGTGTATGCATCTGAGCAAATGTGCTTGGAGGTTAGGTTTTAAAATTGTGTGGGGGTAAATATGAGGAGATATTTATTGGTTGAGAACTGTTTCGCGTGGGGGTGGAAATATGGTGTGTGTGTGTGGAGACCTGCTATAGGAAGTAGGCCCCCATTATTAATTTTTTCTCAAGCTTGCTTCCACGAAATGATGATCTATTCTTTACAATCTCTATTTGTTACATGTTATTAATACTATTAGAGTGCGTGTTGCAATGGTAGAGGAGAAGTCTTATAATTATCTTATTTATGAAATTACTGCTTATTTCTCTATGTTTAGGTGAGTGGTGTTGTGCTGAGGTGTTACCTGTAGATGAGTTCTTCTGCTGCCTGAGGGTGTGAGGCCTCCTTTCAACGGTAGCAGGTGATCCTATTAGCACACCTGTCAAATATATTATGAGTCATTGGGGACGGACTGGTTGAGCGGCTTCTATAGATAGACGGTGTGTGTGCTTGGTGTGTGTGTGTTGAGGGTGGGGGGATGGAAAGGAGAGGGCGGACACTGCAGGGAGCGGGAGCACCACGTGCCAGTGCACAGGTGTGGCCAGATGACCCTTTGTCTTCCAGAGACAGTTACATGGCAGGAAGTCTCTACCCACACAACAAACACATTCATACACAGTTGAACAATCGTGAGGTCAAGGTCAGCCTCGAGCTTAGAAAGTCTTAGTGTTGATGGCATGCCATTTTGTTTTTAACCCTTGTGTGCCAGATTATTTTTAAAACTCTTGTTCAATCAATCAGTCAAATATTTTTATTTGTTTAATAGTCTAGTTGATGTGGCGTTGCCGGATGGCTGGTTTTGCTTTCACTATCACTTATTTTCAATTAATTAAAATGAGTAAAAGGAAAGTTTTTGAGTGGGTTTTTTGACAGGCTACCTGTCAAATGGTGTAAGATTAAGTTTCCAATTTTTTGTGCTGTACTCAAACATAGGTGATGCAAGTTCAAATATAGCAGAGCAAGAATAGTGTGATAGCAGAAATGTGCAATAATGGAAAAATATCAGTGAGTTTCACTATTTTATTTGGTCTTATTTTCTATTAGTCGTATCATCAGTTGTTGCTAGCAGTAGTTGAATGAAGATAATAATCATTGTCTTCAGTATCATGGAGATACATCAGTGGGTGTTGTGCACCTTGACCAAGTATACCTTGTCAAGAGCTGTTCTCATTTTTCAAGTCAAGGGCTTTATTCAATACTATATATATATATATATATTATATACTATATATAGTGAATTAGATATATATAATTTTATATATATCAAATTGATACCACCAGACTCAGAGAGACCAGCTGGACTAATGGAAGACGTGTCCAGCTAATTCTGTATTTATATAATTATGTGCAACTAGGATACAAAGCATTTTGCATTTTAGTCCAGAGTCTTCTGGTCCAGTTGATAGAATTTGCAGCACGCTAGCAGGCACCATTTTCAGTCAGAAAACTGTTGCAGTCAGAGAAAAAATTTGCCGCCATAGAGAAGTTTTGCAACACAAGGGAACTCATAAATGCAAGGTCCACAGAGAATGAGGGTAAAGGCAGTTTAATTTGACTGTTGAGTGCAATTTTTTTATTAATGAGCTGCCTACAGTTTTTTTACTTGCTGTTTGTGTTTTTTTACTTCTCTCTCCCACGAAAAACGAAAATACAATGGTAATTGTAGCTATGACAATTCCCATTGTATCGTCCGTGGGAGCCACTTCTGGGGGTGCTTTACAAAGTCAAATAATTGCCAGTGCAAGTGCTAGCCTAAATAGAATTTCCATTTTTTTACTAATTTTTTGCCTCCTGAGCAGTGTTATATTCGTTAACGGAAACGATAAGTCGAACTGAAAATAATCCATTCCGTTAACGATAAGTATAACGATAACTGAAAATATTCTAAGAACGAAAACTGAACGGAAACGGAAATAAATGATGCCGAACTGAATAAAAACTGTAACGATAATTAAAATCCGAACGGAAATTATACACATTTATGACTAAAAATAGAAATGAAGTAATTTACTTACTGACTTAAATTAGCGGTGAACCAGTCTTTCGTTGGACTATGTTATAGAAATGAAGTAATTTACTTACTGACTTAAATTAGCGGTGAACCAGTCTTTCGTTGGACTATGTTAAGAGAAAGTCGTTAATCTCGCGTATATAACGGTATTATCGTTCACAGTGTTGTCGTTCAGCGGTTCTTTTCGAGAATGTCGTCAAGTTTAGCTCGTTTGTTGTCCGGTAGGAAAAGGGAGAGTCCAGTTTGGGAATATTTTGAGTATTGTGAAGAGTCTGGCAAATCGAAGTGCGTTGTGATCGATGAGAAAACGGGAAATGAGTGTGGCGTATTTTTGGCAGAGAAGAACTCGAGCAACTTGATCAGCCACTTAGCACGCTTTCATAAATTGGCACACGCGGCATTTGAGTAGTTAGTATCCTGTACTAGTGTACTAGTGTAACTACGTTGATAGACCTTCAACTTCAAGTAACTACGTTGATTGAACTCGAAGTAAGATTAATTAAGAATGGTAACCTGAACTGAAATTATTTAAGAACTGTAACTTGAACTGAAATTATTTAAGAACTCGAAGTTGAAGTTGAACTGAAATTATTTGAGAACGCGAAGTTGAAGTTGAACTGAAATTATTTGAGAACTGAAACTGAACTGAAACTGAAATTACTTCCAGCCGAACTGAACTGAAACTGAAATAGAAATTATTTTGTGAAGTAAAATAACACTGCTCCTGAGTAAGTACTGGATGTGGGAAGCTCTTCCACACTGACATGTATACCTTAGGGAGAGACGTGAATGCTGCTTGAAAGCCATGCACCTGTGTTGGAGTCACTGAACCACATCTGGAATGTGAAAGCAGAGGTAGCGTGACTGAACAAAACAGGGGGAGGGTGGAGGGGCCGTGCATCTGCGTTCAGCAGAGGAGCATGCAATGTTCATGAGGGCTGAGTCAGAAGAAGGAGAAGGGGAGGGGGAGATTGAGAGGGGGAGATGAAGTTGGAGGGGGGGTATGGGCCTCTGTTGCAGTCCCTTCAGCTCAGAAACATCTGCCACCATTTCTTATTTGCCCATGAATTATTCGTGAATTGCCTATAATGAAAGATCATAAGTTAGTAGAGCCCGGTCTTTTTGGGCTTTCTACTGCGCAACCAAGTAAACACATTGGCAGTTTGGTACTTTTTTGGCAGTCTCGTACATTTTTGTCAGTCTGGTACTTTTTCATCTGTCCTTTTAAAGGCTCGTGCTGTTGCTTAGTAACATTTGCTAGCTCAAATAAGATTGTAATATATAAATATATGTTAGTAATATATGCTAGTAATATATGCTAACTAGTAATATATGCTAGTAATATATGCTAGTAATATATGCTAACTGTGATTAATATTAAACAATTGATTTATCTAAATTGCTATCATAGGAGAAAGTTCTGCTACTTCATGAATGTAGAACATTTCCAATATGAATTCATATGAATTTCAGTTTTTAACGAATACTGTGTGCACAATTGTTTACTTCTAAGCATCCGTTTAAAAACTTAATGTGTGATATGTGTACAGAGGGAGGAAGTGTTCTGGGGGAGGGGTAAAAGTCCTGGTCAAAACCGGGGAGGGGCGAAATGTCTGGGGGTAATTGTCCAGGGGAATATGTCCAGGGGAATGTCCGTTCCTCTCCCCCTACTTCATAGAGTCAAACCATCGGAAGATTACATTGCACTGCTCTTCCTCCAAAACCACCGCTACCACTGCTTGAATATGATTTTTTTGTCATCACACAGTATAAAAATACATGTATGCATAACATTGCATATGTATAAAAATACATGTATGCATAACATTTACCTATGTATAAAAATACATAGCATTGCATATAATTTTGATCTGCTCTAGAATGGATTTATCTATTTAACAATCTCGTCTTAATGGTTTCCGTCTTGACTGAATAGCATGTTGGCAGGCACATGATTATGTGGGTAGGAAAAGAGAAACAAAACAGAGACCAGCACATAGAGAGTCAGACACACTGACACACAGAAGTGAATAGAAACATGTGTTGGTTAGACAGCTGGGTGGTGTGTTTACCATCATCATGGAAGTTGTTTGTTAACGTCGTCATCGTCATCATCATCATCTTCATCATCATCGTAGTCATCATCATCATCGTAATCATTATCGCTTTCATCTAAGCATGATGTGGGTAGGAAAAGAAACTGTAAATGTAGATATGTAATTTATTATATCTATATAATTTTATTATATATATATTATATAGAAATTATATATAAAAGTATGTGTATTTATAGTCACTTCATAGCACTGACAGGCATGATCATCATTTCTGTACAATGATAATTAATTAGAATCGCTGGTATTAGTGATGAAACTTTACAGTAACCATGGTGATTGCATCTTTGTTGAATGCGATCTGCTGTAGCATCAATCTTGTTTTTACTCTGGCTTCCGTTGTGTTTGCCATCCACTTGGAACCATTCCGTTTGTGGCACTTGGAGCTGCAACAGCAGCGGTGGCATAGCATTTGCTGCAGCAGCTGCTCTAGCAGTGTTAGCAACATCCCTGCGGCTGCTGCTGCTGTGTCTTGACGCCCCCTCTCATCCCATCGAAAGCCTTGTCTCGAATTTCCTTTAGCGCTCAACAAATAGTCCATATGGTTCAAGGTTAGGCAGCCTCAATGTAGGTCTCTCTCCACCCAACTCTCAGTGCCACTAGGCCAGTATAGACTTCTCTTCTTGGACTTCCTGGAATCAGCTTGTCCTGTCTGTTTGATTGGAACATTGAAACTCCAATTCAGTGTCCGCACTGTGAAACATTGTTAACGCTTTACTTTACATGTAAGTGTGAACAACTTGGACATGGAATGAGTGAAAATTGGTGCCTGCCATGCATTGAACCCGTTACCTGGGCGCAATTAACCCTTTGACTGCAGGCGGTGGTGTTTGGCTGGTGCTAACCAGGTGTGTGCTCTTCCTGCTTGAGATGTGAGAATGTTTTTAGAAGCATTGGGGTAGTGAGAGGGGTATTGGGGGAGAGAGGACGTGGCCTTATGTAATCACTTCTCTGTGTGTGTATCCACACACAGATGCTGTTCCTCCAGTCAGACACACACAACATATGTGCTTACACTTATCATTCCATGGAAAAGTCCCAATGGATCAAGGAAGTTCTGCTTCGGCAGCAGTAGGCATCCGCTTCCTCCACGTGATCTCCCTGTGATCCTCCTCCTTCTCATCCTCATCTGCCTCCTCACGTATCTATTCCTCTATAGATCCTCAACATCTTCTGTTACTCGTTCTGTTTTCTTAGCCTCAGCAGCCTTTGATTTTGGTCTTTCTTTTTCAATCCCCCCCCATTTCCCCTTCTTAGCAACTTAATCCTCTTTGCCTGTCATTGTCTTTGCCTGTCTTTGTCTTTGCCTGTCTTTGTCTTTGCATGTCTTTGTCTTTGCCTGTCTTTGTCTCTGCCTCTCGTTTCACTTCTTCTTTCGTTCGATCGATCGATCGTGCAATTGCATGAGCTTGTTCCACTTCCTTCTTTGATCAATTCCTCCACTTGGATGTGTTTTGTTCCTTCATCGTGTCTTCCTCTCCTCCTCCTCCTCCTCCTCCTCCTCCTCCTCCTCCTCCTCCATCTCCTTCTCCTCCTCCTCCTCCTCTTCCTCTTCCTCCTCCTCCTCGTCCTCCTCGTCCTCGTCCTCCTCCTCGTCCTCCTCGTCCTCCTCCTCCTTCTCCTCCTCCTCCTCCTTCTCCTCCTCCTCGTCCTCCTCCTCTTCCTCTTCCTCCTCCTCTTCCTCTTCCTCCTCCTCCTCTTCCTCTTCCTCCTCTCTCATTCAATCAATATATAAAAAAGTCTTCTTCTTCATTGACCTTCTTCTCATCTTACTCCATAACATGATCTGATTTTTTTCTACTATGATCTTCGGTTCTGTATGCATGCAATACCAAAGATATGGAACGTGATCGTGGGACCAAAGCTATTAAATTGATGATTTAGCGCAACAGTAACTGCAATCCTGTGTTGAAGAAATAGTTGAGCATACAAGACAAAGGCTATAAAATTATTCTGCTTGAAAGGCCATGGCAGTTAAATAACGATGAAAATGTTTGATGTAGGCGGGCTATTAAATCATGCGTGCCGGAAGTGGTGTGAGCAGGTTTATGTGTGTGTGCCGATTTTGTAGCTCATGTTTTCGTTTATATCCATGCAGGCAATATCCTTCCTGCTGCTACGTCGAAAGGGATATCATTGGCTGTTTGCTAGTTACATGGGACCATTTAAGCATCATCATCATCATCACCACCTCCATCGTTGTCGTCATCACCATCGTCATCGTCATCATCATTACCACCACTATTGTCGTCATCATCATGATCATCATCACCACCATCGTCGCCGTCGTCGTCATCATCATCACCACCGTCGTCATCATCACCACCGTCGTCATCATCATCACCACCGTCGTCGTCATAGTCATCATTACCACCACCTCCATTGTCGTCATCATCATCACCACCGTCGTCGTCAGAATCATCATCACCGCTACCATCGTCGTCATCATCATCATCATCATCATCATGGCATTTTGTTGTACTCCCGGCTGCATCTGGCAGGTTTCGCCGACTAGGGCTTCTCTTCCACTATGATCGGCAGCATCGTCCACCACCCACCCACCACCTTAGACGGAGGGGGGTCGAACTGACGAGGAACATCATCAGAATTCTGAAGCCCTATCGCGTCCCTCCGTTCGTCCATTGACGGGCCCTGCCGCTTCGTCGTCGTCGTCCTGTCCTGGCAGGTTGCCAACGGCGTCTCTGCTGTGTTTCCCGCCAACTGCGCAATTTCTATTACAAATGACCGACTAATTTCCACGTCTTCGTCTTCGTCTGCTGCCGATGGCGCGTATATATATATATATTTATATATATATATATATGTATGTGTGTATATATATATATATATATGTACAATTGTACATATATGTGTGTGTATAAACTATATATATATATGTATATATATATATATGCTGTCATCGACGACGTCATTGTAATTGGTGGTTGCGCAAACTATACGTGTAGTTCTGTCCTGCACCCACCCCTCCTCCATTCTTCCCTCGAATTCCCGTCCCGCATCCTATGTGTACATTCATCGTTTTCGGAGGGGGTGCGGCTGGAGGAGGAGGGGGTTCGCCCATCATCACTGCTGCCAAGAAGAAGCGCTTCTTAGTCTTATTCTTCTTCCTCTTCAGTGATCCATCCTCCTCTTCCTCAACCCTACAACAAGCGCCTGCAATTAATTCCGCCGAAGCGCCCTCTGTTGTTTTTCGTCCATTCGCCGACGACCAAGACGACACGATTCGCCGTGGCCTTGACGACCGTTACCATGGCAACGACGACGACGACGTCGCCGTGGGGTTGTCGAGGAGTGGGGTGCCTGCTACTGCTGTAGAGGTGGTGGCGTATAATGACGACTGGTGGTGTGTTGGTGGTGGTGTTGGTGGTGGTGGTGGTCGTGGTGGTGGTCTGTGATCGCCTGTCGCTGCAGCTGGACCTGCCGCCTCCTCCCCTCTCATCGGTGGGGTGGGGGTGGGGGGGGGAGGGTGGCCGAAGGGGCGAACGAGCGGACGATGTCCAGCGCCGTCGTCGTTGTCGTCGTTGACGTTTCGTTGGCTGCCTGATGCGGATTATGTTGTCATGGAAATTGTGAAAATTGATATCAGCGGATCAGAGGCTTAGCAGAGGCAGCGGCAGCGAGACGGGAATACCACGGACCCAGAAGGACGAAGACAGGCATGGACGGTGAACCATAGCAGGACCAAGGGACTGACCAAGGTACAAAACAAGGGACAGACCAAGGGACAGAACAAGGGACAGAACAAGGGACAGACCAAGGGACAGACCAAGGGACTGACCAAGGGACAGACCAGACCGGCCGACGGATGGGCTTGAGTTGTCTGATTTGGGACACAGAAGTTTTATGGGCTTTGCCAGTTCGGATGGCCAATGATGTTGAAACGTCCTCCTGGCTGTGTTTAGAATTGTAGATAGTGTGCAGTCATAATTATAATTATGCTGCTCTGCTTTCTTTGTCACACCGTCTTTCTTACTTACTATTCTCTCTTTTATTCTGCACGCGATTGTCTAATTGTCGGCTGGTCTTGACCGGTGTGTGGTGATGGGGGGGGGGGGGGGGGGGGGGGGGTGTTGTTGCGTTGTTTGTGTGTCCTTGTCACCATCTGTTTCCTTGAAGGAGAGATGCTTGATCAAACTGAAGCCATTAGCTATTACTGGCTAAGGTTTCTCTTTATCAGGAAGGGGAGTAAGTAAGGGGAGGAGGAGGACGACGACGATGAAGAGGAGGAGGAGGAGGATGAAGAGGAAGAGGAGGAGGCGGAAGGCTTAAGGACGGTGGGCTAGAGTTTCAGATGCAGCTGATTAGCAATTCATGGAGTAGTCCTGTTTCCATGACGACAACGACAACGTCTCCTTTCTCCTCACGGACAAAACTCCTCTTTCTCTGCTTTTAGGTGACATCTTGTTTTTCCGGTTGGACGGAAAGCGGAGACGAACGAGGAAACAGCTGCACACTGCTCTTCTGCGGCATGAACAGCGTTTTTATGGGCATTCTCTATTTCTCATTCTTTGCTTTTCTTCATGCACAAGGCCACTGACTCCCTACCTTTTTAGTTCTGCAATCCCTTGATAATATTTCCAAGGTTGTGGCAGCCCCAACAAAAAAATTGATTGGGCTACCTCCCTTTACTGTATATTTACTACCAGGATGCATTTCACTTCTCGCCATTTGAAAAAATGTACACATCTTGCTTAGTTCAACCTTTAATCAACAAAACAGTTTGTGGTTAAAATTGGATGGCAAACAAGTTTTTCTAAACTAAAATGCCAAAAATTAAATTGAAACTTAAATTAAAAATTAATTTAGCTGCTGGTATCTATTGAATGAGTTATTGTACAAAAACATGTGAAAATTAAGTTTCGTTTAAGATGCACTACGCTTGTAGAATTGTAGTTGTGTGGTGTAGTGATTATCAATACATGAATATTTCATAATATTAGAAAGTTGCTCGGACAACTTTTTAAAAAAATTTCTTAAGTTTCCAACCAACCTCTGGCAAATTGTGAGGCGATTGCAATTAAACTTAAATTTTATTGTCAAACTTAAATTAAACTTGTAATAAACAGTTTCTTCACCCATGAGAGCTCTGTGTCTCGTTATCTTGTACTTTTTAGAACTATATATAAAAGCAGTAAATACAATTTTTATGCAAGACCAGTTCTTTCAGTTAATACTGACCTTTAATAATCCAATAAAAAATTATTTTTTTATAATCTTAGGGAGGGGCAACAGCACCTATTATGAAGTGGTAGTGCTTCATTCTAAGCCAATATGTTAAGTACAGTTCACTTTTATTTGGCTTCAGTTCTACTGCTGAAGGAGAAATATATTGTTGTTGTATTCGGGCTTAACGACACTGTTTCATATCGAAGATGATTAGTGTCGGAGGCAGAGTACAACCTCACACTCCACGTTTATATTGCGACCGAGTCACCCGCAGTAAAGATCCGAGAAATTAATCTCCCGACCGGGAATCGAACCCGGGCCGCCGGCGTGGCGAGCGGGCTACAACCCACTCGACCACGCAGGATCTCTGGAGAAATATATCTATGGACCTAATAAGATATGGTAGAAATGAATGCACTTGACCGACCTGCCGTCAGTCTTCGGTTTAATTGAATTCTATTTCCTTCACTAGGCAATAATGGCCGATGACAGCACCGCCAGACCTACTGTCACTTATGATTCTTAATGCCTGTGTTCCATTCCCTTTTGAATACTTCAGTTCCATAAATAGCTCCTGCACAAAGATGCTCAATTCATAATAATGATAACAATGACAATTTCTATGGCGTGGTAACACAGCTGTGCCGTTACAAAGGCACCTCATTTCATGCCAAATGTCACATCAGTTCTAGGCAGTCTGTCTACACAAGCAGAAAGGGCCATCCCTATTTTCCCCCAGCAGATTGAGAGAGTTAAGTGGCACAAAAAATCAGACAATTCCAGAGAATTTTCTCAACAACATTACTGTCTACCGTTGTAGGCGATTTTCGTCTAAGCTAAAAATTCTGTGAGCAGGTTTTTAGAACTTGCTGAGCAGACAGCTTTGCTCGGATGATTTCATGTTGTTGACAGTTTCTAATGTGCGTGTGGAACCATGATACTGCTGTGTATATTAAAGCTGCAAGGCATTGGTGAGCATTGCTAGGAGAACTCTTCTTTCTTACTCATTGGGAAAGCAGATTTGATGATTTTGTTGAATAGCTATGATGAGTCAGGTATAAACTGGGATTGATTTGGCCTGTTGAGATGGCCAATGTCAATGCAATGCTGTTGTGTGCTTTCACACACAAGTCTAAATAAACTCTGCATTGACATGCTGAGTGTGTGTGTGTGTGTGTGTGTGTGTGTGTGTGTGTGTGTGTGTGTGTGTGTGTATGTGTGTGTGTGTGTGTGTGTGTTTGAATAGCATCTGTTACAATGCACTGATAATCAACTTGGCATGAATGAATGACTGTCTGGATGACGACGTGTTGGTGAAAGGCCAGCATCTACTTGATATTCTAGACTTTCCATGACCACTTTTCTTTGCCAATGGTACACACACACACACACACACACACACACACACACACACACACACACACACACACACACACACACACACACACACACACAATTACTGCTGTTGTTCACTAATTTGTTCCATGTTTCTTGTAATTGAACTTGTGGCCGGCATTTCCTCAGGGCCTTCAGCTTTTCCATGCCTTCAAACAACAGCACAAATTGGTTCAAAGGCAACTTTGACTTGAACCAACATGACAGACTGGCTGGAATTTCCCAGTGGTTTTGAACAACGTGTGATTGAAGGAAGATATTTCGGGTGTATTTAATTTAATGCAGCATATATGAACTGTGAGAATTGGATTTGAATCCTGCATCATCATCACCATCTTCATCATCATCATCATCATCATCATCAACTGACACAGGTTCTCAGATGGAGTGCCCTGGAGGGACACTGGCATTTTGTTTCCTACGGTGGTGGCTTGAAATTTATTCGAACCTGGAACGCTCCTGCTCCAAGGCACCGAACCCACTGCTGCACCACCATGCCCCGTCTGTGCTAAGCCTATTCACACACTTACTTTTTTCACTGTTGTCAATAACAGTTTGGATGGTTTCATGCTGGCATTGGGAAGAATCTCTAGACAAATAGCACACTGAAATCTTGGTCCATTATAATTATCGGAGTCAGTTGAAATTAATCCGAAGTTCATCGGGATATGATTCATGATACATTTAAACGCTTGGCTGACATGTCTTCTTCCTGCTTGGAGGTTAAATATCAGAAACAGGTGTTTAACTAAATAGTGTCATTGTCAGGCTCTGAGTTACGACACTGCTCAGAAGTGGCGGAGGTTTATGGTATCCAAACATTTATCCAAATCTATGTTTTCTTTCACAAACGCCCTATATGCATAAACCATTTAAATGTTGCATTTATGGAGATTTATATATAGCACCCCCTCAAGGTTGCTACTCAGGAGCACTCCTGACCCAACCCGGCTGAAAATAATGATTTTCAGTCTGCAATAAAACACCCAATCATGGCTAAATAAACATTGCTGTTCCAGAAATAAATGTTTCTCAAACATGTGGTGACCCACTTGCCAGAACTTTATGACTCACTTTTGGAAGCACTTGTATAAGGAGCATTGGAGGATCCCAAGGTTGCCTAGAATGATCACACTTCTATAAACCTAGGAACTTTGTGTGAGATTAAACTCGAATGCCAAAAGAAACTTCAGCTGTGTTCTTGTGGTACAATTCTAGTCTTGAGCTATGATTAACTGGCACTGGCTCCTAAGATGGCATTTTATTATTTCACTGTAATATGGATAGAAATATCGACTACCTCACCCTAATTTGTTTAGCATTTTACCATACCTTTACGGTCTGCTAAAATGTTGTGATTTACATTACATTACATGTCTTGTATGCAGAACTCATTATAGACATCTGTGCTGTAATGATAAGTGATAACATTTGTGGTTTGTGATTGTTTGGTCTTCGTTGATTTGCTGCATAGATTTCTTGTTAGGTGGGTCGTAAATGTGTTTATCTGAGAACTGAGCTGCTATGGAACTGCTGTGGAGCTGCCTTAAAGGCTGTTGGGTTTCTTTGACATGTTGCCTGTTTTTATGGCTTGCCAGTGGACACAGGCTTTAAGTAGCACTTCGAGATGTTCGTAAAGGGCGCCACAGGAATAAATCTCTGGCTATCTACAGATTATATTTTTTCCTCTATTTGTAAATTGCATGTAGCGGCTTTTGGCAGAGTCTGGCTGGATTTGAAGAGCATTAGTGCAGGGAAATCTGGAAATCAGAAATAGGAAGAAGTTTAGGAATTGGAATTCATGGAATTCTTGGTTTAGGATATATGAAGAATTGCATTTTCATAACAGAGATAGCCTATGAGAAACTGAAAAATAAAAAATAAGATATTTCAGAAGTTGAAATTCATGGAATTCTTGGCTTAGAATGTCAAGAATTGCATTTTCATATCTATGAGAAACTGCAAATCAGAAATCAGAAATTTCCATTGTCATTCTGTACAGAAAGCCTGCAAATCCGAGACCCTATTGAAACAATAGGCAATTGGGAATTTCCGATTCAAGAATTTATGAGCAGAATAATTCGGTGGTTAGATGCAGCACACAGAGTTCTTTTCCTGTGCACAGCAGTAACACATGGGACAGCAGGAAAGATGGAGACAATAAAGATGATGATCAATGGAAGAGAAATGATTGGAAGGCTGGAGCTGCTGGATTGGTCGGTTGCGCAGTTGACCAGTTGACCTGGAAGCAATGCTTCTTTATAGCAGACAATAGATGGTCGGCTGGCAGGAAACATCCTCCCACCCCTACCCTCCACCCCCACCCCGTATGCTTATGGATCTGGGTCGTGGCCTGAATAGCTAAGAAGGACTGTAGTCATCTGTGATTAATGGCAGCACATGCCTTTGTATCAGTTCGTCCTTCAGATGGTGAGGTAAGGTAAGGTAATTGCCAGAGCTCTTTAGGTACTCCATCAATATTATCAGGCTTCGTTTTCCTTGGGAAACAAAATGGCTGCAGCAGAGGCATCCTTCATATTGTGTGTGTGTGTGTGTGTGTGTGTATTTTTTGTGTGTGGGTGGGTCAGGTGGGTGTGTAATGTATACATATATGTATGCATATTGCATAAGTACTTAAGTATATATTTATTTTAAAAAAAGTTTGTGTATGCATGGAGAAACGTTTGTGTATTCTAGAACACATTCTATGAGCCTCTGGTAGGCAGCATTTAAGGGTATCCACTATCCAAGTGCTGTATCCAATGGGAGTCCAAGCATCCACTGTTGCCATACTATTAAACTATCCTAGCTACTTGTGAGACGCATGACATTATTACTCTGTTTCAGTCTATATCTGTGGTGCCAGTTTCAGTATTCAGATTTTGCACTATGTGTGATATTGTGCGCTGTATCTGGAAAGGCAATGCAACAGTGCAAGGTTGCTTGCGCCAAATGAAAGTAATTTATTCTGCTATGCACCACTATGGTCCACTATGTTTTGTGCAATGTATGTTGAAGTCTGCAAGGTTGGTGAAACTAATGTGCCTATATTTCGAGGTCTATGTGACCATGTTGAATGCTTGGACAGCTTCCTGGATGCGTGTTTCGTGAGGTTCTTGCAACGCACAACAAAAATGAACAAATACGTACATACATGTACGTGTACTACGCACGTTTGTATGTAGCATACACACACTTGCATACATACACATTGCACACATACATACATACGCTCACCCACTTAACAGAACTTTTATCTGGCTGTAACGGCAGCATGGTGGGATGTTGGGTATTGCTGCCGCACTTTGTGTTGGCTATGTAGCAAATATATTGGCATATAGTATAAAATTTGAGTGCAGGCCCATCAGTGTTTTATTTTTGGTTTTCATCATTCATAGCACACCTTTACTATCGACATTTCTGGTTATCTTAGTCAGATTATCGACTTTAGCTGAGTAGTCTCTGGTGGTGGCCAGCCTTGTCTAAATGCAGAGACTGAATCACCACTAACACCACCACCACCACCATCGTCATCACCAGCATCATCTGTTTATTGATTGATGCGTTTCCTGAGTTGCGCTGGCCAACTCATAAAAACAAACTGGTGCTGCCAGTCTGCAGTTAATGTGCTGAGGTTGAAGCTGGCATTCTTAATTTATCAGTAGCTGGAGTGTACTATGACCTTGTCTTCGCTTTCCACGCTCCTCCATGCTCCACGACATCAGTGACAGAGAAAGAGTGGGACTTGGACGGTCCTAAAGTAAATGGAACTCTGTGCCTACACTCCATGTCACGTCTTCCGGGTAAATATTTAGAATCTTTTTGTGAGCAGTGGATAAATAGATGCTAGGATTCGATAACTGACCAAAAAGCTGTTCCAGAATAAACTGCCAAGGAAGGTAAATTGTTTACACTGATGAGGTGTCCTACAGAACTGTTACATGGTCAAAGTCCTGGCAAGCACATTGTGGAAATTTGCAGTTGGCTATACATGTACATGCCATGCAACATAGAAACTTAGTGGTTGTTCTGTGAAAGAGATAAATACAACCTTTCTAGAAAATAACAGCCTTTCTAGAAAATAAAGTTTGCAACTGGAATTCGATGATACTTGTCCACAAAAATCCCAACCTGCTTTTGATTCTGACGTGATGACAATGACAGTTCATAGGCAAGACGGAGTTTATAGTTTTCAGCAAGTAGCAAGTGTTTTTAGAGCTGAAATTTGCATCAAAGTTTTCCACGAAATTTACCTTACCATATTTCTGACTTTCTAGCTAGTGATCTGACTTAAGCGATTGTAGGACATTATCCCCCCCGGACATTATCCCCCCCGGACATTATCCCCCCGGACAAAAGCCCCCCCGGACATTATCCCTCCCGATTTTGACTAGGACATAATCCCCCCGGACATTATCCCCCCCCCCTCTGTGCAATTAGTCTGTTTCTTCATTTAATTGATAAAGATTAATCGTTCTGGATTTGTCCGCTGTGTAAACTTGTTAATGCCGTCACCGATACATATGTTTGTATGTGCACTTGTTATAGCGCCCCTTCAAGCTCTCTCTCCTCAGAGGCGCTCCCGATGCAGAGCGGACACTGCATCGGAGTTTCACGCCGAAGCGCTGAGCAATTGCAAGTGAAGGACTTGCCCAAGGTCCTTACGCGGGGAGGTGGATTCGAACCTCGGACCTTCCGGCTCCAAGGCAACGACGCCACCACTAGACCACCGCGCCCCACATACATACGTACGTACGTGCGTGCGTGCGTGCATTCGTGCATGCGTGCATGCATGCATGCATGTATGCATGCATGCGTGTATGCATGTATGCATGCATGTATGCATGCTTGCATGCATGTATAGTGATGTAGCTTTTCCGGAAAGATATTTTTCCGGAAAGTTTCCGGAAAGTTTCCAGAAAGTTTCCGTATACCGAAAAATACATCTAACACATAATGTCACATTTTCCCTATCAGAAAACATAGGAAAATTTGAGTTTTTAAAGTTCATTTTATTGGGAATGTGGGAAATGTTCACCTTAAAGAATTAAAATGACCATTAAATGCTTTCATTAGCAGTTCAGAATATCTGACATTTTGGCAGCTGCTTTGAGCCTGCTCAACTATTTCTTTCACTGTGCTATTTAGGATTACATTTGCAACAGTTAAATGGTAATGTAAATTAGCTGAATCCTTGAAAGTAAGGAAAGAATGTAAGGGATTTCAGAAGTAATAAATTAAAGAAAATAATTAGGGACAGTAAATAAATAAATAAGGTTACATAAGAAAATAAAAAAGGCTTTCCTTGTCCATACACGCTTACTCAAGGCAACAACTCATAGATAGAAAATTTAAAGCAAAACATAATTATTCTTTGCTGCTTACCAAGAAAAGAAGATTTGAAAATAGATTAGTCTCACACTGCAATGGCATTGCCAATAACATCATATTTCAAGCATAAAATAATTGTATGTAGGAATTAATCTGTTGCAGTACTTATAAAAACATTTGGTGTCTATAGTGTACTGACTCAGTTGCTTTTTTTTCATATTTTTAGAAGTACAACAATAAGAAGAGTTAGGTGACCAAATCATAAAAAATTTCTTCATAATGACATTGAAGTCTGATTGCAATTAATTCTTAAATGTATTGTCGGTGTGTACACTAAACAGTAAGCAATAAGTGTTGTTTATTAAATGAAAAAATCAGCAATGACTATATAATATAGCTTACAGTGATTGATGTTTAAGCATATTTATGGATTTAAATTGTTATTTAGTAATATTGTATTGATGAAAAAATATCGGAAATTTTTCGGAAAGTTTCCGGAAAGATACGTCGGAAAGTTTCCGAAAGTTTCCGGAAAGATATGAAACTTTCCGGGAAATATTTCCGCCTCACAACACTATGCATGTATGCATGCATGTATGCATGTATGCATGTATGTAACCTAATGTCTAATGTATGTATACTCACCTTAACATAGGCCTATTCTTTTATTTTTTGTATCAATTTTAGGTAATGTTATCATAGACCGGGGGGGATAATGTCCTACCCCGGGGGGGATAATGTCCGGGGGGCTTTTGTCCGGGGGGGATAATGTCCGGGGGGATTATGTCCGGGGGGGATAATGTCCGTTTCCCGACTTAAGCGGATGCCTTGTGCTCTACCTGTAAGGTATTAGTTGAATCAACATACCTTTGACGCAGGTGCTATAGAAATTGCTGCAATGACTAAACCAATGATAGTTAATTAGTGCATCATTGCAATTAGGACGCATGTCGTTAATGCATTGCCTAATTAATAAATTAATTACTAATATCGCTAATTATATTCAAGAGAAATAGCGCTGAATCACAGTAATTTATTTGCACTATGAATGGGGGTTGGATGGACCAATGTGTTATTTAGGCAAGGGTGTAAAAAACCGGCTGGGGCCATCTCTGGCCGCTGACTATGTTCTTCTGACCCGTGGAGCCTTGCCTAATATTAAACAATTGAGAAATGACTTCAGATTTGTCATCTTTAAGGCATCATGGTTTTGTGATATTGAAGATAAAACAACATTCAGATGTTTTGTTTGTGCATAGTTTGACTGTTGGATGATAACAATTGATGCATCATTTTAGATGTAATCTTTTGCAAACAATATTCTAAGGACCAGCTCACCAAGCCAATCCTATATCCTTACCCCACCCTTATTTTGCTCAGGTGTTTTCAACACCCTGGCCCACTCCTTAGCTGACAAATATTTGCCACTGGCCCACCACCAAACAAGTTTGACAAAGAAAGATTTAGACAATATTTAGGATATTTCAGCATTAATTAGTCCGTTTCACACACCGACCAGTTTACATGCTGTGTCCGCTGGCTTGCTTCCCAAATGACTTTTTGTTAACAGGTCCACATTGTTATTATATAAACAACCATCTACATTCAATTATGTACACAGTGTAGCTATACAAATTAAATCCGTTTGCATATTCAGTTACTGGGCAGAACTGGGTGAGTAATATACTAGTGGTTAAATCCTTCCAGACTGTTGCAGTGTTGCAAGTTTAAATCCTTATATGGGCAGAAAGACATTCTAAGAGTCTGTTCACTTGCTTCTACTGGGCATGTTTGGCAGCATCTTAAGAAAGTAGAGTGGTAGTCTTTGAAATTGGGTGACTCATTTGTTGAGTCTATTGATGCTGGTCTTATCTTGGGCTTTGAGTTTAGCATCTGTTATGTCTCTCAACTGACTATCTACCGTGGTATGTAATAGTATTTCTAGGTTGTCTATATCATGTAGTATGTGTATACTCGTGGAAAATTCAGCATTTGATTTTATGTTCCAGTATACGTATACAACTATACATAAGTATTAAGTACTTCGGACAAATTCATTGACCTAGATTACTGTTTCGATCTGAAAGTTATGCATGTTGAGACTTCAAAGGGTTAATGATGCTTTGGTTAGACGTATGGCAGACATCGATAGATATATAAACACAACGTATAGTATACGTCGTATACTGTACGTAAATCTTTGCATTGTTTGAGGTTGGCGCTCAAAGTTACTGAAAGAGTTGAACATTGGCCAACTTCAAAATTTAAATGAGTCCTCATTTCTCATTTTGTTCACAGTTCAGCAAGGTTATTTGATTGTCTGATTTCTCTGGTATTACCTAGAGCCAGAAAGATGTCCAATTGTCCATGGCGTACAATTGTTTTCGGTTCCTGGACCAGGATTTTGGAACTTTCTCCATTCATCTGTTTGTTCTGCTTTGTTTCATGTTGTCATTCATTCTCAATTTAGGTCTGAACTTATCTAATATTGCTTGTCCAATGTCCACCATAGGCTGTCTCTGACTTGATAACATTGTAGATCTAAGTACTGCATGTCATATGAAGGTCTGGTAGCAAGAGAAAGAGTGAAGTAGGCCACCTGCTTTCTAATCTGCCCTCTCACCTGCCAAGCTAAGAAATTGAGGTTCTTAGCACTTAATGAACTATCTCAAGGGACATATTGCCATGTATTTGCATTTTAAAGCCATTGTAGATCCATTTAGAAGGCACTTAGGAATGTGTATTGCAATTAATTCTATGTAGATTAGGGCCTCCCCTGTTTGTACCTGTAAGAACACAGTCCATCTTGGGCAAGACCTGTACCAAATACCCAAGCTGCTTTCTTTATTCCTTAATGTTGAGGCAACTCCCAATGATGGGACATTTGATTAAAAGGAAAGATTCAGTACCAGTGTAGTTAGCATGGTCCCATGGGATAGCTGGACAGGTCATTTAGTCTTTTATGATTCAAGGTTCCTTTTATGATTCAAGGTTCATTTTATGATTCAAGCTTCCTCCTCTAAGATCTTGTTTATAATCAGTCCCTTCAGGTTTCCAAGTGCAGGCTGGCTTTAATCAATTTCCCATAATCCGGACCAGGTAGCTCTGCTGTTCAAACCCAGATACATTTTCATTCAGTAATTAGAAGCTGGAAAGAGGTGAGCTTACCTGTACACTTGTGGCTTAGGCAGGGTGCTGGAATGATTTCTTTGGAAGGGGAGGAGAAGAAAGGGTGTGGCTACTAAGGCTCAGTGTCTCAGGTTGGGCACCTAAAGGATGTTTCCTCATGTAGTTCTGGTATTCACTGCCCCTTGTTTCTCTCCATCTTTTCTGCTGTCCCAAGGTACCTCCCTCTATCTACCTCTCTCTCTCTCCCTACCTAGGGCTGGTTACTGACATCAGGCTCCTGGGCCTCCTTTATGGACCAAGATTCCTTCAAGTCTAATTATTTGTCCATTTGATATCTTCTGAAAGAACCTCATCCCCCCCCCCCCGCTTTCCAAATTTTCCTGGAACTACATGTAATTCAGTCTCTTGCTAGTCAGTCAATGAATAGTAAATAATGCGACTGTAGTTGTAACTTAAATCTTGAGGAAGCAGCTACGTCTGCCGCCAGTGATGCTGGGCCAATGAAAACAATAAATAGCATAGTAATCCCATCATCTCTGCTAGGGATGAAATTTCCGAATGTAAATGTTCGATGCATTTGGACCGCAGTAGTGAAGTTGGCCATAAAAGTGAGTGCTCTGACGACTGTTGTCAAGAATAAGAGATGGGATGAGATGATGGGGCATGTGATCTTATGTGTGCTGAAGGAAGAACTTTGCTACTGCTTCAGAACATGATTGCTTAGAACTCGGAGTTGGCTCATACGGATCAGTATTTGTTTCAATATACGATTACATCTGGTATTATACACATTTGCCCATGAATATGATAGTGTAGTGGTAAGTATGTTGTGGGAATGTAAGCCCTTAGGTTGGGGGTTGTTTCATATCTCTACCTGGATTCATTAAAATGTCTGTTCCTGTGTTTCTCCCTAACAAACTCAAAGTACTGAAGACATTGTCTGTACAATGTGTACATAGACTGTACAATGTGTACATAGACTGTTTCAGTGATCATGAACTGAGGTATATGCGTCATACCATGATGGTGGTAATGATGTTAGGGGTGGTGATGGTGGTGGTCTGGTCATGGTGGTATAGACAACACAGCTTGATAAAACTTTGATACTATTAATTGTCTTTGTTCCTTCAATGTTTGTCCAAGTTTTATTGTTCTTTGTGCCAGAGATCTGTTTCTGGGTAGATGGGGTTGGGGGTGGGGGGTGTGATGGGGGTTGCTGTCATCTTCATCCTTGTTGTGAGTGTTCTAATTATTATTTTATTACTGTCCGTGAGTTAAATGCTTTAACCCTTTGTGGGAGACAGTGATGAATATGACATCGGCAGTGCAATTGATTTTCCAACAACGAGAATTGCAAGTAAATATTGTTGTGTTATTTCGATCAGAAGCGTGACTATTGAGCCAACAGCGTTCGTGCCATGCAACGGACTCTTAGAAATAGACGTGCAGGACAAACGAATGCGCAGTATGAATAGATATTCAATACACAATGCGCATGACACTGTATGAGTAATACAATGCAACGCCACCAGATACGATGCAGACATATCATGGCAAACGGTGTCCTGTGACCCGTCCTATCGATCTGGCACAGAAGGTCTTTCTGTGACCGGTTTCCGTTTTTGTGGCTCTCCTCCGGTTGGCTATCTCTGGCTCACTTCAAGAGCCACATCGCCTGATTTTATATCTCGAACCAACATCCTTTGTGTGCGTCTGATGTATTGCACTGGTTACATATGCAGATGTTTTATTTATAGGTTCCTTCTTCGGATCAATCCCATGACTGAGACTCGTTGGACTCAGCGTAAATAGCATATCTGGCAACCCAGCGTTGACCTATCAACCTCGCATAGATCACTTATATGGTAAAAATGTTTTGCGATTGAAATTGATATAGCTGAGCTGCGTCTGAGGACTTGTATAGAGGGAACTTCTAGACGTGAAGTGATGTTAGTTTTCGTTAGGAATGACGAGTTCTTCTTCGTCTGGAAACAAATGATGCTCCAACTGTTGGAAAACATTTCCTCTGACACAAACTGTCTGACAGACTGCGCTCTTCCATAGACGTAGAACGAAACTAATCGGTTCAACTCCATTTTGACAGCTGACAACATTGAGTGTCTTGTCTGTTCTGCTTTCTAGATAATGACGTTGGCCAATGCAGCATTTGCAGTGTAACTTCAGACTGGCCAATTTGCTTGTAGGACATTATTCCCCAGACATTATCCCCTTCCGGACAAAAGCTCCCCCTCCCCCAAGACAAAATTCACAGATTTTGCAGCTAATGTCACATGTATCCAATGTGGATAATATCCACCTTAACATAGGCCTATTCTTATATTTTTTTTGCATATTTTTGTTAGGTAATGATGTCATAGCCTGGGGGATAATTTCCTACCTAGGGGAATAATGTCCGGGGGGGGCTTTTGTTCGGGGGGGGGGGATAATGTCGGGGGGGATAATATCCGTTTTCGGGCCAATTCACAGTGCATAGATGTATACATGAGCACTTACAGACTGTCAGGCGCCAATGGTGGCCTAGGCACGATAACAGTTAGAGGAGGTCATGAGATAAGTTGTATAGTAATGAGCAATGCTATCTGGTAGTAAAAGATAGGATCAGTGGAGTCTAAATAAGGATATCATCTGATAATGTCGATGGAGCCTACAGCCAGATAACTACTGAACATTGCCTTTTGTGGTAATTATATGGAACTAGATTTAGGCCACATTATTAGCCACCTTACATGCTAGACAACTTGAGTGGTTTACTGGCCAGATGTTGACTTGTACTCCTTCCGTTGATCTGGTTGAGATTTTGCATTCCATAGGTTAATTACTCTGGTGTGACTGATTGGCGTTTTTTGGCGATTTCCAATTCCAGATAGTTGGCCTGCTTTTTTGTCGATTCTACATTTGATACGATTAATCGGTAAAATTTATTTGGGTTTTAGCAATAAAAATGTCGAAACGAAGTGAATGTGATATATGATAAATAAATAATTACAGAATGCAGAGATAAACCAAAGCTATAGAAACAGAATTTACTTTTCAATGATGAAAATAATCTGCAGACCTGAAGCAGATTAATATAATTTCTGTGTTAATGAAAAAAGAAATTGTTTTGGTAAAAAGATTTTACTTATTTTCGTAATTCGATGGGTAGTCGTAGGATGTGCCGCTTCTCATTAATCAGACTATGACAGAATATGGTGCAAATCAGTTTCCCATTCAAGAATCAGCCACATCATCCTATTAATTACTTAAGACATGTGTATGTGCATGCATGAATGTGTGTGTGTGTGTATTTATGCAGGCTTGTATGCATATGAAAACATAATGTGTACACTGTACAATATTATGGGCCTATGCATGTGTAGTGTGTCTGTATAGACTCTTATTATGATACTTTTACCTCAAAAAAGCACTGCCTGTACCATTTTATATGATGTCAAAAGTTATTAAGAATAAAAGTTAATAAATTATCATTAATTATTATTACTTCAAAATTATTAATTAATGTGTTTAATGTAACAGAGTAATTTGAGTGTTTGGGCCAAGTTGCAGATATTTGCCCAGATAATTGAAGGATGGGCCACACTGGTGAGCTCCTTCACACACAAGGAACCAAACCAATGTTCCTATTCAAGGCTGATGATGCTAGATGTCTTCTTCAAAGTTCCTGACTAAAATCGAAGAAAGGAGTGACCATATGTGAGAGGAGGCTTGCAGTGCTCAGACAAATCCCAAAGCCAGCTGCAGTCCTATGGAGATGGTTGTAGACCTCATAGATCTGTCACTCTTCATAGCTCCCTGCCACCAGTCAGTAGAGAGGCATATCTAAAGTAGAACCATTGGACTCGAGGACTTCCCTGTCTAGGTTATTACCAGAAACCCCTAGCTGCAAGCGATTCCACTTGGACCACATGGAGGAGGTTCAATTTAACAGGCATCCAAACACCATCGAAAACACTCGGAAGCACTGGAGATACTCAGATTTAACTCCACAAAGGCAGGCTCCTCCTGGATCCACAGAAACCGAAACGAAATCCTTCTGTGAAATAACCTTCAGAGAAGCATTGAAAGCCATTCTATATGCGCATGTTTCCATGTATGTGTGCACTTATGCACATATGTATTGTCTGTGACGGTATGTATGTGTGTATGTTTTCATGTTTATGGGCATCTGCAAGATACTACGTAATGTAACGCAAGGATATGCCTCATACAATTTAAGTCACTTTTGGAGAACTCAAGTATTCAATCACCAAAAAGATTGATCTGGTATGACAGTAACCTAACCAGCCCCTAAGAATACCTCTGAAAAAGATAAGTATTTGGTTGTCATGTGTACCTTTTTATTTCATCGTGTATTTGTTGGACAATTGAAAAATGGTCAGATAATAAGCATGTGCATACAATTGTATCTTGACTTCCATGTTTCTCTGTGAGTTTCTGTGTATATAATTATATTGCTTTTGTTTCTGTGCATTTCTTGACCATAATATAAAAACCAGTTGATAAGAAGGATTGGTGAAGACACAGATCTATGATAAATATATGGTGTGCTGTTGCAACAATGTAGCCAGCAATGGTAAGAAGACAAATTGACTCACTCACTGACTTAAGTGTCTTGGTTGTTTCAGATTTCTACATCCTGTTTTATGTAATTGTTGAGGACTGTAAATACCATATATATATATATATATATATATATATATATATATATATATATATATATATATATATAATATGATATATATGTGTATTTATATATATATATTATGTATAGGTATAAGGTGTATATACATGAAGGCATGACAGCAGATGCTAATATATTATATGGTTTGATTTGTTGTTGTTGGCCTTATAAGTTGCTAAGCATATGTAGGTCATATAGAGTTTGTGTAGGGCAGACAAATTTAATAGGCATTCTTGCAGGATGTTTGCTGTGCTTGTGTGTGTGTGCGTATGTGTGTGTGTGTGTGTGTGTGTGAGTGTGTGTTGGCGAGGGGTGGTTTGCTGATCCGGTTGGTTGGGCCTTTTGTGCGTTTTTACACCTCAGCTGGTCCTCTCTATACAGTGGTGAGAAGGAGAAGTGAATGCGTGTAGGCAAGTCTCTGATCGGTTTTTATGGCAAGAGTTTTATGGCCGTCTAATGGTTCAGTGGGTGGGGGGAGGAAAGAAGAGGAGGAGGAGGAGGAGGTAGATGAATAATTAGGTCCCAGGTTTCTCTGGAGCTGTTGAGTCAACTGCCTGAATTAGCAGGCTGGTTTTTTTGTTTACGTTTGGTTTCTACTCTGTGTGTTTGGGCTTGTATTCTTCTGTCTACATGGGCTGATGATTTGTTTGCCTGCACCACCATGCATGATATCTATCTAGTGTAATAGGTTAGAATGCTGGACTTTGTCATTCGAAAGAGTGAGGGTTGAAATTCCTGCTAGGACAAAAATTGGCTTCCAGATTTCGTCTCCACTTGCGTAGTTGGTGAGCTCTGTTGTATTGAGGATACTGACCATGTGCAGTTACTGGAAAGAGTGACCAGCAATGGAAAGAGGTGGCCACCCACTCTTGAAAATATGTCCACGTAAAGAAATTATGTTGTGAACATTTCATACCTATTGTAAT
The DNA here is from genome assembly GCA_945859605.1 of Lumbricus rubellus. NCBI lineage: Eukaryota > Metazoa > Annelida > Clitellata > Crassiclitellata > Lumbricidae > Lumbricus > Lumbricus rubellus. Next base: position 24,745,722 of record OX243819.1, on the reverse strand, counting down.
AGCTCTTGGTGCCAACTAAAATAGTGTGCTTTCATGTGTTTTTAATGTGTTTATTATGTGAATCGATGTGTTAACCAGGATGTGTAGTGAGTTTGTGCTTCTGGTGTGTGCAAGTATGTACTTGTGTGTCTGGTGTGTGTCTAATCATACGGTTTCACTTTCTAAGCAGCTTACTTACTCATTGACTTCTACCACTTAGCAGTGTTTTGACACCAATAATAGTTTAGCATTTGAAAATTTGGCAGATATTGCAGAATTTGTTGCACAAAATGTCCAGATATTTTTCTGGCGTTTCACAATCGTTGCCATTCCCTCGACCTCGACAACGTCCGACGTTTGAAGTTGAATTCCAGTTGTGCTTCATTAATAATTGACAAAAATAATTTTGAGCCGTGGAATCATGCAACGAAAGCATGTGTTAGAATAATGTTGAGACGTTGCGTTTTTGATGCACAACAATCATTCGACATCTGTCTGTGTGTGTGCCTCTGAGGACTAGTTCTTCATGCACTATATTGTATAAATTACCGTATGCTGCTGTGGTTGGTTGTGTGGATGGTCTGGTAGACTGGTCCCTCCAGGCTTCTTGAATCCCACTGACCTTTCACTGCTTCCTCCTCCTTCTCCTCCTCACTCTACCTCCCCCCCTATCCTCTAGATTTGCTGCTCTTTTCAGAGTCAATCCGAAATTGCTGCAACTTTGTGAACATGTCTGTTCGACAGTGATTCTTTTACCTTGTAAGGCTTCTAAAGTTCTCCAATTCAGATAGATTATATAGCAGAACTGCAGAATGGACAGAACAGGGAAGCAAATTCCAGTGATCCATAAAGAAGACTAGACCCCCTACGAATGCAATGTTTCAAGGTCTTTTCCAGCTAATCCACAAAAGCATTGCTTTTTGCAATGCATTGTCTGTTCTCAGAGTGTCACTCAGTACATTTCCTAATCCCTGAATGCTTCCCATGTATTTACCATCTACATAGCAGCAGCCTCTGAAGACGCCCTGCTAAGTTTACAGAACCATTGAACTTGATTAGCGACTGGCACTGTGTCCCACGAGAGCATCATTCTACTGACTTTGCCCCTCTCTTCCCCCTTTTCCTGTTCACCTCTGCCCTTACAAACATGTGTCTCTCTTCTCATAAGTGCCCTGAAAAAAGCTTACTCAGACGAATGGTGACATATAACCCAGTGCCCTTGTCCTGCTGTTTGTGTGTGTGCGTGCGTGCACGTGAGTGCATGCCTATGTGTGTTTGTGTGTGTGTCTGTGTGTGTACATGTGTGTGCGTGTATAAAGGTTGTGTGTGTAAAGGTTGTGTGTCTGGCTGTATTTGTGTCTCCCATTATGTCAGCCTTCCATTTATTACCTGATTGTCTGTGTCCGGGTGGTTTGTTTGTATGTTACCTTACGTGCCTATGTATGTTTCTTGTATATGTGTCTTTGTTTTCATGCATGCCTGTTTGTGCTTGCATGTTAGTCAGAAATTAAGCAGACTCTGTTCTTACATACTGTAACAGAGGCTGAAGGTGTGGAGACTTAGCCCTGAGGTCCAATGGCCCAGCAATAGCACCAGCGTGTCTCCTTGTCCTCCTCCTCATCGTCCTCGTCCTCCTCCTCCTCATCGTCGTCCTCCTCCTCCTGCTCCCTCTGAACCTTTTGTGATGTGACTTGGTTCCGCTTTCAAATTAACCAATGCTGCTGCTTATTCTCTTTTTGTCTCTCTCTCTCTCTCTCTCTCTCTCTCTCTCTCTCTCTCTCTCTCTCTCTCTCTCTCTCTCTCTCTCTCTCTCTCTCTCTCTCTCTCTCTCTCTCTCTCTCTCTCTCTCTCTCTCTCTCTCTCTCTCTCTCTCTGTCCGACTCTCTATCCCTCTGTCTCTCTATCTCTGTATCTGTCTCTCTCCATCAATCTATTCATTATGTCACCTCTTCAACAAACATCACCCATACATCACATGCTACATATGCCCGTGACAGCTACTTACATTTTTTTTAACTTTTCCTTTTTGTAAGTTATATATATATATATATATATTATATATAGTGATGTAGCTTTTCCGGAAAGATATTTTTCCGGAAACTTTCCGGAAACTTTCCGGAAACTTTCCGGAAACTTTCCGGATATTTTTCGTAGGCCGAAAAATACATCTAACACCTAAGATCACATTTTCCCTATCAGAAACATAGGAAAATTTGAGTTTTTTAAAGTTCCTTTTATTTACAGTATTTCTGCGAAGTTGGAAATGTTCACCTTAAAGGAATTAAAATGACCATTAAATACTTTCATTATCAGTTCAGAATATCTGACAATTTGACATTTTGGCAGCTGCTTTGAGCCTGCTCAACTATTTCTTTCACTGTGCTATTTAGGATTATGTTGCAACAATTAAATGGTGGTGTACATTAGCTGCAGGGGCGGATCCAGGAAGCAGCTTATCCAGCCATGCCCCCCCCCTCATTTAGAAATGCCCATGTATCGTGGCACCCCATTTGGTTTTAACAAGATTTCGAACAATGAATATAAAGTGTAATATAATTATTTGGTATAAAATTGTATCTTTTTCGCGAAAATTTAACCTGATGACTAAAAAGGTCATCAGCTTTTTTACGGATAAAATGGTATGTTTTCCCAGAAATTTGGACTTGACAACTAAAAAAAGTTATCAAATTTTTTGGCGAATGTCAAGGACAAAATGGCTTAAAGGCAAAGGTACACATAAATGACTACAATGCTAAGAGATATGTGCACCTTTGCCTTTAAGCCCTCGAAATGTTTCCAGACTCAAGGCCGAGAATTTTGCCCCCCCCCCTTTAAAAAATTTCTGTATCCACCCCTGATTAGCTGAATCCTTGAAAGTAAGGAAAGAATGTAAGGGATTTTAGAAGTAATAAATTAAAGAAAATAATTATGGAAAGTAAATAAATAAATAAGGTTAAATAATATAATAAAAAAGGCTTTTCCTTAGTCCATACTCCGCTTACTCACTTGAGGCAACAACTCATATATCAGAAATTTAAACCAAAACATATTCTTTGCTGATTATCAAGAAAAGCAGATATTTGAAAACAGATTAGCCTCGCACTGAAATGGTAATAACATCATATTTCAAGCATAAAATAATTGTATATAGGAATTAATCTGTTGCAGTTCTTATTAAAACATTTGGTGTCTATAGTGTACTGAATCAATTGCTGTTTTTGTTTCATATTTTCAGAAGTAAAAAATAAGAAGAGTTAAGTGATCAAATCATTAAAAAAAATTCTCCATAATAACAGTGAAGTCTTATTGCAATTAATTCATAAATGTATTGTCGGTGTATACACTAAACAGTAAGCAATAAGTGTGGTTTATTGAATGAAAGCATCAGCAATGACTAAATAATATAGCTTACAGTGATTGATGTTTAAGCATATTTATTTATTTAAATTGTTATTTAGTAATATTGTGTTGATGGAAAATATCGGAAATTTTCGGAAAGTTTCCGGAAAGATACGTCGGAAAGTTTCCGAAAGTTTCCGGAAAGATATGAAACTTTCCGGGAAATATTTCCGCCTCACAACACTAATTATATATATAAAATTCTAGCAATGTGCATATGTATATTTTACTCTTTATCTGTTTAGGATGGATGTAGAATACATGTAACTTTATACTATGGGTATCTTAGTGCCAAGCAACCCAAATGACAAAGCCAGTTTTCTGGTGTATGTATTCAGGTGCACACGTGTGTGTGTGTGTGTGTGTGTGTGTGTGTGTGTGCGCGCGCGCACACGTGTGTGCCACGTTCATTCCCTCCTATCATTATTTGTGAAATGACATGACGGTGACCAAGAGGATGATGACAAATTATGTGAGTGGGCTGATTCTTAGGATTTCTCAGACAAACAGATACAGGACACTTCCAAAAGTCTGACGGGTTGTTATCACTGTAACCAATGGTTTACTTTTTTATTATTTGCACAGAAACCGGCAGATATTCATGTAAATGTACCTATGTACACACTTAACAACTTGTACACACTCCCAAGAGAATACTTTGCACAGGTTTACAGCTTAAATACATACATGCACTTAGAATTTATTGTCTCCTGGATCCAGATGAGGACTAGTTTTTCTGGCAATTTGTTAATGATCAGGCAACGCTCTTGAAGTTCAGCTGATCTTTGGACTAGTCTGAGCTGAGTCACACGCCTACCAAAGCACACACACAGGCGCTCACACATAGCTACACACACACACACACACACACGTACACACACACACACACACACACACACACACAGAGTCATCAGTGAAGTGTAGAGTGGAAGCGCCCATGTACTATAGACCTTGAGCAAATATAGACCTCTTGTTGGTGTACTGCTGGTTTTCATTTATAGACACTTATACTGCTTAGATTCAACTCTCAGTAGCAATAGAGTTAACTTTGGTAGCTTGACAGGAAAATTGCTTGTTTGCTGTGTACTGATTAGGTTTTGCTGGGCTGATTAGTTCATGAGAGATATCATATTTTTGTAGCTGCTGATCTGTCTAGTTTGTAGCTGGAGTATTGTAGCTGTATTCTGGGAGTGTAGTTGACATTCATTTATAAATTACTGTTTGAATGGCTTGCTGTGGCTGATTATGTGGTTATGGTGATCATGGTGGGTGGTGAGCAGAGGTGGGAGGACACCAGTCGTGTGATTAAGTTATTTTATGGTGAACAGTGAACACAGCAGGGGAGGATGGTCGTAGGAACAGTTAACCCTTTAACGATCAGCTACATATGTTTTCCTTGCATTTTAGTACAGGCTCATCGGTGGTCCTTAAAGGGTTAAGCAGCAGGAATTTCCTGTTGAGTTCCAGAATAAATTAACCGGTTTCATATGACCCACTAAAATTGAACCCCCCCCCCTAACTATTGGTAGTCCTTGTTGCCAGCTGGTCTAAATGGCCATTATCTGGTGTCACTTAATGTTCCAACTGGTTTTAGAACAAGCTGGAGGTCTTAATGTAAATTGCCACGGACCATCTTAGTTTGGATTGTCCTGCTGCTCTTTGCTTCACGGCCATGGTGCTTGCATATGAAATCGGATGTGGCCTGGTAATTAAGCTTACTCTCTTCAGCATACCAGACATGGACTGCTTGCTTATGAGGCTGAGAGCAATGTCTGCTGAATGACAGCATTCCTGTGTATCAGGATTCTGGCTACTTTGGTTGATGCTATTATTGCCAGACTGCCTCCTACTGTGTTCCCAGGCTCTTTTAATTAAACAATGCCCTTTGACAGACCTTTGATCCTTTGTAATCCGTATTATTTTTTGCAGGCTTAAGTCACTGGCCTTTATTTCAAGGTCAGAATTTGACCTTATGCTACATTTCGGTGAAGACAACAGCTTATTGAGGTTATAACCGCCATTTGTGCTTAGCAACATATAATATGTTTGATACAGATAATCATGAGTACTAATTTCCATGTGCTTGGTGATTCCTGAAGTCTTTCTTTCCTTTCATTTTCACATTGTTGGATGCTATATTCATGGAAATATTTTGGCCTGTATTATCACAGTATAAATGCTCTTCTCTATTATGTTCATCTGTGAGTATGTGAACTACATATCAGAAAGTGCAGGAAAGTGTTTAGTGTTTTAAAATACCTCTGCTCACCCCCCCCCCATGACCATTGACCACCACATTTATTGTTGTTGTTTTGTAGCGTAATGTAATGTAAGAGGCAAGGTTATCCACAAAGATCCAGCTGGACCCAATCCCCCCCCCCAAAAAAAAAAACCACTTGTAAAAGGTGGTTTTGGGGGATGAACTGCTTGGTGGCTGCTGTAGATCTTCAACAGGAATATTTTGTCAGTTCGGGGTGTTGTTAACTTGTTATGCTCACTTCACATAGTACAGAGATTAGGTAGTGACAGCCAGGTACTCAGGAACCTAAAAAGGTTTCCATGGGTTACTCCTGACTGGAGTAATAATGAAATTAATTAGTAAGGTCCTCTGTATTAATGCTAGTGTCTAATGGACAAGACATGACTGAAAGGAGGAGCACCACACTCAGTTGTAAGAGGGAGGCACATTGGGGACACCCCCCCCCCCGGTTTGTGTTTGTAGTCTTGGCCCTTAATCTCCGGACTGTCGTGATTTATTGAAGGTCTTGGCAGCTGGTAGATGGGAGGAGGAGGTTCAAGTAGATTGGCAAACAACAGAAAGAGACAGAGAGACAAATGGACAGAAAGTCAGGATATATGCAGTGGAGGTGGAGGGACATAGACAGACAGACGAGCTGACAGAGAGGCAGACAGACAATTGTCTCGACCAACTTAAGACTATTCTATTCTTGATGGAAGTCATGAGATTAGATATCAGAGAAGTAGAGATATTCTGAACCTTGAATAGAGTGCAGGAGAATGACCAACAAGACTGTGAGCACACACACATGCACGCACGCCCACATGCACGTGTACACATACATACACACACATACATACACGCACGCACACACACTGTTGCTGGACAGAAGAGACCATGGAAAAAAACATAAAAGGCCAGAGGTATGTAGTGATGGGAATAGTGGAAGAGAGGAATGGGTGAAGAAGAGAGTGAGAGAAGAGGAGGAGGAGGAGGAGGAGGAGAGGAGGAGGAGGAGGAGGTAAAGAGAATTATACATGAAGATGAGAAAAGAAAGACACCCTGTGAGGAGGTATACAGACAGGAAATGATGGAGAAGAAGGCTGTGATTGGGAAACACTGTGAAGACAAAGAGAAGGGAGAAAGGAAGTTAAGGAGAAACATGGAGGGGGGTAACTATACAGGAAGTGGAGAGTGGAAGAGAGAGAGCAGGTGGAGATCATCTATGGGATAGACTGGAAAACAGTGGGAAAAGAGAGACAATAGCAGGACAAGGCGAATGAGAAGGATTGAGGGAAAGGTAGAGATAGACAAACACACTTGGCTGACTGTGGCTGACTGACCGACCGACCAGACCGACAGACTGACTGACCGACCCACCCAACCAGACCCAGACCAACCAGATTGACCCACCCGACCCACTGACCGACTGACTGACAGGCAGAGAGAAACAAAGAGCCAGATGGATGCTAAACAGGTCTAGACAAGAGACAGAGCGAGAGATGGACAATTGGACATGGAGACAAGGTGGAATTGTGCCAACAAGGAAGGGAAAGATGGAGTAGAGATGGAGTGGGATTAAAGGAATGGAAAACGGGAAATGGGGAGAAGTATCAAATGCAAGCTCCTCTCTTTTTTGTTCAACGCAATTTTGAAAAGGATTTTCAATTTGTTGTTTGCGATCTGATTCCGCGGACCCGATGATCCAGCGAAGTTTGACGCAGGATCAGAGATCCAAGTATCGCCTGCGATGTGTCATGTCACATTTATCCCCCGGTTTATCCCAATCCGGCTTTTATGTGGACCTGTCCAGCGGAGAGGGATAGACTCTCGGCTGGTGGTGGTGGTGGTGGTGGTGGTGGTGGTGGTGGTGGTGGTGGTGGTGGTGGTGGTGGTGGTGGTGGTGGTGGTGGTGGTGGTGGTGGTGGTGGTGGTGGTGGTGGTGGTGGTGGTGGTGGTGGTGGTGGTGGTGGTGGTGGTGGTGGTGGTGGTGGTGGTGGTGGTGGTGGTGGTGGTGGTGGTGGTGGTGGTGGTGGTGGTGGTGGTGGTGGTGGTGGTGGTGGTGGTGGTGGTGGTGGTGGTGGCGGCGGTGGTGGTGGTGGTGGCGGCGGTTGTGGTGGTGGTGGTGGTGGTGGTGGTGGTGGTGGTGGTGGCGGCGGTTGTGGTGGTGGTGGTGGTGGTGGTGGTGGTGGTGGTGGTGGTGGTGGTGGTGGTGGTGGTGGTGGTGGTGGTGGTGGTGGTGGTGGTGGTGGTGGTGGTGGTGGTGGTGGTGGTGGTGGTGGTGGTGGTGGCGGCGGTTGTGGTGGTGGTGGTGGTGGTGGTGGTGGTGGTGGTGGTGGTGGTGGTGGTGGTGGCGGCGGTTGTGGTGGTGGTGGTGGTGGTGGTGGTGGTGGTGGTGGTGGTGGTGGTGGTGGTGGTGTGCCTTCTCTTTGTCCAGCCGGCTAGTCCGATTGATTCGGGCGCTTAATAATCTTTCTCGTGGATCGATGGATAAGAGCGTGATGTGTGGACGACGCATGACCTTCTTCCACAGCGCAGCACAGGAGGAGGCGGATATCTGCTTCTCTCTCGTTCTGAGCTTTGATTTCATGTTGCAGTCATGACGGTGAAGCGAGGTACATTAGGTGGTGGATGGTGGATGGGTTGGTTGGAGGGGTGGGGGTGGTTGGAAGAAGGGTTGGTTGGACGGGGGAGGGTGGTTGGAAGAAGGGTTTGCTGTTGGTGAATATAAAGGAAGATGGAGTTTCTTTGTCCCTGTGGAAGAATGATGTTAAAGAGTAAGACAAACAGAGATGATCTCGCCTCTTCTGTCTGTCTGTCTGACTGTTCACCCCTAGCACTCATGAATTATTATTATCCCACGACACCTTTGGGTGTGTTACCATGGGAACGCACATGGATGATGTCGGCAAGGAAGTCCCGCTTTGTTTTCGTGTTTAAGTACTTGTGTATGATGGATCAAGAAGTTGGCACTATTCCATATATACAGGGTGGGCCAAAAGTATTTGTTCAACTTTGAAGGCTTATAACTTAGGCAGTTTAGCAAGTAAGTGTATGCTTAATGCATCAAATTAAAGGTCGTTATATCAGCTATAAGTCCGACAAATTTCATTACGGTAGCTTGCACTACGCGCCATATAATTATTGTGTACCGCACCTACCTTGTTTTCGGACGTAAACAATAATTTCATCATGGCGCCGTTAACAGAAGATGACAGGACTTTGATTCGAATTTTAAAAATTGAAAAACATTTAAATGCATATCAAATGATGAATGAATTTCCTGCTATAAACTGGAGTGAAAACAATCTCAACCGATTAATTAGACAAATTGACGCGAGTGCAAGTTCTAAAGGTAAACCTGTTACTGGCCGTCCTCGTTCGGCACGTACCGCTGACAACATCGATCGACTTCTGAAAGGCCGTAAACACTTTACTCAAAGCGTCATGGTTTCAGTGGCTGTCTCCAATCTCGGCAAAACTGCATTCTTTGTGACACCCAAGGCCAAAGTGAACAGCGTGTACTATATACTGTGATGAGGTACTTGGACGTGGATTACTGCCAGATATGCGTTTGAAGTCTGGAAATGATTTCGTTTTTCAGCAAGACGGAGCTCCCGCTCATCGTTCTCGTCATACCGTGGAGTTTTTGAACGCGAACGTTCCTGAGTTCATCGAACCACATAACTGGCCGCCTGATAGCCATGACTTAAACCCCGTTGATTACTCAATCTGGGGTGCTTTGCACATGGGCGGAGTTTATCAGGGGCTATAGGAGCTAAGCCCCCCCAAGAAGGCCCAGATTTAGCTTTTTTACCATGAAAATAATATTTTTTTCCGGGCTTAGCCCCCCTAAGAAGGCATTAGCCCCTCCAAGAACGGAGACCAAACTCCGCCCATGGCTTTGCAGCAACGGGTTTATTGTGAACGGATAGTAAACGTCGAGCATCTGAAGCGCGTCATCAATCGTTGCTGGACTGAGATCAGCCAGGAACTCATCAACGGAGCCATAGATCAATGGGCACGTCGCATTCATGCAGTCATTTGAGCTTGTGGAAGACACATTGAATATTTATTTGACTAAATAATTCTTGGATTTCTTAATGGCTATCAATAATGCAAACTTGCAAAGACTAATTTTCCAAGTTTTGTATTTTGCAAGATAGACGATTTAAAATCATTGTAAACTGATACATATTCAGTACAGTAGTTTTACGCAATTATTATTAAAGCTAAAAATGTACATTTTGGAACAGTTGCAGCTGATATAACGACCTTTAATTTGATGCATTAAGCATACACTTACTTGCTAAACTGCCTAAGTTATAGGCTTTCAAAGCTGTCATCTTCTGTTAACGGTGCAATGATGAAATTATTGTTTACGTCCGAAAACAAGGTAGGTGCGGTACACAATAATTATATGCCGTGTAGTGCAAGCTACCGTAATGAAATTTGTCGGACTTATAGCTGATATAACGACCTTTAATTTGATGCATTAAGCATACACTTACTTGCTAAACTGCCTAAGTTACAGGCCTTCAAAGTTGAACAAATACTTTTGGCCCACCTTGTATATAAATCAGTATGATGTGCTGTTCAGCAAGCTCCATTGCAAGCAATGATGCATGCTGAACGGAGTTTTTGGGCTGCTGCTTTTATTTTTCCAAACGGCAGGAGAAGGAAAAACAGCTGATGTGATAACAGCACTCAAACATGTGCTGTCTCATACACTCAAACATGTGCTGTCTCGTGCACTCAAACATGTGCTGTCTCGTACACTCAAACATGTGCTGTCTCGTACACTCAAACATGTGCTGTCTCGTACACTCAAACATGTGCTGTCTCGTACACTCAAACATGTGCTGTCTCATACACTCAAACATGTGCTGTCTCATACACTCAAACATGCGCTGTCTCATACACTCAAACATGTGCTGTCTCATACACTCAAACATGTGCTGTCTCATACACTCAAACATGCTCTGTCTCATACACTCAAACATGTGCTGTCTCATACACTCAAACATGTGCTGTCTCGTACACTCAAACATGTGCTGTCTCGTACACTCAAACATGTGCTGTCTCTTACACTCAAACATGTGCTGTCTCGTACACTCAAACATGTGCTGTCTCATACACTCAAACATGTGCTGTCTCGTACACTCAAACATGTGCGGTCTCATACACTCAAACATGTGCTTTCTCATACACTCAAACATGTGCTGCCTCATACACTCAAACATGTGCTGTCTCATACACTCAAACATGTGCTGTCTCATACACTCAAACATGCGCTGTCTCATACACTCAAACATGTGCTGTCTCATACACTCAAACATGTGCTGTCTCATACACTCAAACATGTGCTGTCTCATACACTCAAACATGCTCTGTCTCATACACTCAAACATGTGCTGTCTCATACACTCAAACATGTGAGCTGTCTCGTCAAATGTAAGGGCAAGACTTATGCTTGAATGCACTGCAAGTAGCCTCTGTGTTACATGTTTGTGTATGGCTGAGCACTCGGGACTTGGGCACTACTCTACTGTATTACAGCCTATCAGCAAAGTCCCTGTGGTTTTGTGGGATGGAGAGAGAATGTCAGTGTTTCACGCAATGTGCTGCATGCAAGATTTCGATAAAACGGTAACAAAGGGACTTCAGAAGACGGCAAGTTTGCTGGCGAAAGTGCAGTATAAAGAGGATTACCACAAAAACTTGTCTTCTGACCAGTGTTAGGAACTGATGGACAGTGCTGCTGCTGCTGCTGCTGCTGCTGCTGCTGCTGCTGCTGCTGCTGCTGCTGCTGCTGCATCTCTTATGCTCGCCTTCCATAAATCTTTACACGATTCCCATTAGCTGTTTGTCTCTCTGTCTGTCTGTTTGTCTCTCTGTCTGTATGTCTTTCTGTCTGTATGTCTCTTTCTCTCTGTCTCTGTGTCTGTCTTTCTTCACTCTTTCTGAAATGCCAAGTCTGAACAGTATACATGTATGGTGTGTAATTTTAAGGATGTTTTATTAATTACCACCACTTTAGCAATTAAAAAACTGTGGTTATGTTTATGGTTATATGCATGTGAACAGCATTTCAACAACAACAACAACATAAGTTGCATGCTGTTGTCAAAAGTTAATTTTAGAAATGCAGTCATGCTCCATGCAAGGCCGTGCTGAAATGCTGAAGCACCTAATATATATATATATATTATTTATATATATATATAATATGTATATATGTATATATATAATATGTGCATTATTGAACTACAATACACCTGTGACGACCCTTGAACAAGCAGACAGATGTTGTTTCACAGAGCACGCCCAGTGAACAAACACATGACATGTTTAGTCATATATATATATATATACATATTATATATATATATATATAATATATATATATATTTCTCTCACTGGTACAGGCAAGGTGTTGCATTTTAATTGGACTTTGGACTAGTCTTCGCTTCACTACTCACAGGGCAGAATAAAAACAACTATGTAATTAATCTCATGTACCCAAATTTGACTGTGGGTCAATCTAGCATTCTCTGGAAACTGTGGACTTTAAAGGGCAACACATTATAACAGGTTTTAAAGTGGGTGGGAACGGCGTTTCCACTGTTCTCAAAATTCTTGACTTGAGTTCCCACTGCTCACCATGCTGGAACCCTGGAAATACATGCGTTCCAATAAAACTCTTCTTCAGCGTTCCCACTGCTCAAACATTCAGCATTCTCACTGCTTTCCTAAACCACTTTAACGACTGATTATAACGTGTTACAGCATATGTGTGATTGTAGCGTGTTACAGCATATGTGTGATTGTAATGTGTTACAGCATATGTGTGATTGTAATGTGTTACAGCATATGTGTGATTGTAATGTGTTACAGCATATGTGTGATTGTAACGTGTTACTGCATAATGTGTGATGTATTTGTAAAATTGTGCAACATGAACAGTCAAACCAGAAGACAAGAAACAGCAGTTAGGTAGGTGGGTGGGAGGGAGGTATGTATGTATGTATGTGAATTTGTATGCAGTGTATGTGCGTGTGTCTTCAGACATGGGATGTAATGCCTAAATACTTCCTAACTAAAGGGCTTTGGGTGAGTGTTAACATGTTCATTAACATGTTCAAATGATGCTCAGATGACTAGAAATGCATCACTGGCATTGGCGCACTATTTAACATAAGTGTAACATAAGTGTAACACTTTTCTTATCTATGGACAAACCAAAATTTCCACTCTGTTATATTTTTCAGTAGGCAACCGTTCTCTAGTCTAGGCATATGAATCTGGAATCTGTGCAAACGGTTCACAAGTCCGGTGCCCTGCTTGTCCTATTGTGAATGAAGTGGACCTTTGTGGGCCATGTGTTTGGTTTAGGAGACATGCATTTCTAAGACAATGGTCTCGTTTTGACAGAGACATGCATTTCTAAGACAATGGTCTCGTTTTGACAGAGACATGCATTTCTAAGACAATGGTCTCGTTTTGACAATGCATTCTGTAATAGCACGACACACATTGGATCCAGAACTCCGATTGCAGAGGTGAAAGAAGTCCAGGATAACAAACAGATCAGTTCTCTTTGTCTTAATAGAAGTCTTCACTTATCCATGCTGGCAGGGTCGAACTTATGTTGCTGACTTTTGCTCGCATGCCATTCACTCGTGACTACTCTGTACATACTCAAATGCAAAAACTTCTGATTAATGTCTATTTTTGTTTGGCTTCATACAAGGTGCATGAGCTGGAAGGGCAAGAGTGCGCAGGGGGTTGTGGGGGGGGGGAAGTGATCGAAAATAGGCAGGTATGGTTTATTTTAGAACCGGTGAGACAGCAGACAGTCCAAAAATTGACAGACAGTTTGCTCATTGTGAGCGTCATTGGCATTGTTCGCAGGCTGACAACAGCCTGTCCTCCATTTTTTGTCTTCAATCGCCGTCGTAGTTCTTTGCGTGCAAAGACGTATGACAAGGCGTGCTGTCATAGCACATCAGATGTTTACTAATGAAGTCCTCTCCTCCTCTATGGCTTTCCATTCCTTCCTGTCAACGCTGTGAATTTTTGCAGACTTGCACGTCTTGTCCGGATTCGTTCTGCCGCTGTTTGCGTGCACGTAATTAGGTTACAGGTAACACGCCCCAGGCGCAGTGTCCACTAACTGTTTTTGTACCACCCAGCTACCGTAGTTTGCCAGTGTTGTTGACTCTGTATGTATCGTATCGTATCTGGACATTTCTGCTTCTCGCAGATTGGACTATTCAGAGGCGGCGCGGAAACCTTGTGGAAAAATAAACGCCTTTTTTGTTTTTGTGTGTATGTATTGTGCTATCTACTGGATATGCTGCCTATGTTTTCATATGATGTGCATGTTTCTCTGCATCTGTATGCCTATGATTGCATATGATTCGTGTTTTGCATGTATATCCCTTTTTGAATGTAAACCAACCAATTTCAGATATAGGTGTTTATGATAACCAAAACTGGCCTTGCAGAAAATTGTGACCTTGTAAGAGCAATTTTATAAACGTACAAAGCACGGTGATGGTAGGAGTAGAGAGGTGTTTACATTTAAAAACGAGGTTGTAAATTGGCCTAGATCAGATATATGTTTTGCAATGATTTTTTATGAGTTTATATATAAATTATGTTTTGCAATGATTTTTATGAGTATGTCTGCTTTGGCTTCTGGGTATGTTTGTGTGTGTGTGTGTGTGTGTGTGTGTGTGTGTGTGTGTGTGTGTGTGTGTGTGTGTGTGTTTGGGTTGCATGCGTATGTGTCTAGGTGTGTATTTGTGTGTAGGGGTGTGTGTGTGTGTTTGTGTGTAGGTGTGTGTTTGTGTGTAAATGACATTGTGTGTGTTTGTGTGTAGGTGTGTGTTTGTGTGTGTGGCACTGTGTGCGCAACTGCGTGTGCATGCTTAGACTGTCAATTCGTATTTACTTGGACATAAGATTTATTGCAGTCAGTGTTTCTTGGATTTCTCCATCTTGTTGATGCAACCACCATTCAACAGCAGCTGCTACATTTCAATAGATTCTTAGACTTTGCATTAATTCATATATGATTTTCGACCAGTTGGTTACCATGGCGACCAGCTGGCAGTGCTACCATCTGATGTAATAGTGCTATATAAATCAACCCAACTTTCCATTTGCCGCCAAGGATAAAAATGATCAGCTTTTGCATCGTTTATCGTGGGGTTGCCTTGCCTTGGCCTAAAGACTTGTTTTTTTGGTGTGAGTTATCCTGAAATCACCTAACCCTACTTTAAAATAAAATTAATTCCTGTTATTGTAGTGCCTTACCAGAAAGGTATATTTTGCCACAGATTCACATTGCTATATACGTATCATTGTGTATACAACAATTAATTATATCATATTCATTCATGTGCTTGTTTGTGTGTGTATGTATATAACTCTCTATGCTTAGAATATTAAGTACTATAAAGTATAAACTATATAATATTATGCAATATTCTATATCAGCGGTTCCCAACCCGTGGCCCGCGGGCCAAAAGTGGCCCGCGAGGCCTCAAAAAATGGCCCGCCAGGCCTCAAAAATGGCCCTCATCTCTCAAAGAATTAACAAAAATATTTGAAAAAATCGACAATTTGGACAGGATAGAACATATAATTATTTTCTATTACAAATTATTTTATTTTGAAGTCTATAAAATCAAATATTTTATACTTTGAATCATTTATAACAATTTTTGTATACTTATAGTTAATTAAATTTTATCATTGTGGCCCTCTAAATGCCCTAATGTCCTTTAACTAAAAAAAGTGGCCCTCGTGTCCTCCAACTTAGAAAAAGTGGCCCTACAGCAAGAAAAGGTTGGGAACCACTGTTCTATATTGAAACTTGCGTTGTGTGAACTACCTTGCAGTAGCTTCGCACTTTGATAAACAAAAAAACACTGATTTCATAATTAGGGTCTTTTCTGATTTATAGTTAACTTGATCTCTTGCTAGGGAAAAACAGCCCTATGTTGTTCATTTTTCTTGTGCCTTCTCCATCTGTAGGTGATTTTTAGTTATATTCTTTATGAAACAAATTTTTATTTATGGAAGGTCCTTTAAAGCTAAATCTTTCATGAGGATTTTGCATGGGTGATTTTTTAGGTTTATCCGTGTGTAAAATGCTGAAAATAGTATGTTTCTTGTGGGAACTTGTTTAGCATATTAAATATTGATGATTGCTAATTTTAGGTTTTTTACTAATACATACAGGATGGATACAATTTTACTTTATTTGACTGATGTTGCTGCTTTATAATTGAATGGATGCATTCGAGTTACCGTTGGTAATTGTATGTTAGTGAAATATAAGTATGTAGTTCATTTTTTGGTCAGAATTCAATAATAGCAAAACCTATGGTCGCAGTTGACAACGCCCATGTGAATTTTGTCTCAGTCACTTGAGCCTGCCCCCTGAGCCAGCCAAAGTTTTGAGGTATTGGCAACTTCAGTTTTTTTAGATCCGGAAAATGAATGAATGTTGTTGGCCTCTCTGTTGCTGCCTAATGATTAAGATTGGCAGTGTATATTAACGAGTGTACTCATTATGGCTGTATTGGCTACGAGGCGCTATTGGAGCCCAAATCTGAAACCAGAAACTAGCACATGGTCATGGTGCTTGAAAAAACGTCATGGTTGTGATTGGAATTTTAGTTTTTGTCTCACCCTCTTAGGACACCCTTCCATCTTCACTCTTTGGATCTATATTTCGGGCAGGTCATTGTTCCTCTGAGATGGAACACCCTCGCAGTCTCCTTGCCCCCCCCGGCCATCCAAGGGACATAAATCTTTGCTAACAGAGGGAGTAGTATTTGATATGGATGGAGGGAGAGGTGGGTGCAGAGGGGTGAACAGAGGTCAGCCTTTGGTGTCTTTGTTTGGAGCTGAAGGAGCAGGGGAAGAGGAGATGGAGGGATGGAGATGCAGGAGGAGGAGGTATCAAAGGATGAGGAGGAAGAAAGGATTGATGAGGCAGAGGAGGAGGAGGAGGAGGAGGAGGAGGAGGAGGAGGAGGAGGAGGAGGAGGAGGAAGAAATGGTGGGGAAAGTACTGCCCAAGAAGAGACAGAAAGAGGTGAGGAATAGGGGGGGGTTAGAAGGGGAGCTGAGAGGGGTATGGAGAGGGGTATGGACGAGGGAGGAAAGGACCTGGAGGTAGAAGGAAGGATGATGTGAGTGGGGGGAGGGGAGTGGGGGGTAAGGGAGGAAGACGTGGTGGAATGGATGGAAAGGAGTGAAAGGATGTGAGAGAGAGAGAAGTGGAAAGAAGGGAGCGGATGTGGATGGGGGGGGAGATGTGTGCTGGGCCAGGGGAGGAAGAAGAGGAGGAGGAGGAGGATGCATCATTAAGAGGGGCCGTCGACTCTCTCCTACTTGCTCTACTGCTTCGTCTGGGTGCAGTTCCCAGCGCCGCTACCACCGCCGCCGCTGCTGAGATTTATCTGCTCTCGGCCGACTGCGCCTCCACCGCC
Source organism: Lumbricus rubellus (assembly GCA_945859605.1). Lineage (NCBI taxonomy): Eukaryota > Metazoa > Annelida > Clitellata > Crassiclitellata > Lumbricidae > Lumbricus > Lumbricus rubellus. Next base: position 24,728,593 of record OX243819.1, on the reverse strand, counting down.
GCCGACTTGGCTCTCGGGATGTGTGTCAGGGCTTGCCAGCCCTTATTAATACCCTGGCACTCGTCCATACTATCGGGCTCCCTCCCAGCGGCTGCTACTGCAGTCAGAAACTATGCCTTTTTTATTATTATATGGAGAATGGGCGTCCGGCCAGACTACCTCCTCCCACTGCCTCCTGTCAGCCGCTTGTCTGTCTGTGTGTCTCTGTGTGTTTATGTCTGTCTGTTTGTCTGTGTATGTATGCTTGTCTGTGCAGAAGAGCAAGTCTTTGGCCTCTGCCTGTACCAGAGGGAATCACATTGCGGCCAATGGTTATTGAAAGAAGGCGTTATTTTTAGGGGAGGAAGACTTTGATATGGGAATGGAATTTTATTGAATGGGGCAAATAAGGTGCTGCTTTTTCGGTACGAGGTCTTAACCCTGCCTGCCTGCCTGCCTGCCTGCCTGCCTGCCTGCCTGCCTGCCTGCCTGCCTGCCTGCCTGCCTGCCTGCCTGCCTGCCTGCCTGCCTGCCTGCCTGCCTGCCTGCCTGCCTGCCTGCCTGCCTGCCTGCCTGCCTGCCTGCCTGCCTGCCTGCCTGCCTGCCTGCCTGCCTGCCTGCCTGCCTGCCTGCCTGCCTGCCTGCCTGCCTGCCTGCCTGCCTGCCTGCCTGCCTGCCTGCCTGCCTGCCTGCCTGCCTGCCTGCCTGCCTGCCTGACCATCCATGGACAGTGGGTGGGTGGGTAGAAGGTCGTATATAGCAAGTGCCAGTGTTTGTAATGTTAAATCGATAGTGAAAGCTTTTGGAAGCTGCGTCTATTTTCCTATTTCCAAAGGGGAAGCTGTGGCGACTGGTGAGCGCTTCTGTCTTCTGTATTCTCCCTTTTAGTGGGTTCCTGTGTAACAGCCTGGCGCACCTTCCTCCCTTCCTTCCCTCTCTCCCTTTATCGAGGTGGGGCTGGAGACTCGAGCGGAGACTGTAAGAAAGGCGAGACAGTTGGGCGCCCTCCTGTGGCATTGACTGCGGTCCGGGAAACTCTGCAGGCTTTATGCATGGACGTTTTTGGCAATTTCAGACTCAACAATGGTCAGTTGCTGTTTAACGACACCTGTGTCTTAAGAAAGATTACTAGCATCACCCTCCTCCTTTATCCAGACTTTGGTCTGGCACTACCACAGGAAAAGTAGAGGCAGAGTTGAGGGCTTAATGGATGTTCGTAGTATTAGTGGTAGTAGGTATTTTTTTACTTGTTTAACGGCATTGTGTGATATCAAGGATGATTGTGTCGCCCTCCTTTTTCCGGCTTGGGACTGGCACTGCCAATTATACGAACAGTGGCCGAGTCGTATTAGGTTGTTGAGGTAGTGGCAAGATTCTTTGTGGATTGATCTTGAGGTAGTAATAATAATAATAAGACGATTTATATAGCGCTGTAGTTCAGCCGAAGCTGGAGGAAATAGTAGTAATAGTAGTTGAAGGAGGGAACGAGGAGGAGGAGGGGGGGAGGACGCATGTTCGTGTTAAGTCGCAGTTCTACCGGCGTCTCCCTGACTAATGTATAAGTCGGGGTGGGGTGGTGGTGATGGGGTGGTCGTTATATAGGTGCACTGGATTCTCGCGCGCATTGATAGATAACATGGTTGACCTAGTTTGGTGAACGGCCTAAAGATTTGATAGCGTGGACGGCGGCGGCGGCGCCAGCGTGCGTCGTGCTATGCACAGCCAATAGCATGCGAAATGTTTAGCTTGTGAGAGAGAGCGGCGGGCGTAGTAGATGGCCTGTTACGGCCGACTTCGCCCCCTCTCGCCCTCTCGCCCGCCCTCCTCCGCCGCCGCCGCCGTTGCTGTTCGACAGCTAGCCCCGTCCAGCAGGATGGTCGGCGGCCGCGTTACGGTTATGGAGTCGTGTATTTGACCAGTGAGGAAAGCGATTCTTTTTTCTGCGGCTGCAAAGGTCATAGAAAGACGACTTTTAATAGAATATATACGCGTAGTACTGTCCGATGATTGTATAATTATAGTTCAGCGGCTTCTTCTTGTTGTTGTTGTTGTCGTTTTTTAATTGGTGTTGAAGTGTTTGGATCGTTATCGGATTTTTTGCCGTCACCCGAAGACGGTGTCACCAGGTTGGGTAACTACCAACTTTTTTGGAAGTTTTTGTAAATGGGGTATCATAGAAAAGATGGAATGGGTTGTGGTTTGATTTAAATATATGATTTGAAAGGGAGGCTTTCTTGTGTGAAATGGGTGTGTCTGCTTACCACGTGTTCTGGCAGAGGCCACGTGGGAGGTTCCGTACTGAGGGGTGCTTTTCCAGGGAAAGGCTTATTAAGAGTGGAAGGCTTATTGATTCTCAAGTTGTGGTTTGAGGATCTTGGGCAGTTTTTCTAGTGTGGGGTTTGCAGGTAAGCAGAGGGAATCTTCAGGTTGAAATTGAGAATGTAGGTGAACATTAGCAATGTTGTTAATGTCTTAGCTGGACTTTCAGTATACATCTAATATTTAGAAACTTCTGTGTGTTCTTGACCTGCTGCCCATCTTATTGTCAGAGGTGTCCGTTGGTTTGGCCATAATTTTGTTTCCTTTATACTGGATACTTTGCACTGGCTTCTCATACAGCAGCTTGTTTATTTTAAGATCCTAACCTTTATGTGTAGTAGTCTTGTTGGCTCTGCTCTGTTGTGCCTTAGGGTTTTGATGGATCCTTGTCCAGTGGTTTTATCTATGTTGGGCACACCCTGTGGAATCGCCATTCTCAAGAGTTGCGGCTCAAGACCCCCCCCCTCCTCTCAGTTTGTCCCATCCGCAGTTAATAAGCGCCTGAAGTCTGTATTGTAATAAACAGTGCTTTCATTTGTTCGAATCTGAAGAGCCACTGACGAGTTTTTTCTTCTTGATGCGATGCTTTTTTAATGTTAGATTATAGACTTCTTGGTATAAGTAGCCGTCAAGTTAGAGCTCTTTTCCACTTTAAGATGTCCCTTGGCGTTTCAGACCTTTGCAAAAATTTGTAGTGCAAGGTACACAAGACAAGTGTAATGTGCATAATTCAGAATAGTGTCCTGGTTTGGTTGAATTTAACCTTTTTCCTGCATAAAACTTTAATCTTGTAGGCGGATGATGACAACCTATCGTCATCATACATGTAGGAATATATATATATATATATATATATATATATATATATATATATATATATATATATGCCGCCTACGGGATTGAAATGCAGTTGCAGCGAAGGGGTTAAACAGTGATTGGTGACAAATGAGACAGTAAAACTGCATGGAACAAGCAGACAGTTTTCTTTCAATGTAATTGGTTATTGTAAACGAAAAGACTTGCAGGAAATGGGTAGTAGAACTGGCAGACAGACAATCAGACAGAGAGAGACAGACAGACAGACAGACAGACAGACAGACATAGATACTGGAGTAAGAAGAGAGGCACAAGTGAGAAAACATTTGGTCGTATCTTTAGTCTGTAATTATTTCCTGATGTGTTACTCTGTGTACAGCTCTACTTTTGTTTGACTGACAGATGGTAAGTAACATCGTCGCTGGTGATCAACGTTGCATCAACTGTTTTTCGTCTCTTTTTAGGCTGACGTACACAGACTCTGACCAGAGAAGCGCGCTTCAACGTGGGCTGAGTCAGACCTCTCAGCGTTGCAGCTGCACAGCTCGTTTTTAAACAACGGAGGAATTGCTAACTGATTTAACCGAAGATATAAAGTTATAAACGAGAGTTAAAACCGATTGCCGGTTTAATTAATAAGTGTCTTTTGCTCGTGCGCGTGGTTATTGACGGACTGCGTTGTCCACTACGTTGTTGCATGGCTCGAACAACAACAACGACAACCATCTGAGGATTATACAACGGCCAGACAACAACCGCTGAGGCACAACCCGCAACGTGTGTGTCCCGGGCATGACAACGTGCACGGTTGGCACGGCGACACGTTTCTCAGTTAGTCACGTATAGCACCACGGTTGCGTTGCCAGTAGCGACCGCAGCAGCAGCAGCGGCGGCAGAGACGGCGATTGTGTCGTCGTCGTTTGATGGCCAGGTGATCCAGATGGTCGTGACAGTCGAAACATACCTGTTGAAGAAGGAGTTGATGAAAGCCGAATAGATGACCAACACATCCAACAGCCTGTCTTTCACCCAAGATATGGCTCTAGTTCAGCTGTTCACCAAGGAAGAAGTATTCGCCACAACGATACCGATGATGTGGAAGGTGCGTGTGTACTCAAACGTTTCTCTCATCATACGTGGCCCTATATAAATGTTTGCGATTACGTTACACATTTGTTGTATACCAGCTGCTCACGCAAATTTTAAAAAGCCAGATAAAGGTCAACTTTTAGGGTGTGGGGTGTGTGTTGGGGTTGCTTGTACTATGTATAGATTCTCTGTCCTCTGGGATTGTGTATTCTGTGCTGTTGCTATTTGGCAGCGTGCCCATGAAGTGTTGTTACTTGTGGTGATGCTCTTTGACCTTTTGTACACATGCATGTCTGTTTGAATTTTGTCCTCCATTATCTCCTCAAGTATTTAGTGCACTTGGTGGTCTGGCTGTTTTTGCCCTATTATGCCACCGCCTCGTATGGGATGAAATAATTATTGACCCACAGCCTACAGAGTTTTCTTACTATTTATTATTATCATTACTATTATTGTTACTAGTCGTTTTCAAGTAGTTCACATGATATTTTAAAATGGGACTGAACATGATGAGCTGCAGAACATTGAAATCTTGACATTGTATCTGAAGTCAGGGTGAATATGCCCTGATGTCAGGGTGAATATTTCGGGATGTCAGGGTGAACATGTTCTGATGTCATGGTGAATATACTCTGACGTCGTGGTGAATATGTCCTGTTGTCAGAGAGAATATGCCCTGGATCTTGATGATATCTATTTAACATACATGTGAGATATGTTAACCTGTGGTAGGAGAACATATGAAGTAGTACTAGCACATGTTTAAAACAAAGCACAAAGGTGCACAGTTGTTGACATCTTCCCAAGCCAACAATGGCAATGTCAACTATACAATTTAATGACTTTTATGTCTCCATTCCCAAAACGCCCTACAGGACCACACCTTGTAGCAGCTGTAACCCAGATAATTATGTACTTGTACCCTGCCAGCCTAGCCTAAGGCCACAGGTGCTTGATAACCACAGTGAAACAGCTGTGCACTATACTCCAGACAGTCTGTCCACTAAAGTACTTCAAGCTATAAAACAATATCTAAAATAGTAGTGGATAATGTGGCCAGAAACATGATTTGTCTGGTTTTACTTGGTTCAAATCCAGACATCATCACACCTTTCAAAGTTATCACTGCAAACTCCTCTGTAGTGTGCTAGGGAACAAAATTGCATTCATGTCAGACAGCCTATGTCTCTGAACCTTTTAGCCACATTGAGACTTAGTTAAATCATACACACAACTATATTTTCAGCATGGTCCGATGTACCGTATATTTAAGAACCTTTTGCCTAGTTTATATTATAGAGTGTCATGGTTCTGTCTCCCATGTAGATGTCTCTGCACCCTGTCATGATTTGGGTTGTATCGAAAATTTAATTATTCTTGTCCAGTTGTTTATTCAGATGTACAGGGAGGGTGCTTAAGTACATGCTCTAGATTTCTTGGTAGTCTTAATTGCTTTGTAGGCTTGGATCCGTTATATGTGGGTATATTAAAAATTATTATTATTCAGCAGGCCTGTATCTGTGTCATGGTTTCCAATGACTGCTGGGACCAGGATACTTCATTTATAGTATGGTCTGTTCCCCATATTAGCATATGCAGATCTATTACAATTTATCAGTGGGTTCAGTCAAAGCAATTAACTTCTGTAGTGTCATTTTTATGATGCCCATTGTACAAACTGATATGATTAATTGTGTATTCGAATGAAACTCTATTTAAAGGAATCACGGTATGTAGGAATCAATAGGAGAGTCAGTGGCTAGTATCCCTAAAAATTTCTTGCACACTGGTTTGAGTTTAAATCTCCTCAACATTCTTTAATGTTGTGTAATGGCAGATGAAAGTGTGCATGAATATCTTCTTCGGCTGTGAAAGCCTTTGACTGCATGCTTTCGGGGAATATTTCACAAGCATTCTTGCACAGTTTCAGAAATTATGTAATTCTTTGAATAAATGGGGGGACAGAGTGATGTGTAATTTCATTTCCTCTGTTAATAATATATTATTTGAGAGCTGTGTATAAGAAAGTGGCATATAAAACTCTAAAATTAGACTTTGGATATATATATAATTATATATACATGGGCGTTACTACTGTACCTTAGAATGGTCACCACTTTTGTTGTCGGCAGATATCCTTCTAGGTGAACATGACCTGTTCACAATCAAAAACCAAATCAGTATTCTTCATGTTCCCAGCTTCAGTCAACATTTGCTGTGTCCGATATCAGATGATATCCTCTGCCTCCTAAATGTGAAGTGTTAGGCAAAGGTTGTAGTTCAGTAATGTTAGTTAACCAACAAGGGATCAGCAATTAATTGTCTGTGGGTGTAATTGTTTTATCTTCGATTCTACCAAGTCCACCAGATGTGCATGTGCAGAGCATGTCCAACTCTGGCAAGTCTCTTCTTGAGTATATTGCACAAGTTTGACCTGGCAACTAATCCTTCATTCCATCTTCATCTTCATCATCCAACCCTTGGGATGAGCTGTCATCACGATTATGCCTATTGGAAACCCTTTCAGCTAAGCCTTCTCACTTAAAAATAACCACAGGATTAGGTTTTCATCTCGTCAGCTAAGCAGGCAAGGATCAATCTGATATATTATATAATTTATATAGTCCATGTGTGCATTCATTGCCAATGGTTTTGACCAGAATAATGCTTTCTCTTGTCTCGTTTAACGTTCTTTTTCCAGGTAGGTCGAATTTCATTCAGTTTCATCCAGGCTGCCTATCTGAATTAGCTCGCATAATTAATCGTAAATTAAAAATGAATTGGACTTCTCATTCACAGCCAGGCAACTTTTTAAAAAACATTTTTGTGAAGCATTTAGATCCTGTCTGTCATAATCCTGTGCCCCAACCAGTGCCCCCCCCCCCCAGCCAGTGGAATGAGAAGAAAGCAGACACTATTCTGCACTGGGTATCCAATGGACCAGTGCATTTTTAAATTCATTCTTTCAGACCATTGTTGTTGCCAAAACCCAGCGAAAAAGACCACAGGCTGTGTTTAAAGAAAATGCCTATTTTGTTCAGAATAGAAAAGAATAGAAAACGTCGTCATCCTGGCTGTCTTGTTTTTGTCTAGTTGTTTTTATTTTAAGGGTGCTCTTCTCTTAGCGCCTTTCTATCGCAAGCTTTTCAGAAATGCCAAACTGATGTGTGCTGCATCGCATTTGTCTGCTGCTCTGGCAAAACCTTCTCGACCAACTTTTTATTTCCATCATATATGCAAGCTGTTTGGGTTCACTGGTAGTTCCAGCCATTACTGCGCTGCAAACAGAAGCGCTTTGAGTTCGCATAACTATCGGATAAATGCGCTTCCATGTTATCCGAAGGCCATCTAAGGATTAGGATTAGAAGGTTGTTTGTGCAGGATGCGAACACAACATCCGATTGTACTTGCTAAATATTCTTTGTTGCGTTAAAAAATGACCCATCCATGATGAACACTGAACGCCAGTCATTAGAGAATATAAAATGACCCATCCATGATGAACACTGAACGCCAGTCATTAGAGAATATAAAATGACCGATCCATGATGAACACTGAACACCAGTCATTAAAGAATATAAAATGACGCATCCATGATGAACACTGAACGCCAGTCATTAAAGGATATAAAATGACCGATCCATGATGAACACTGAACGCCAGTCATTAGAGAATATTAGACGGTAACTGGCATTGAGTTTCGGCGTGGGCTTCAATTTAATTTAATTAATTTAATCTGCCCAATTATTTTTGAGTAATTAAACGGATATTTGTTTTAGTTTTGATGAAAACTGATGCTTGGTAATATCTGACATCATGAATATGATTCTCCCTTCTGCGCAATGGACATGTCATATGATCTCCTACTGGGAGTCATGTATTCTCATGTTACGCATCATGTAATCTCATGTTATGAGTCATGTGATCTCTGGCCTGTGTTTTGCTCTGACCTCTAGTGATTTATCTTCGGGTCTTCATTTGACATTTTTATAATAAGGTACCACCAGAATTTTGATTTATGAACATTTTCAACTTGTATGCGAGTATTTATCATAAATGCACGCGCTATGGCGTCCTCCCGTTTGAACGGTCTCCTGTTTTGATAACATGTCTTCAAAATTACGTTCATGCTTGGTGTGCTTTTCAGAATAATGTCCGTTATTAAAAGACTGATTAAATATTGAACAACACACGATGGTCGATTCTGTACTTGGACTGCATACAGTACACAATCTGTGCCGTAGTACATTCCATCAAGCATAGAACAACATTTCCATAGTGCATGGTTGTAATTATTCTGAAGAACCTCTGGCGGAACAACAGAACAGAATGTTGTTGCGTTTTTGTATTCTGACAGCTGAACAACTTAACTGATTGTTTATTACATATTATTTTCTCCCGTAAGTGGATCATTTCATTTCTTTTCTCCAGTAAGTGGAGCATTTCTTTTCTCTCCTTCAATCTGTGTGGAGCATGGGAATTGACTCACGTTGTGGCCTCTTCAGCTGTGCCACATGCCCGGTAGCATTTCCCAGAATGCCTTAATATATAATTTATACGCTGCCAGAACTTTGCCTTCGAACAAATGTTGTTGAGAATGGTGTGATAGTCGTTAAATGCAGTCCTTAGGTACTAAAGTACCCGGCACTTTTGGCAGTGCTGTGAATATACTCTCAGATTTCACCTGCATATCGAGGTCTTCTGTGTGTTGTGTTGCATAGACATATATTAGTCTGCGGCCCTGCTAAGTATGCATAATGTATGGCGGCTGATGAAATGGAATTGCGTTGCAGCGTTGTTTTTATGCCGCTGTGCGAATCCGATAGAGGCGTTGCCATTCTGTTGCCTTTCTCGTGTGTGTCCTGGTTGTCAGAAGACACATATTTTAAAATTGAATTTAATTGTGTGGCCTGAACTTGCTTGTGTGTCTGTGTATTGTATGCTTGTCACTGTATGTGTTGCATAAGTGCCTCTATGTGTCTGTGCGTGTGTGTGTAATAATAATGATAATAATAGTAATAATTACAACAATTTATATGGCGCAGTAGCACAGCCATGTTGTTACAAGGGCGCCTGTGTGTGCACACGTGTGTGTGTGTGTGTGTGTGTTTGTGTGTGTGTGTGTGTGTGTGTGTGTGTGTGTCCTACTGAGTTTCATTCAATATGCTGGCACTTGTATTTCTGCTTATCTATGTGTTTCCAAGTTACAATTGAATTAATTGTTCAGTTTGTGGACGTACTCTGACGTAAATTATGTATGTTTGTTTGTGCATGCCTGTTTATATTTGTCTCTGTATTTGATAGTCTGGTATGTCTAACTGTGCTGCCTGCCGTTAATGATAGTTGCAATTGTTGGTTATCCAATCAGAAGGGGGTGGGGAGTATCAATTAACTGACTCGAAATGCACAGAACAGACTAGGATTAGATTGTCCTACTTTTCAAACCTCCCCTTGGAGTTGATGGATTTTGATTATCTTATCATAGAAACTGTGGCAACAGTTGAAGTAAACACTGCTTTGGAAGTATTTTGTAGAATTTTTATTTTCTTGGACATGGAAATGCATGTATCATGAGGATAAATTGTTTGGTGATGTTGGAGCTTAGGCTTTCAGATAGTTTACTACGCAAATAACAGCATATCAAGAATATTCATTCATTCATGTCAAACTTTCATAGAATGCTCTTCAAGGAAACTACACGGAGGCATTCCCAAATTTAGCTAACAAAAAAACAGTCTTAAGGTGTGGAAAGAATGTATCAGAGAGTATCCTGGAACAGAGAAGATTAAGTAAGAACATTGGTAAACGAAAAGACTTGTTCTGTAAAGAACCACGTGAATGATTAATTTCATTTGAAGGTTCTGACCTAAGTTCACTGCTCAAGTGCTCATGCAGCTGTTGAATATTTAATAGTTCTCCAGAAATTACAATGATCATGGACACCCCTGGGTAGAAGTGCAAGTGTTAATACATGCAGCAGATGTCTTTGATATCTTTGTTTAGTTAACCCTTTATTGATGGAGCGTAGGGGATATCCCACACCATTTCTCATACTTTGGTTAGTAAAGGGTTAAGTCACTAAATATTCTGTGCACTATGCCACACTGTAATTACACGAAGTTAGGGCTGTAGTTGCACAAAGTGCTACAGGATAAGGTCAATCAAGAAGCAGTCCAATGCATGGTGGCCTATCCAAGAACTCTTTTTAAAAGCATCTGTTGGATTATTTATTTAGGTATTTGTTTAGAAATGTATTTAAGCTTAGTAGTTGGAAATGTTGTCCGTGTGTCTATTATTCGTGGAAGTCATGTGAAGGAAGTGACCTTTTGTATGTCACTTATTTCCAACCTTTTCATTGCAAGGCATTTGAGACTGATGGGTTGACAATCTAATCCCTTTTGTTCCTATCCCCACCTCCTACAGCTTTTCTCCCTTTTCCCACCCATCCCTGTAGTTTCAGTTTTCAAAGCTACTGATTGGCCTGTGTAATTAGTTGTAATCAGTTGTTTTCACTTTTTTGTGGAAAGAAAAGCAGCACAAACATTATCGTAGCAAGGCCCCCACCACCCCCATCAGGTTCACAACACCGGGTTGGTAAACACTGCAGTGTATCCAGTTGTTTGCCAGTGAAGGTACAATATGAAACCTTAATTAGTTTCTCAGTTTGTTCTTCTGGCATAGATATAAGAATTTAATTGTAGTGAACGTCCATTCATTGTGTTAGTGTTGATACAGAGGTTAGCATGTACATTGTACAGTGACAGGAGAGTGTGAGTACAGGTACACTGATCATTGTGTTAATGTTAGTGCATGTACATTGTACAGTGACAGAAGAGTGTGAGTACAGGTACACTGATCATTGTGTTAGTGTTAGTGTTCGTGCATGTAAAGTGACAGGAATGTGTGAGTACAGGTACACTGATCTGCCTACTGCATAATTGGTGCACCTGACAAAATCACCTACTCATGGTACAGGTAGCTGGCAAGGAACAATGCCTACACTGCTGGCTAGAAGGGAACAAAGAGCTCCCACACAACTGTAACATAATCAGCTTGTCCTCATGCTTTCAAGTGGGCCAAAGCCACCTGAGTAATCTTAGCTTATATGCTTAGCTCCTTTACATTAAAGACTGGTCTAAAAGGACATTAGTTTATTACCAAAAGCTCTCTGCACGTTTTACAGGACAGGTGATGAAGCCCATAAAATGCTATTATGCCTGGTGTTTTATGACGCATAATTAATTTAAAGCCCTAATAAAAAATTAATGCCTCTTTAGAAGCTATTCGGTTACTTTCGACCTGCAGTGTCCATTATTTCTTGGCTTCTGCGTTACAAGTGTAGCAGACAATCTTGCTATAGTAACTGTCTTGAGTGTATTTACCGCATCGTCCATTTATGAGTACGGTATGCTCAGCTTCTTGGTAATCTTGCACTTGTGTGTGCTTTCTCTTGACAAGATTGGCTCCTAATGAATAATATTGATAGTAATAATTAATAATTATGAATAACAATTTTATTTACTGTGCACACAGGATTTTTCAGCACTTTAAGATAATTGCTGGTAAACATTTTGTAAGATTGATCAATAATAACTAAGGCATTATATATTCCCAGTGATTTTGCAATATAAACCTTTAATATCGACGTTGGGAATAGTTGCTAGATTCCTAAGATAAAGGTATTATTTGATTCTCTCCTTATTTGTGGCTGTTTATTGTTTATGTGTAAGCCACTCATAGTAATGAAGCCACATGGCCACATGTCTATTTTACATGTATGTGGTTACCCTAGTGAGATTTAATATTAAAAAATGAGTCGTATGAAGTCAGTTGGTAGTCTTCTTGGGTTGAAATGTGTAATAAAGTTTGATTGGTTTATTGAATAATTAATTGAGCGTGCTGTTTTGTTTTGCAATTTATTAGTTAGAAGTAAAAGAGAAAACGTAAATCAGATAAGAAGACGAATAAATGAGATCCTGTGTCAAAGCTAATAATAAAAGTTAATATGAGTTTTGTTGTTGTTTTTGTTCTTAGTTGAGGGTTATTGCATTAATTATCATATTTCATGTTTTTGTAGTGTATAATTATAATTAATGCTGTGTAGTCGTTCTCCTCTTCATATTCTTGTTGTGTTTGTGCTCTGCTTGCCGAAGTAATTGTGTTTTCAGAGATGGGCAACGTTTTTGCCACAGTGGTTAGTTCTCTCTTTCTATCTCTGTCTCTCTGTCTCTCTCTGCCTCTCTGTCTGTGTCTCTCTCTCACCACTACCCCCACCTCCATTCCCCATCAGCTGCCTTTCTGTCTATGTAGGTCAGTGGGTGTGAGTGAGGCTAATGTCAATGTGCAGATGTGGATCCTCTCTGTTGGTGAGAAGAAGCAGCTTTGCCATTTGGCCAATTGCCATTGATTGGCCGCAATGGCTAGGCTGGCCAGCAGCTTCTGTAACCGGATTGGCTGTGCTGTAACCGCTCATCTATCTAGTTGTCGTTCCTGGGTATGTGAGAGATGATGATGATGATGATGATGATGAAAGTGGGAACGTTGGGAGGTGGTGTAATAGAGTGCATGGCTACGTGAGTGGGGGGGGGGAAGTGGGCAATGTGAGTGATGAAAAACGATGCATGATGTAGGTGATGACTACTATGCAGTGTGTGTGCTGAATAGTTCAGAGTAGCACCAAGGTAGACTGTGTAATGCAATGTGGGTGATAGTGAAGGTGTGCTGATAATGAGAGTGTATGATATGAGTGATGAGAAAGTAATACTGTGAAGCCTAGTAGACTCCATAAAAAAAATTTCATGAGGATGAATAGACTTGTTATTCATTGGTGGAAGCTTATATAGCACTATAAATAGTTCAGAGGTTCATAACTAGTGGATGCTAAATTATCTGATTAATTTAAATGTTATTAATGTAATTGAGGACTTTGGAGGGCAGGGGGTGAATGAATTTTTGATGTAAAAGGACATCAGAGTTTGGATACCATTTGGGCAGGCTGAAGTATATGGGTGAAGCAGTGTGATTTTCTACAGATGCTGTTTTTAAAGCTAAACACTTGAGAGAATGCTGTTCGAATATCTTGTGTAAAACTGATGGCTCAAAAGCCGATGCTGACGGCTAGGTAAGAAGTTTATTTCTTTTACAGTTTGCAGATACTTGTTCTCGCAGCTGTGGTCCTTGAAAATCCATTAGACTAGGCTGAGTTATAACAAGAAAAGCAAGAAAGATGTGAAGTGACAACAGCTTGTAAAGTCCAGTTAACGTTATACTGCAACAGGATTGGTATATTGGCTAACATGCATGGAATAGGGATATGCAATTTCTAACGACTGGTACGGTACAGGTTTGTCAAAGCTCCCGGGAAAACTTTTCTGGTCATTTTTTGAGCCATAAATCCCATGCGGTTTAGTCCAAGAAGACTTGCAACCTGTAGCTAATGTTTTGGACCAATCTATATGGAAAACAGGTTTTGCCAAAATATACGAAAAATAAAGAAATGAAAGAGAAATTCAGAGAGAAAATGTTGTTCTAAAAATATGTTTCTCATTTGCACATGCAGACATACTAATGTTGTTGTCGTAGCTGGCAATCGGATTGATGACCTGTTTTCTGTTGACACCTTTTTGCGCAACTTGAGACTAAAAAAATACCAATTGTTACCAAATTTAACTGGCCACGGATGGTGTCCAGTGGCTTCCCCGGTCTGTGCGTCAGATTGCGTCTGATGCTAAAAGCAGAGCATAATTATTGCAATCATTTTCCTCGGCTTACAGCTGAGACGTGGGGAGAGGACTTGTGCTGTGTATAAAATCCAAAACATATATAATTAATTATTGATGAAGTCTTTGCATGGGACAGGAGCTATAACAATGCCAGAGACGCATACATGTATTAAGTAAATTTTGTGAGAAAGATGACTCCACGCTTCTTGTTACCAAAGACTGCAAAAGAGCAACTACTATTATACAGCATACACACACACACACACACACACACATTTGCACACGCATACACACTCAAAATGTCTGGACTGTTCGACTGTTGTGATTCTAAGCACACTAATCCCAGTTTCAGCCAGTGTATACATCTCATTTTGAGTGTGTATGCGTGTGCAAATGTGTGTGCAAATGTGTGTGTGTGTGTGTGTGTGTGTGTGTGTGCGTGCATGCGTGTGTGCATGTGCAGAAAGAAACTCAGACCATGATGCAAATGATCAATGTCTGTTCAGCTTAAACTGGCGCTGTCTGCTCGTGACACCTCAAAGGTTTCTGTTTGATATCCATGACCTGATCAGACTTCCAAAGTTCAGCCATAGTTTACACGCACTGCACCATTGAAAACTTTTAAGGTTAACAGTTATCTCTCAGTTCCTGAATTTCCTGTGGCCAAAGACTTTGGTGTCTAGTGATGCTCCAACGGAAGCTGCGTTTGCCATAATTTGTCTGTAAACCCCTTGTCTTTCTACAAGCATCCATGGGACATTTCTTTTACTTCTGAGTTGCCACAACTCGCTATTGAAGCGTAATTTGTAATTTGTTTGGGTCATTATATGGGAAGAAGGCAAAAGGCATTTAGCTTATCAAGGGCAATTACTGAGGTGTCCGCCATTGAAGGATATTATACACACTTTGTACTTTCTGTGTGACGCCTTTGTCTTTGTTTGCTTTGTCTTTGCATGTGTATTGTCATGATTGGCTGCTTTGTGAATAGCGGATTGTACCACTTGGTTTATCTGCACTTCTATGAAAAGCTGATGCACTTCAGTTGCTGCTATCAATCACTCGATGGCTCTGCATTTCATATCGTTTTTGTTGCCTTTTATTTGGTTTTTCTTGTCAACAATGATTTGCTCTTTTGAAAAGACGATTTAATCTGCTTTGTCTAAAGTAGATTTGAGTCGACAACTCTGGCGCTGCTCTGTCATGTCTTGTGCATCTTGGAGACAACTGCAACTAACCATTGTTCAATCCTGTGTCTGATTGTTGTTGGTGTTGGAAACTTTGTTTGGTAGTTTGTGGGTGGAATTTAGGAATTAAAATGTAATAAAATGGTAATAGAACTTGCAACATCAATGTGCACAGTTAGAAGTAGCTTAAATTGGAACTCTTGCAATTTGAATGCAATTGACATCTGTGATGAAGTTGTACTGTTCTTAAATTAATTACTAGAGCAGTTTTCATCTGAGGTTTTTTTATTGCATTTCTCCTCATGAAAACATTGAATGCCAATAGAATGTTTTCTCAAGACTGTATCAATATTGAACACTTCCTCCTGTAATTGTGTTTGACTTTCTGGTCACCCCATCTGTGCTGTTTCAATTACAGGAATATGGGGCTGGCAAACCATCTCGTCTTGTTGTTGCTTGCTCATTATTGCTGGGAATCTTCCATTGGAGTCTTGGTTAAACTTGCAGTGTACTTATGTGCAGTGTACTTATGTGCAGTGTACTTATGTGCAGTGTACTTATGTGCAGTCGAGCGAGCACGTCAGATAGACTTTTCCACGTCTGAGCACAGACTTGGCAGGCATTGTTGGAATATTGTGGAAACTTGTGTGTGGGGTATTCATCTGCCAGTTATAGCCAGAATATATTTACGACACAAAATGTTTTTTCTTTATCTAGCGTTACGGTACAGGCTTTTTCATAAATATATTCGTAATTATTTCATTATTTGTGCCTCGTTCAGAGTGCCCTTCGATATTTCTCATTGTAGCTTTGGTGTCCTTTCCTATGGACTGGCTGTTGCGCTGTTGTGTTTGGTTGAGGGGGGGAGGGTGCAGTGTGCAAATGAATTCTAAAATAGCACAATTTTTTCTTTCTTTCTGTGCTGCAGGCAGCTTAGTCATTGCGGCCAACACAGCTGTGGTTTGACAGGCATGTTGTGTGTTGAATTTACATCACACGGGTATACGTGACCCACCTTTCACACCTGACTGCATTACTAGGTCTTGCTGCTGAATCTGTGGTGTAAGATATACCTGCACATTAGTTCCAGTAACCATTGTGTAGGAGTATTCAATACGGCTACATGGATCTTAGTATCTTCACTGAATTCTGGCATGATTGGAACACACAAAATCTCACTTATAACTGCTAGAAATTTAAAGTCTCAGATAAAGAAGGCCTTGGCAGACTGATCGAGGGCTTATTATTGTCTAAATCGAATCTGCAGAAAATGCCATTTACTCCCTGTAGTCGCCGGTTGGTCATGTTAACCCATTAGCCAGTCTGCATTTGGAATTCTAATATTCTCAATTCAGAATTGATGGGGCTGTAATGGACTTGGTAACTGAGCATGTACGCTTTCACCTTTAGTCATTTTCTTGCATTGTGTTGAATGTGAAAGAGCAGCACTGCCAGCTAATTACTTTAAAGGACATTATAAAAATTTCATTGCTATTTTACTCTCCTGCAAAGCTCCCCTTCTCCACCCACACCCCAATGCTTTGATATTTGCCAAAGAGCCTTATGGTTGGGCATTCGGCTAGTCCAGTGTGGTCTATTGGTGGACTTTAAATGGTCTCTTCTGTTGTATAGTCGGTATGGTCTGTTTAGCTATTAGCTGTGCAGGTCTTTAAAGAAGTCCTCCTATCGACCTGAATGGTCTGGTCCGACCGGCTGACCGGTCTGTCTATTGTAAACAACTGTCTTTTGTGAGAAGACATTGTTGGCCAGGCTTTCCAGTTTCCCCTAAGAACTAGAACGTTCTAAGCCTTTATTTGACGTTCGTTCGTTGATGCTGTTCTGCCGCTGCCTGCGCTGCGGCTGTGGGTCTGCCAAAGCTGACGGTATCACATGCCTCTCCTCCCTTCCTTCTCTGTGCCTCACCCTCCCTCTCTGGGCAAACATTATGTATGCACTGCCTGGGAGAGGAGAAGGAGGAGGAGGAGGAGAAGGAGGGAACCCTCCGGCAAAAATAATTATCTGGCGCTATTCGTGGTAAGTAGGCCATGCCGGCAGGATATGGGTTAATGTGGCTGCTGCATGAAATATTGGCTCAAACGCCACAGCCCATACAGTCTTACAGCCCGCAGTCCTGCTGCTGCTGCTGCTGCTGCTGCTGCTGCTGCTGCTGCTGCTGCTGCTGCTGCTGCTGCTGCTGCTGCTGCTCAGCGTACCGACCGACCGACCGACTGCATGTGAAGAAATATTTTCTCGTTAATGGATACTTTTATCAAACCAAATATGCATATACATCACATATAGATTTATCCATAATATGTATATGTATATATATATGGCATGCGCTGTTATTTGGAGATATAATTATATACATTATATATATATATATATGCTGGTTATATTATTTGTGTGATGCATTGATGTATAATGTGGGTTAAATTAAATTGGCAGACATTCTGACAAACAATGAAAGGAGTTCTGACAAACAATGGAAAGTCTATTGTGGCCGCCGGTGGCAATCGATTGTGTTTACCCCATCATGCTCCTCCTCCTCATGATGTGCGTTATGTGTGTGTAACACTGTGTATGTGCGTTATGTGTGTATGTGCGTTATGTGTGTATGTGCGTTATGTGTGTATGTGCGCTATGTGTGCATTATGTGTGCTTGTCTTCACGTCTGTTTGCGTCTCTATGCGTGTCTGTTTGCTTCAGCCATTTGAATGGTTTTTTCACTTATTGTTATTAGTAGTAGTAGTGGTAGCGGTAGCAGTGGCAGAAGTGGATGCATTGCTTCCTATCAAACACTGTTGGCCATTGACCGTAATCAAGTTGTATGTATGTATGTATGTATGTATGTTTGTATGTAATTATGTATGTATGTATGTTTGTATGTACGCATGCGCACATGTACATATGTATATGGACATTTATATAGCACTCTACAATAACCTCATGAAGACGCAGAACTTCTCAGATTTTCCAGATCGTGTGCTTAATAAGTGGAGTAAATAAATATATGAATGTAATTTAAGTGACAGTATAGAGGGCAAGCACTTGCGGCTAAACAGCAGGTATGTAATTATGTATGTATGTATTTATGTATGTGTGTGTATGTATGTATGTATGTATGTATGTATGTATGTATGTCTGTGACAGGTGTGTTTGTCATTCAGATTCTGATATCAGATATTTCATATGGCTTATCGTCAGTTTACAAAATCTGCAGTCTCACATCTTGAGGCAACCAGATGTTGAAGCCTTTCGGTGTATTAGTGTAAAGATGGTAGATAAGTGCTGAGGAAAACAGGGAACGGACAAAAACCCTGGACAACCCCCCTCCCCCTCCCGGACAAACCCCAGGACAAAAAAAACCCCGGACAATTCCTTCCTGATTTAGCAACAGTACATTGGCAACAAACTTACTACATTGAGCCCTACTATATGTCTTCACACAGAAGGAACACTTGATAGACCCTGTTTCTGCCCTATACTTCACACACACACACGCACACACACGCACGCACACACAGGCTTGCAATTTGCTGTCTTCTGCCTTTGAACTGCAATTTCAATTGATCAGCCAGGTTTGCCCTGCCAAGTACCCTGGAGGAGATTGGCACTTAAGTGATCTGGGTCAGGTCACTTGGGCCTCCCAATGCATTTAAAGATCTGAAAATCAATTTGGGTCATGTTGAGTTAGGTCTGAAATGGTCCCATGTAAATGCTTGCTTAAATTAATTATATTGTGTAGCCATTATTATCCTGGATTGATAGAGGCATGTAATAAGTGACTCTACCCTCTCTACTTCTGCACTGTATTGTCTGGGTCACCATGCACAATGATATATTCTGTCTGATGTTAAAAATTATGTTGAGACTAAATATCACTAAAACAGGATGAAGAGTTTATGAGCTGATGATTTGATTGTCTGCATTGCTGTCTGTCTGCATTGGTGTATTTTGAGAGATGAGAAGATTATTTGTGACGATGATAGAATTAAAAGCTACTCCCCCTGCTGCTGCTGCTGCTGCTGTGCTGCTGCTGCTGCTGCTGCTGCATCACAGATATATTGCTTCAGACAGTCCTCGTTTTATGAGATGGAAACAGACAAAATAGACTTGTTTTGTTGAGAAAGTAATTGACTATCCATTTCATAGACAGACAGACAGAGAGACAGACAGAGACAGACGGACAGAGACAGACAGACGTTCAGACACAGACAGTCTAAAGTGTGCCCAGCAGGGGTAGCATGATTTGGATTTTTTTATGCATGCCCATTAATTGGTGTGTTTCAAAGGGCACCATAGATTTGAAGAGTGCTCAAAATGCCATTGTTAGCAGGTTTTGAATCCAAACCATTGTAGATATACCTTACGAGTCTACATACACCTGTTGGTCCTCATTCCTGCATGATACCTGACTAAGAGCAAAAGCAAGGAGGGGGGCCTGTGTGGTGGGGGTCGGTCTAGTGGGCACAACCAGGTCGTATGTCAGAGGAGGCGGTGGTGTTGGTGGTGTTGGTTATCGAGAGCTCTAGACCGTTGGACACCTCTTGTCTAATATGTCAAGGTGAGTTTTATCAGTTGAAGTATTATAGAGGTAAACCACGGAGTCTCTCTCTCGCTCTGTCTCTCTCTCTCGCTCGGTCTCTCTCTTTTTCTCTTGTTGTCTGCCTATCTGGCTGCCTCCGTCCTTCCCACGTATCCTTAGAGGCATGCCCAAGATCCATGGATATTTCAGACCATGGTTCAAGTGACCCCCTTCGTTTCCTGGGTGCCCATCTTCACCTGTGTGACTGTGTGCGCTCGCTCATTTGTTAGCGGTGGTTTGGTTTGCTGTGCGTGCCGTTTGGGTTGAAAACTTCTTCAAGTGTATGTGTGTGTGTGTGTATGTGTCTCTGTCTGTCTGTCTGTGTTCGTGTGTGTATGTGTGTGTGTGTGTGTATGTATGTGCGTGCGTTGAGCCTCTCCTTAGTACACTCGAGTTTGTGTAGCTCGAAGAAATATGCAGCTGTGGGTCTCTCTCGGCCGTGGGAGGACAAACACGGCTGCCATGTAAATTATTTCTGGACACCAAAGTTGGAAGAGGTGGATGTGGAGACGGAAGAGGTGGAGGAGGAGGAGGCGGAGATGGATGTGGGACGTGGAGGAAGTGGTGGGTGTAATCTTAAGCAACCTTTCGTAAATGCTGACTGGAGTGCCTGGTGGTGGTGGTGGTGGGGGAGGAGTGGGAGTGGCTGGATTCTGTTCAGGCGGAACACACATGATGTGCATAACCTTGGACTAACAACAGTAAACAGCACTGAATAGCTTGCTTGCTTGCTTGCTTGCTGCTGCTACGACTGCTACCTGACTGCTACCTGAAGACGCCTAATCTGGACTGTGCTTGAGTAATTATTGCTGTAGCACTCAGACCTCTGTGAAGATATACAGTGGCATGGACAATAGCAAGTTACGGTGACCTAGATTGATATATTACATTGAGAACTTCTACACATGCACATTGTTGCACACTCGCCCAGATACCTGTACATGTGCGTGTCTGAAAGCATGCAGATACCGTAATACCTATGGCTGATTATTTTCAAAATGTGTTTTTATGACTAGAAATTAGACTTAGGCCTACATTCTGTGGGTCTATTGATGATGATGATCACGTCTAGCTAGCCCGGAGGGCTAGCCAATGGGGATGAAGTGTTAGCGACTTCATTTTCAAGGCCTCGGCATATGAGGGCGGTGGCCAATCCTCTCCCTCGCCGTCTCATCATCCACTGACCGTGAGGTCAGTGTACTCATCATAGCTGAGTCGGCTAGGGGGTGCCTGTGGAGCAGAAATCTCGTTACAAATTTCTGCCCCGGCGGGGAATTGAACCCCCGACCTCTTGGTCGACAGTCCAGCGCGCTAACCACTGTACTACTGGGTCTATTATTGACTGACAAACTTGCATGCACATTGCACACACACTGCCGCATGTATGATGCATTTGGACGGATTTGTGTGATTTGTTGATGCTCAGAAACATGTAGTGGCAAACACATACTGCTAGGTATATATATATATATATATATATATATATATATATGAGTTTCTAAAAGTAGCCACAGTCGATGATGGCATAAGTATGGCAGGCATAATTAAACCTCCCTAGTGATTGCTCTTAATGGTAGCCCCTCAGCTAATGGAGCTATTCTAAGCCATGGTGTATTTGTACATGTTTTATATAATTTATATACACATATATTATGGATAATAAAATATATATTATGGATATATATTATGGATATATTATATATAATTATATAATATATATATATATTAATACAGAACTATAAGTAGTGCATGCATATATCCTGAAATTGGAGTCTTGTGGAATGACTGCAGAATTTTGTTTATGTCCTTGGCTGGTTCCCTCCCTTGAATGTCTGAATAGAAATGCATTGGTTAAAGAAAAACATCTCATTCTAAGCGGTGACCTCATTCGAAAGAAAAACATTATTGAACATACATCAGGATGCGCATTGGACGTTTGAACTGTTTTCACATGCACCTTCTGTTCAGATAAATGACCTGTTCAGTACATCTGTTTAAAACATATGTTTTTATATATATATATATATATATAAATACATATTACATATATATATATATAAATACATGCATGCATACATATATATTCAAGTTTTATGCATGTACGGTATATGTTCAGATGAATGACCTGTTCAGTACATCTGTTTAGAACATATGTGTGTATATAATGTATATATAATATATATATATATATTAATTCATATATATATATATATATATATGTACATACATGCATGCATACATGCATACATACATATATATATATAAATACACATATACAATGCATACATATGTATTCAAGTTTTATGCATGTATATTTACTATACATGTATGGATTGTTTAAACTAGTTCTCGAGCGTTTTTAAAAAATATTTTCAGTGTGTCAACATTGGTATTTGAATTCTGCTGACCTTGGTAGTGCAGTGGATTGATAAAGTGCAGTGATTCATGTTGACTGCTTTTGCAGTTCATGCAAATCTATGCATGTGTTCATGGGTCAGATAAAATCGAATTCATTGAACAACGCGTACAGTCATCGCTCCGTTTCTGGCCAATAAACAACACGTGCGTGCAGCGAGCAGGAAAAGTTAAAAGAACGCGTGTGTGCATGTGTGCGCTGGCCAATTTGAAATGCTTTCGTCGAGCTCTGTTTGAGGTTTTTGGGCGTACGCTTGTACGTTTTTGCATGCGTGGCAATTGTTCTTCTGTCCTTGGACGTACTACAAAGTGGTTTTCAACACGAAGGTGGCTTCGTTAGTGAATGCCGTGCGTGAGTTGCTGGCACATGATCATGCTAGTTGAGGTCTACTATTATAGCCTGTCTCATGTATCATGTTGGTTGAGAAAAAAACCATTCAGACTACTCCTCTTTAATTGTCCACCCTTTGACCTCTGTAAACAATTTATAAAGGATCTGGTACCATCCAGTTTTATGGTTTATTCTCGCCCACCAAGCATGGGCCTCATCTTCATGAAGGCAAGTTGTTCATTGGCCTCAACATTAACTCCCTGAAACATCATTATCCCTTGGAAGAGTCTTGTAACAGAAGCACATACTGTACTCAGTTAACTCGATGACTACTGTAGTCCAAAGACTTTTTAAATCCCGTAATTTGTGTATTCTAGTGATCTAGAGCAGCTATGGCTATGGAGCAATTTGCAAATGTTGCAAATGAAAAGAGCGTGGGTATGCGTGCATGCGTGAGTGCACAGCATTTACAATGCTTTCGTCGAGCTCTGTTTGAGGTTTGGGCGTACGTGTGCCAGAGCAGCAGCATACATGTTACAAGTTAACATTACAGGTCACAGTAATATTTATATCACAAACAATTGGACAGATGAAACATGGTGGGTTGCATGAGCAAATGAGTACTTTGTGAACAGTTCCGTCACTACAAAGGGTTAACAACCTCTGCTCTGTAGCATATAGAGTGATTTCTCAAAGGTCACATAAATTGAAAAGACCTGTCTTTTTAGCCTTGGCTAGGCTGGGACCGCCTCTGAGTAGGCTTCTTGAAGGGGCGCTATATAAGTTTTCTGAATGAATTAATTATTTAATTTTTAACAGCGAATTCAATGTAACATGCATCTCTTTCTGGAAGGAAAACTGCAGGCCAGATTGATTTCACTTCAACATATTTTGGGAATATTGAAAAGCCGGAAAAATGAAATCAGGAAGCTGACTGCTATAGATAAAGCTAGTTGGTACATGCATGTATGGATGGATGAGTCAGAATTTCTCTCTGATATCAGAAAACCCAATGACAACAACAACAATTCTGAGAATCTATCCTAGAATTCTGAATTTGTACTGAAGCCTTGCACCCCATCCTTTAGCAATATTACCCCTCCTCCACCCTGCGCATGCCCGTGTGCACTCGGTTGCTTCAGGCCGTTGTAGCATGACGGACATTGAGGGTGTCTTTTTGAGATATCTGATCATGTAGTTTCTCATTCTTTATTTATCCTGCTCCATTTTATCAATTGATCAATCATTTGATTTATTAATTTTTGTCCATCAATCAGTGTTGCAGAATATTGCAGTGATTGTTGTTGTCCAGTCTTTCATTTGCACTATTGGTTTTAGTTCGTTTTCATCAAGCTGAACATGTAGAAATAAAATGTAGAGTATGCATTATAGAAATGTACATAAATAAATGTACATATATATTATATATATATGTATATATATTATAAAATGTAAGGAAATAATTGTATCGTATATATCGCAAAATGTGAAGAAATAAATGTGTGTATATATTATATAATGTAAAGAAATAAATGTGTATATGTACATATTATACAATGTAAAGTAATAAATGCATATATATATAATATATATTATAAAATGTAGAAAAGAAATTGTATTGTATATATTATCGTTATCCGGAATTGAACCTCATCTTATCGCTACTCTTATCGGTAGACTGTTTTTTAAGCCAAAACGTAGCAGCAGTGAGGCTCCGTTATTTTTTTATTGCTTCCATAAAATGGATGAAATTTTATCCTGAATCGATCCATAACACTGACTGCTAGAAAGTTCTGCTCTTGAAATCCAAATTCAGAACGTAGGTTATTTGTGGAGAATAGTTGGATGGAAAGGTCGACTACGCAGAACAGGAACTGGATGTGGGAAGGAGGGAAGGGAAAGAGGGAAGAGTGGAGAATGCAGGGAGGAGGAGGAGGAAAAGGAGGAGGAGGAAGAGTCTGTTTATTTTAGCTGCCTCTTCCAAGGCGTCCTGCCGGTAACGGATATTTATGAAATCTGGTATGAAGTTTACCTCCGAACCAACGAATGAAGAAGGAGGAGGAGGAGGAGGAGGAGAGGAGGAGGAGGAGGAGGAGGACTAGGCAGAGGGAAGAAATCCTAGGTGCACATATGGCGGCGGTGGGAGCCGCAGGGAGGAAGGAGTCTGCTGGTCTAAACAACCACGTGACTATCTTTGTACCGAAGTAAGGGGTGGGAGGCCTCAGGGTGAAGGTCATTCAGTCTATTATTGCCAAAGCAGAACTTTTGAATTCATGCACGCTCTCTCGTACATGCACTCCTACAGACGGGATGTGTATTAATAATTGCATATGCCTGCACATAGCCACACACATGTATACTGCACTGCATTTGGATAAAATCTGATATAATGTGCATCAGGCTCTGTTTAAGTGTTCAGGATATGTATGGCTGGTGTGTTCAAAGTAGTTTTCCTGTTTTCAACAATATCAACACTGGCATTTTATTGACTGTTTGGCTGTTTTTATTCCGGGTGTTTCTGGTGAACTGCTTTTTACATCGTTTTCGTAAAATTTACTCGTAATGCATATATCATGTTTTACCCTAATGAAGTGCAGTATGTATCAGTATGTATGACATGGCTATGTGTAGGCGTATGCACTGAGGCGCCCATACAGACAGACTTTGTTAAAACGGATTCGTTCTAGACGAATGGACGAGTGCAAATGAAATTCTGAGAGTGAAATGGTGTTTTTAAAGTGTGTGTGTGTGTGTGTGTGTGTGTGTGCGCTTGTCTATGTACTTGCTTAAGTATGTAAAGTGCAAGTGTTAGTGTACACGTTGGTTTGTTGTGCATCTATTCACGTAGTGTGACAGGATATTTCTGAGGAATTATAGATTTCTACACCGTGAGGCATAAAAAACCAAGCCCCTAGAAAAATTGGTATAATTTTAACCATATTCAAACAATGTCAACGAAATTCAGGAAATTTATAGCCAAATAGCAGGCAATGTAAATGCATTTTCAGTTTTTACTCTAACTGTCCGCCTTTAACTTCTACGCATGCGCGAAGTTGTTTGCACCATTCACGCACCGCCGAGTCAATTATTCGCTGGTCAAGATCGTTCCAAGCTTGCATAATTCTCTTACGAAGATCTTCAACATCACGGATTGTTGTTTTGTACACCATTTCCTGCTTCTCGTAGCAATACTCAAAATGATCGTCTGTATGTAGCAGTTGGAACTCGAAAGAGAGATATTGCAGCCGACCGCCTTTTACGCACACGTCCGACGTTTAGCAAATCCCTGACGGAGCCAGTCGGTGTTTCTTCTCTGGGGCGCACGCCAATTCACTTTGTTAAACCGGTGGTAAAAATCAGCGGCTAACACTACAGAGATGTTTTACTCATGGCCTTCTACCTGAAATTCGAGAACTCTGAATTTTACATTTTCCAGCAAGTTGGTAGGCCTACAGTAACTCTAGCGCTAGCGCACAGAGCACGAGAAATGGTTGCACTTCTGACGAATGAAACTCCTGACTTCATAACTCCTACACTATGGCCCTTAACAGCCCAGATCTTAATCCTGTCGATTATAAAATATGGGGATGCACGCAGGAAATGGTGTACAAAACGAAGGTTCGTGAGGACCATGATGTTGAAGATCTTCGTAAGCGAAACGTGAAAGCTTGGAACGATATTGAACAGCGAATTTATTGACTATAATAGGCGCACCGCGTGAATGGTGCATGCGACTTCGCGCATGCGTAGAAGCTAAAGGCGGACAGTTTGAGTACAAACTGATATTCTTTTTACATTGCCTGCTATTTAGCTATAATTTTCCAGAATTTCATTGACATTGCTTGAATATTGTTAAAATTATAGCAATTTTTCTAGGGGCTTGGTTTTTTATGCCTCACGGTGTAGTTGAAGTGTATCGGAGCGTGTGTGTGGGTGAGGGAGTGGGGGAGGGGTGTGCGTGATGTTTTTGCTTCAGTATGCTTTATACATATTCGTGTTTATCGGTATTTTTGTGGAACGTTCTGGTATTGATGTCTTTGTGTAAGTTCTGGTTTGTATGTGTCTTTGTTGTCTGTGGTTTTGTCCAACCAGCCATATTGCTTCAGGGCATGACTTGCAGATGTGGCCATGGCTTTGTCTGCAACTTGCAGTTTAATGCAATATTCAGTGCAGTAGACTCTGTCAGTACGAGACCTTTGTAGGCTGTGAATCTTTCATGTTCAGATGAACACTTTGAACAGCCGTGTCAGAGGCTTTCATGAACAGTGAACTCTTGGTCCACATAAATAATGCAAATACAATACAATGCTTTTACGTGGTATTTCCAGTGTCTGCTTTTACACCTATTGTGATTGACAGACAGTGGGGCGGACCTGTTGGCTGTACATAGTGACCAGACAATCGAAATACCAATGTGTCGGGGAGGAGGGGAAAATGGGGGAGAGCGGGCGCCAGGCACACAATGCTACATGGCTAAACTGAACAGTCCCACAGAAGTTGATGTGGAATTAAAATTTTATGGTATTTCCAGCCAAGCTGTTGCACATGGAGCCAACTGATGATCTGTGCCCTAGAATCCTGTGCCATTTTTATTAGATTAGATCAGATTAGATTAGCTTTCTGAATTTCAAATCTAATCATTTCACTCAAAGCTGGTTTCCCATGGATCAATTTTTGCATGAAGTTTGCATTTTCTACAGAAATTGATTAAATTCGATATCTGCCCAAAGCCATTTTCATCTCCATTCTGATGTATATGCATAATTGCATATGCATAGGATGTTCACATATGGGTACAAGTGGACCTTGTATGGTCTTTCTTCAGCTTACTTTACCTATGCCTACATCATACTGGCACTTTTGTCTATAGGCTTTGTAGTGTGGGAACTAAACAATAGTTGCACTGTTGTTTTTTTTGTTGCTACCAGCATCATCCTATACTGTTGTTATTTGTATTTGTTATTATTACTATTATTACTGCAATCACTTTTAATTGTTCACTTTTTCTATAGTTATATTACTGCCGCCACCCCCTCCCCCATATGTCGATTAGACCCTTGTGCAGGATAAGGATAGATTAACAATAGCTCTCTGATGGTCTGTTGTGCTAGTAAATCACTATTATTAATCAGAGTTACATCCTTCTGCTGAGGAAGAAACTCCCACTCAGCAGCATCAGCAGCAGCAGGATCCAGATCGTAATTAATCGGCGCTGTAGCATCTTCTTCTTCTGTCTCCTCACCTCTGTGTTTCATCTGCAGCCGTCATTTCCCTGGCCACGACGTCATCGTTAGGTTAGCTTCAACGACGGCAGATGATGAGAACGGGAGAGATGAGCAGGATTAATTAAGAAACGTTGGCATCGAGCATATTAAGAAAATGCTGGCTTGTGCGCGGAATTACTTGGCAAATGGCCATAGATTTAGAATATGTATCCTGTGATATCTTATTACTCTGTGTGTGTGTGTGTGTGTGTGTGTGTGTGTGTGTGCACTGTGCATGCTTGCATGTGTATGTGTGCTGTATCCTGCATTTGTTTTATTACTGTGTGAATGTGTTCGTGTGCATGTGTTGTATCCTGGAATTTTACATTACTGTTTGTGTGTGTGTGTGTGTGTGTGTGTGTGGTGTGCTGTATCCTGGACTTTCTTATTACTAAGTGTGTGGGGGGATAGGGGTGTGTGTGGTGGTGTGCTACGTATTGTGTGTGCTTGTATGTGTGCGTGCATGCGTGTGTGCGTGCACGCACATGTATACATGTGGCACAATACAGCATGTGTGGATTCAGTCCTGGATCTTGTCTGGTTAATGTGTCAGAGCGAATGGCACTGCTGCTTAGGAGCTTCATCGATTGATACTTGATACAGAAAATAAGAAGCAATGACAAAAGCCGTGGTGGAATAATCAATCGTTATGTATTGAAACAACTCTGCCAGACAAAGCGGAACCCTCGTTATTATTCTGATGGTTTCGACATGCACATCGAAAAATACCAATTGACCCAGAACCATATAATGCACAACATGCAAGATTCTAAGGATTTGAAAGAAACAAAGACTGTGCGCTACATAGATGCAGATGTGAATGAGGACATAACATGACAGAGGACAATAGGCTAGGCATCATATATTCGTACCCATTGCCCTCAAACAGTCTGGCATTAGGAACTGATGATGATGATGATGATGATGATGATGATGATGATGATGATGATGATGATGATGATGATGATGATGACGACGACGACGACGACGACGACGACGACGACGACGACGACGACGTTTCTGTAAAATGAAGTGAGTTGTCTTTTTTTATATCTAACAAGTGCCGACCATCGCTTTTGTAGAATGTTTTCGTATGACTACAGATACATCCATTAACAAAATGCCTTTTTCAAAAGTGTTGATTTAACAAGAGGTAGCAAGAAAGGATATCCTATCATATTATGTCATACCTAAATGCTAGAATTCTAATACCTGAGTGACAGATGGCTAACTTGCCAAGTTCCGACTTGGGTGAGGTTGGGTGAGGGTGAGGTACAACGCTGGGTGTTTCTGAGGTGTTGGTGGCAATCTTGTTGGGGTTGCTGAGGTATTCACTGCCTCAAATGATTTGTGTTGGGTAGGTGCAAATTTGTTTTCAAATGAGTGGCCCTTGAGTTTGGTTGGTTAGGGCGAAGCTTGGTTTTCCTGATGCTTTTTCCAGATTGTTTGTTCTACTGGTTTGAGCAAACCAAGGCGCTGAAGGGTTGTTCTAATACTCTCGCCTACCCCCTCATACCCCTCACACCCCTTCCCCTTCGGTTTGTAGCTGCATATATGGTTTGAATATCTGAACTCACGAGTACAGTACTCCTCACCCAAGGTTCTTCCAATACATGTGTCTATAGATCTTGCTCCTCACCTTTCTAGGTTTCCTAATATTCTGATTGGTAGGCATGACAGACAGACACAGACAGACACAGACAGACAGACAGACATTGTGAGAGAGAGTGAGACAGAAGTGAACAGAAGGTGTAGGTGTGCAGATGTGTGGCACGCTCATAATGACTGGATGAGGCCTGTGTTGGCCTGGCCGGGCTTGGCCTTGCCTGGCCTGCGTGGGCTTCACCGCCTTGACTGCGCACTGGCTCAGTGTTAGGGCATTGATTCTGCCCCTTCCCGCGTCCCTGTGCGTCTGGCTCTGTTTGCCTCGCTCTGTGTGTGTATGTCCGGCTGCACGACAGCTTGCGGCCTGCGGGCCTAAGCTGTGCACAATTTGTGTAGTTATATGGGCTTCGTATGACTGCGCGATTCGGGAAGGATTCAGGATCGAGTGCGTGGAATCTAGAGCCTACGACGGTTCCAATTATTTTTTATGATTGCTGTTGCATTTTTGATATTTCAACACGTGCGGTAAATGTATT
Organism: Lumbricus rubellus; assembly: GCA_945859605.1. Lineage (NCBI taxonomy): Eukaryota > Metazoa > Annelida > Clitellata > Crassiclitellata > Lumbricidae > Lumbricus > Lumbricus rubellus. Next base: position 24,698,744 of record OX243819.1, on the reverse strand, counting down.
TATGTAAATTTATATATAATTAAATATATATATAAGCATATATATAATTATATATATATAATTATGTAATGCATTTTATCTGCTTGCCTGTGTATTTTCTGTCTATTTTATCTTGCTTGCCTGCATATTTTCTGTCTATTTGTTATTTGTTTATTTAATTCGTTCATTTATTTAGCGCAAGCATCGATTGCTTTGTGATGACTCATGAGTCTTGCTCTTGACTCATGAGTCTTGCTCATGACTCTTGCTAGGAGAGAATCTTGAAGCATTCGAGTTTCAAAGTGCAGCAGGTACTTGACCAGAGTTGGTCAGTGTCAAACACATGAGTGCAGTGCATGGAGTTTTAGTGTATGACTAATCTTTGTGCTTTAAGAGTTTTGGTGAGCAATGACTCTATCATTTAGTATCTGGAATTCATGTACCATTTGTATCATGTGCCCTACTGAACTTCGGACGATTTTAGCGATGGGAATTCGTGCATTTAATGAATGGCTTTATTTAGACAGTTGTGGGGGGGTCTCCCGTACAGCAGGTGATTACTTTCATGCATTTCTTTGCGAAATTTTCATATTTTTTTGCCTGATCATGCATTTAGAAATGTTTAATTATCATGTGATGGCAATGTTTAGACATTAAATTGAACGTCATGTGTTCAGTTCAAAAGCCATGAACTGCTTTCTTCTAACTGTATGAATGTTTCGTTTGCATTTTAATTTCTTTGCCTTTTAGATTAGTTTGTGATTCTGAGTTTTGTTTGGCTGTGATTGAAACAGTTCTGGAATGGATGATGATGAAAAATGTTGTTAGGATTTTATTGATTGTGTGCAGCATTTCGGTTCTATGATAAGATCAGAATGGAAATTATGCCTTTGGATTAGATGGGATGAGATTGGCAATTAAATTTCTGATTGCATGCATGCCATTAGATTGTGCACAGTAGGTAGGTCTTGTTTGGAAACGCTGGCTAATAAATCCCGTTTAGGAGGCTAATTTATTCACTGATACTTGGCATTAGACTCAAGTGTTTGTGCTGAATATAGGTCAGTTTCTGTGTGAGGTCAATGTCCAGATTGGTCAAGCCTGGAGGGGAGGTCATTGTTTTTCATAAGAGTAGCAGAACTTGTGGATTGGTTTGTATAAAAAAACAGTGATTTTAGGTATGCAGTTCCTTACAATCTGGCTTGGTGTTTACCAGAAATGGTAAATTAATATTTGATATCTTGGAAATAACTATGTGTTCAGTCGAACTAGATTTTTGACGTATTAATAATTTTTTATGAAGCAGTAAGTGAATGTGTCTAACCTAAATACTTCTGTTCAATGTCTCTGTAATTATACAACCTTTGGTAACCAGGTTTACCCGTATGGGGGTATGGGTCACTGCCTGTTTTGCACAGCCCGTTCGTGGGGTGGGGAGAGGGTAAGAGGCTACTTTGACTGAACAGATGACCAGTTTTGAAGGTTATTTGGCTTGGCATGTAATATGTATGTGTATCAGCTGTGGACTTGACAAATGACAGCAGACAATGGAAATTATTTACTGGTGCCCATCACTGAAAAATGGATGGTGTGTGGGGTGTTGATGATGATATATCTATTATAATAATAATAACCATAGCCACTGGTTTTTTCTCAAATAAATATATAGGTCTTGAACTGCACCATCACATAGCAACCAAAACATGTTCTCATTGACCCAGTTGTTCTTAGAAATCACACAGTCATCTTTGAAACCTGCATTTTCAACCTTTCTTATCATCTTTCATCACTGGTTATCTCTTTAAGACTTTAAGATAAGGTTCTGTTGTTAAGTTTTGTGAAAGGTTCAACAAGAGGGCAATGTGTTTTCTGTGTGTCATAATATTGAGCAATGAGCATATATATATATATATATATATATATATATATAAAAATATAAAAATGATATATATATATAATAAATGGTGAACAACAAGTTGTGTGAGCGTTGCATTCAGAACCAAGTTACACAACAAATGTTATGCAAGTTTATGCAGATGAACAGAGCATGACAACATTGCTAATGCTTTTAAAAACGATGTGCAGATGGTGGCAGTGGAAATGCCAAGTGTTAGTCACCCACCCCACAATACTTTATCATCGCACTGGAAGTGCAGCTGCTGAATAACACGCTTTACAAATGTTCATGTATGCATACAGATTTCCTTCATCATCATCATTACCACAATGTTCATTGTCACTATCTCTGGTACTGACAGGTGAACATTGTTTGTTCACATTGATAAGCAACAGAACTAAAACCTAAATGTTGCATCTTTGAAACATATGTTCCACTTTCCTGATGCTGAAGAATGCATCTGAACCGCTAGTATTGATCTGTTGTATGTCCAGTTCTATTATGCATGTGATGGACATTCATATGAATTTAGTAATCAGCCTAATATAAATTTATGGCTACCTAAAACTTTGTTGTATGGTTTGTAATTATAATGACAATTGTGCTAATTTTTATTGCAGTATCAAAATAACAATAGTAATTCTGGCCTGGAGTTTTTTTACATGCATGCAGTCTGTTAGTCGTTGGGTAAATAGTTGGGAGTGGAAGTTTCCTATAGATGCAAGTTTGTTATCCAGACATAATAACGTATTCAAACAGAATTACATATAATTTGATGTTGATAATCAAAATGAAAATGCCATCAGTGTGGACTTTTATCTTAAAACAACAGGAATTAGGTTTCGATTATTTGATCAAAATATGAATGATTTGTTGCTGTTTCCAATGACTGTCTGCACTTATTTATTCCTAGAAACTTGGCAGTAAAATTGGTACATTGCCTGTACGCTGTGATGTATGTGTTCAAGTATGCGTGTGTGTGTGTGTGTGTGTGTACTTCTGGCATGTAAATTACTTATTATTCCTTCCTTCATTCATTGGGGGGGTCGGGTGGCTTAGAGTATTAGCTTACTGTCCATATACTTCTTTCTAAGCTAAGAAAATTACGTTGCTAGAACTTTGTTTTCATATCTGCTCTTGGCTTTAGATTTGTATTTTTGCTTTGTGTAGACAGTTTTTATGCGACTGTGTAAATTTGTGGTTACACCAGATGTGTTTTAACAGTAGCTGGTTTCATTTAATTTTAGGACAAGGTTGCCAATTCTAAAACTCCAACGCAAGGAAAGGGCGAAAACAGAGCGGCCAAGAGGAAGCTGTATTCACCAGGAAGCAACAGCGAGGATGAAGGTAACTGCGGCCACTTTACGACTAACGGACAATAGTTTGTTTTTGGTGAAGAAAAATAGCAGGGTTTTGAACTCCCGAATGACAGTCTATTGCTTAAACCAGGGGTTCTCAAACTGTGGTACGCGTACCCCTAGGGGTACGCCAGGTGCCGGTAAGGGGTACGCGAAAATTTCCAGGAATATAAGTTTTTCTTTGAGTTTATGGACTTTGTGTCCATTTGCCTTGATTAGCAATGATTTTTAACGTTGCTTCATGTAACAGCATCGTCATTTTTTTTTTCACAACACGTGATTAGATTCACATACTAAGCTTATATTATAGTGCATGTTTATGTTTAGGCCTGTCACTATAAATTTTAAACAAAATAACGTATAATTGGTTAAAAAATCCAAAGCCAGAAATTCTCAGCTCAATAAGGATAGCTGAATTGTTCTTAGTATTAATTTCTGGTCGAGCTTTAAAATTTGTGATTTCCTTCAGCACTTCATATAATTATATATCTGTTTGAAATTAGTTTTTAATCTGTATATTCTTACTGTCAAAAATAAATATGGGATAAATTTGAGTTTGAAATTGACAACTATTAAACCAGGTAATTTTTTATTTTAAACCTTTGCTAGTCAAAGCAAGCACATATCAATAGGTTATAACGCTATAAGTTAGCTCTTTCTTACAGGGATTATAGACCAATTTTCCCTAGGCCTATTTGTTGATATGATTGCATCATTTGCATTATTAAAACTTTGCATATTTTCAATTTTGCTCCCTGTATGTAGGCTATGCGACTCTGATTATAGGCCACATCATACAATGATTAAAAGGACTTTTTAGTTGTCACTGCAATGGAGACTAAGCAATGGCATTTTGTTTCTGATCTGACTTTGCTGGGGGTACACCACCATTCGATTTTTTTACTTGGGGGTACAATAAAAATAAAGTTTGAGAACCCCTGGCTTAAACCATTCGCTGCACTATCGAGCACCCTCCAACTTTTGAACTGAGTGTGGGATCTGTAGGAAATGAAACAAATCAGCACTTACTAATGTGCAGTAATGTTTGTATGCATGTATGAGCACTCGTTATAGCACCCCTTCAAGATATATTTATACTCAGAGGTGCTCCCATTTAAAGCACGGACACTGAATAGGTGTTTCACGCCGAATCGCATGAGCAATTGCTAGCGAGGGACTTGCTCAAGGTCGATGATCACATACACCGTTAAGAACAGAGAGAACACAGATTGACAATGCGCATAAAGCATACGAGCAGCGACGCAGCGTACCCCGAGTCCTTATATAAGCTCTGTGCTATGAGTCATAAGCTCATGGAAATATTGTCCAGGGTAACTGCGGTGTAAAAAACCATTTGTCACAATATTGCGTCAGAACATTACAGTTTGCGTTTGACCATCTTTTCCTCCGAACCACCGTCTTCAGTGATGACTAAGAATACGTTTCTCAGAATTCGTTGCCACGCTTTCCTATTTGCTCTGCAGCTTGTATCGTCGACGTCTTTTTCCCTAGCAACGGCTTTTTCCCTAGCAACAGCAGGGCTCCTCGCGACCGCTTATTACTACGCACGCAATCAGTCAATAAATTTTTCTCGTTGCTCGTGCAAAAACTGTAGACGAAATTTCATTAATTTTCCCATTTTGGTGAGCTGCTCGATAACGAATTGCCGTGTGTCGTTCCCCACGCGCCGCTGCGACAGAACGATATTTAGGGGCAGAATTTCGAAATGCAATATACCCATTCCTTGCATATTTTGACAGACATGCTATTAGTCATGACCGCTGCGGCTGCTGATGATGATGATGATGATGAGAAATATTGAGCTAAATGACAGTTTGCCGTGGATTGGGAACGTGTCAGATTCCAAGCCTCTGTGTTGCTGGTTTGAAACCAGAAATGAAGCAAGTGGTGATGGGTGGTAGAAGGGCGGTAGAATGTGTTGCAAGGGTGAGATGGACAGACAGACTCACGCGTGGACCGCACACACTAGACCTTTGACGTTATGAAATGGTTTCCCACCACCACCTCATGTGCTAGGTGAGGTGGGTTGGGGTGGGGTGGGTGTAGGCACGAATGTCTGGATGACCCTATTATATAGAAGCCCCCACGGTGTAGGGTAGTAGTCTTTTACTGCGGCTTCTCTAAGAAGTCCTTGGTAATGATGTTGTCTGCAATTGCATCCATAGCGTTTAGATGATTGCAGACGTCTCTGTAATCGTTCTGAAATTGGTCAGCCAACGAAATGATACTTTTTGTTCTGTCTAGATGTTGCTGCTTTCTCTGTCTCTCTCTGTCTCTCTCTGTCTGTCTGTCTGTCTCTGTCTCTCTCTCTCTCTCTGTCTCTCTCTCTCTCTCTCTCTCTCTCTCATTCTATCTCTGCCTGTCTGTCTGTCTTCTCATCTGTCTGTCTTTCTTTCTATCTGTCTGTCTTTCTATCTCCTACTCTATCTCTCTCTTCTGCATTGTCCCTCTTTCTGTGTCCATCTGTGTGCTTTCTGCTCCTGAATTGATTCATCTCTGCACGATGTTTACCCCACCATTATTTTACCCCTCCATATGTTTCCCTTCCACTCTTCCTGGTAGGCCACGGATGATGATGACTATGACCCTGAATGTAAAAATCAGCTGGCAGCTCTGCTATTGATGTCCAGTATGGGTGCTCCAGTTAAAGGATGCTTGACAGTAACGCCCCTCTGGCTTCTTCGACCACCTCCCACCCCCGGTTACCCATTTCTCTCACTCTTCACTCGTCTCCTTCTTCACGACTCTCCTCTGTCTTGACTCACTTCTGAGACGACTACAGTCACCCACCAGATGGCACGACATCATTCAGCTCTTAACAGTTTCACATCACGATAGACGACAACGATGATGAGGATAGACAACGACGATGACGATGATGACGACGACGACGACGATGACGACGACAACAATGATGATGACGACACTTCTCATATTCTCCATGCAATCGCATTCTCCTCCGCTTGGAAATTCTCCTCCATTCACTGAATCGCGCTTCACAGGGACAGACAGAACAATCGGAAATTCTCGAACCGAAATGGTTAATTAATGAGAGCAGAGGACGATGGGGATGAGTCACTGTTTGTATTATGTTCTTCTTCTTACGTACAGTGCTTGCAGCAGCAGCAGTGGGAGGGAGGAGTAGGAGGAGGAGGAGGAGGAGGAGGAGGACGGCTGTTTCTGATTTGCAATACATGTTTTTTTGTGTTGCGTGTCTAGATAAGAAAGGAACACCGAAGAGGAGGCGGGATTCCCTGGCCGGGGAGCTGTCCCCCACTGGGGGAATGCCGAAGCCCAAGACGCCTGTCTCCGCAGCTCGACTGACTGTTCCTCTGTCGGAGCGCCAGCAGATGGCATTGCTGATGCAGATGACGGCAGACAAGTCGAATCAGCCTAGCAACGGTAAGTGCGGAGGCAGAGGCTGCGGATGCGGCCAGCGCACTTTCTCATCATGCAACCGATCATTAATCGCGCCTGATTGATGATTGCACATCGTCCATGATCTTGGGTGCGAAGGGGCGCGATGGTGCAGTGGGTATGTTCATTGCATTGCAGTTGGAGGGTTGCAGGTTTGAATCTACCTCAATTCGCCGTGTAGGGACCTTGGGCAAGTCCTTCACTCGCAATTGCTCAGCGTTTAGGCGTGAAACTCCGATGCAGTGTCCGCGCTGCAGTCGGGAGCGCCTCTGAGTAGGGAGGTTGAAGGGGCGCTATAACAAGTGCACATACAGACAAACATCCAGTTGCAAGAGAATTGATTGAAGGTGCCATTTATGCATTTGAATATGGGGGGGGGGGGGTCCGTTTGATGTTGAAGAATTAAAAGTTGTGATGCTATGATATTTTCCATGTCTCTGCTTAGCACTTTTGATCTTTGACCTTTAGAACATCCTAGGCTTCTTGACCTTTAGAACATCCTAAGCTTATTGACCTTTAGAACATCCTAAGCTTATTTCAGTTTCGGTCATATGCTTGCAAGAATATTGTGATGAATAAGAGCTAAAATTTACTACATATGTTGATAGAAACAGTGAATGCGTATTCTCGGTGGTTCCTAACAGGCGCTGTCGGAATACTGACATGCTTTACTTGCGAAATAAATTTTCCTTTGTGCCAGTACATCAATTGTGCAAGAGTATCGTGTGTTTCGTTTTCAGATCCAGTCGTGCATTATACTGCAGCCCCAGTGTCGCCCCATTCGGTGCAGAAGAAAACCCCATCCGACCGCAAGGTGAACAAAAGGAACGAGCGGGGAGAGACGCCCCTCCACCTGGCGGCGATTCGAGGTGACGTAAAAGCGACGAAGAAGCTGATCAAAACAGGAGTCGATGTCAACATTAAGGACTACGCAGGTGCGATGCCATTTCATCGTTTTTCTCTTGCACTCATTGGCTGCTCTTCTTAACTAGAAGTTCTTGTTTTCGGCTTGTTGGAACTTGTGTTATTTACTGTGTAAGAGTAGGATTTCGTGTATTTTTCTCTCATTTTCAAATCAAATCTTCAAATCTTTGTTGAAACCTTTGCCGTTACATGTCGGAAAGAATGTACACAACAAAATAACGTTGAGATGAGCAAGATGACAGCATGCTCAGTAGCTCATCTGAGCATGAAGTCTTCTGTTTACCAACTCTGCTGGCTGGCACCAATCATCTGTTTCACATCAACAGTGGTTTGGTAGTATATATCGTTCTGTATAATTCACTGTTCCCTTGTCACAAGTAACCTTGGATGTCATCTGTAAATACCGACTTCTGTGACTTTGTCTGCATTCGACAGAACTTTATTTATGTGGTCTTTGCTGGCCTCAGTATTCCAATCTGTGTGTGACAGACTCAATTACTTATCTTGCTTCCTCTTAATTTACGTAACTTAAGTGAAAATCTGTGAACTTCAAGAAAAGAAACAATCCTCAGTTTCAGTTCTCTTGAGCAAAGGATGAAGGTCTCACAAGCAACCGACTTAGAGGCTCACCAACAATGGGAAACCTTCTGTGCTGCGTGGTGGTGGATGATAATGTGGCCAAAGAGACGTCAAGGATACCGTGTGCAGCTGATCGGAGAGAGATACCTGCGACCAGAAATATAGATTAGATGAGGCGGAGATACACAAGGATCTCGGATAAGGTGGTGGATGGCAAATCCCAAAAGGCAACTTCACACCGGAGTGTCATGCTGAATGCGCTGAGGTTTACGTAGACTAAACAGTGCAGCGTCTCGTATGTGGTGGACAGTGGGTGGAGATGCGGTCAAATTTTAAGACGTCACCGGCGATCAGATGAGTAGATGCATTTAGAACAGAAGATGAGCAGATGTATTTAGAACGGAAGATGAGCAGATGTATTTAGAACAGAAGATGAGCAGATGCATTTAGAACGGAAGATGAGCAGATGCATTTAGAACGGAAGATGAGCAGATGCATTTAGAACGGAAGATGAGCAGATGCATTTAGAACGGAAGATGAGCAGATGCATTTAGAACGGAAGATGAGCAGATGCATTTAGAACGGAAGATGAGCAGATGCATTTAGAACGGAAGATGAGCAGATGCATTCAGAACGGAAGATGAGCAGATGCATTCAGAACGGAAGATGAGCAGATGCATTCAGAACGGAAGATGAGCAGATGCATTTAGAACGGAAGATGAGCAGATGCATTCAGAACGGAAGATGAGCAGATGCATTTAGAACGGAAGATGAGCAGATGCATTTAGAACGGAAGATGAGCAGATGCATTTAGAACGGAAGATGAGCAGATGCATTTAGAACGGAAGATGAGCAGATGCATTCAGAACGGAAGATGAGCAGATGCATTCAGAACGGAAGATGAGCAGATGCATTTAGAACGGAAGATGAGCAGATGCATTTAGAACGGAAGATGAGCAGATGCATTTAGAACGGAAGATGAGCAGATGCATTTAGAACGGAAGATGAGCAGATGCATTCAGAACGGAAGATGAGCAGATGCATTCAGAACGGAAGATGAGCAGATGCATTCAGAACGGAAGATGAGCAGATGCATTCAGAACGGAAGATGAGCAGATGCATTTAGAACGGAAGATGAGCAGATGCATTTAGAACGGAAGATGAGCAGATGCATTTAGAACGGAAGATGAGCAGATGCATTTAGAACGGACTGCAGTTTCGACGTATTATAGGATTATCCAAATCCAGAGAAAGCAGCATTGCCTTAGCAAGTGTGGCAATAATAATTATCGAGTGTCAATCATAGACGTGATGTGCCTGGCTTTAACCCTTTAATGCCGAGATGGTAGTAAATGGTATGGGATATCCTATATACCCTCCGACATTAAAGGGTTAAAATCATTCCTTCGGAGTGCTGATATTATTAGCACTTTCCACGTCACTGGTTATACCACGCTGGTAGTCGGATGGATCTTCACGAGATCGTTGTGCTATATGGCATCACCTGGTTCCATCCGTACGACGTACGTGCGTGTGTCTGAGCGCAGTTTATTCACCGGATGTGCAGCGCGGCTGTTGCAGCAGCACAGTCTGGTAGCACGTAGTAGCACTTTCCATGCTGCTCGCGCGTAGCATTCTGCTAGCACTTTATGGTCGTCATCGGCAATGCTGATTTATGGTAATATCCGGTGTCCTCTGCAGCTCCGAGCATAATGTGCCCATCAGAAATGCTGTTTTGATGGTTTCATGTTTCACCGCATCTCTGCCTGCGCGCTTATTAAAAGCGCCTTGCTGTCCGTGACATGACGTCGGGTGACACGGAGCCTGGATGGAAACCGGAGTGGCGGTGGGGGGAGGGTCGGTAATTTGGTCCAGAGATGGCGCTGCCGTGGCTCTGTGTCATTGCACCTGTTGTCAGAATTTCTGCGAATGTGCCTCAAGTTATATCGCGCTTCCTCGATAGCTCAGAATATCTGCCATGTTTCTTGTTCGCTGGTCTTGTCCTTGTCTTGCTGTTGCGGCACCAGGAGAGAATATCAGTGTGCGGCTGCTGTTGGCACAACCCACGTGGAAATAAACATGGCCGGGTGCTACCCGAGCGTTTTGTTTAAGTGTCCCTTAACAATCGTTACGTTACGCGTTGTCGTCCGCCCTTTCGAAGTCGTCACGTAATTTATGTTGTACGTGTGAAATTTGCGTCTGGCCATGTAAATTATTCTTTTGAGTATACGCCCTAAAAATGAAATCGTTGCAATTAGATATTATTGCAATTACTGTTAAATAATTACAGTAGCGAATTTATTCCGAAACAGTGAAGTATAAATGTCCAAACACGCACGCACACAGTGTAAAGACGTTCTCATGTTTTAATTACATTATTTTTAGTTGTATTTATTTTTTTCCTGCCATTTTTATGCAGCCTGCCTTTATTGGTCATTAGTCAGCGGCGGAAAGCAGTCCTTGCCATTGGCTGTTGTCTGGTGTGTAACAGTTAGTCATGCAACTGTAATATGTCATGTATGTTGTAATATGTCATGTGTGTTTGTAATATGTCATGTGTGTGTAATATGTCATGTGTGTTGTAATATGTCATGTGTGTTTGTAATATGTCATGTGTGTGTGTAATATGTCGTGTGTGTTGTAATATGTCATGTATGTTGTAATATGCCCTGTGTGTTGTAATATGTCATGTATGTGTAATATGTCATGTGTGTGTGTGAATTGTCATGCAACTGTAATATGTCATGTGTGTGTGTGAATTGTCATGCAACTGTAATATGTCATGTGTGTTGTAATATGTCATGTGTGTTGTAATATGTCATGTGTGTGTGTGAATATTTGGTGTGTGTGTGTGTGTGTGAATATGTCATGTGTGTTGTAATATGTCATGTGTGTTGTAATATGTCATGTGTGTTGTAATATGTCATGTGTGTTGTAATATGTCATGTGTGTTGTAATATGTCATGTATGTTGTAATATGTCATGTGTGTTGTAATATGTCATGTGTGTTGTAATATGTCATGTGTGTTGTAATATGTCATGTGTGTGTGTGTGTGAATATGTCATGTGTGTGTGGATTGTCGTCGCAGGTTGGACACCACTGCACGAAGCGTGCAACCACGGCTTTATGGACATCGCAAAGCAGCTGCTCAAAGCCGGTGCCAACGTCAACGCGCAGGGTCTTGACAACGACCTTCCGCTGCACGACGCGGCCATCAATGGACATGCGAAGGTATCGACTGTCTTACTTACTCGTCAATCTTATATTTCAACGTAATTGCTTCTTTTCGGCTTTTTTCTATACGTTCGAAGATTTGTTTTTGCATTTTCTTTAAAAGAATAAATATTCTTTGCTATTGTTTTGGTCTCCTGTTTGGCATGCTTGCTGCTCCTTAGTCTGAGATATTCCTCAGCTGAAATGCAGCAAAGAACAATACCAGTTATCTGGGTCAATGATGAATTGACAGCACGCTGCTGCGGTGCTGCATTGAATTTGAGAAACGCACCGAGCGACCTTTAACACGACGCGGTTTTTGCTATCCATTGTAATTTGATGTCTGTTATAACTTCAGCTGGTGGAACTGCTGCTGAGACACGGCGCCAACCCTCTGCTGCAGAACCGCAAGGGTAAATCGCCGATAGATGTCGCCACGAACAAGGAGATCATAAAGCTGATGCGGAGCGAGATCGTGGCGTCGAGCAGCAGCTGCAGCAGCAGCAACAGCATCGCAGACGTCCGGTCACCGACGTCGCCCGAAAGCAACATGTCGGAACGAGAGGACGTCGACCACCACCATCACAAGCTGATCGATTCAAACAATGGTTCGTTCCATTGTCTCCATCGGAATAATCGTCTTTGTCTGCTAGTAATGGGCTGTAGCTGCTGCTGTGTTCAAATAGTTTGCGTGTGGTTCTCTATTTCGAATGACCCTCCCAGGGAATGTGAAGTCGTGATTTAGGGCTTGTTTGTTTGTGGTCTTCTTGTGATTACCACCTTCTCAGAATGCAGGTCCTCAGAAGCTTGCGGTTGTGGAGAATCTGTTGGCTAAATAAGAAGAGCAGAGACTGCAGTCTGGACGGTGAACAGCCTTTAGTTATGGGCGTCACTATGCTATGCGCCGAAGTTTGGACCTAGTCTCTTAAGGGCATTGAGTTCAAAGTAGGGTTTCTGTGGTCTGGGTGGCTACTGGCCTCTGTTGATTCAGTTATTTGCTCTTTTTTATTAAATTCTTTGAAATGATGGTGTTTGAAGACTTCAGTTGTTGAGCCCCAGCTGTTGGATATCTGTGAAGATTGTTTACTACTTGTTTAAAAAAATTAACGTATAAATTTTTTAGTGATTGCCTACGCAGCAAGACAAGGTAAGGTAATTGCACAGTTGGCGTAACATTGTTGTGCACTGGAGTGAGGTTATGGACAAACAAGGTTATGGTTGTTAAAGAGTTAAGGAGTGACATCATTGTATATTAAAGAGTTACCTATTAGTCTCCGTAATGAACTTCTCTGTCTTTCTTTGCCCCTTTTCCTCAAGCGTTTGAAAACTATTCTCTTTGATTGTGGTTTGGTATCAGGTCGAGCGCCTCTGAGGAGTTCTCTTGAAGGGGGTGCTATATAAATGTACAATTACAATTACAAGGAGTGCATTGTGTTGACTGAATTCTTGCAGATGTCGGTTTGCTGGCCGTCAGACACAGTTCCCCTCCGCTACCCGTGAGACGATGGGACCCGGAATCCCTCGACCATTCATCCAACAGCTGGAGCAGCACGGGCGTCTCGCTCACCAGCTCCCCTGGCAACGCCTGTCTCCCGATCGGCTGCTCACCGTCCCGCTCTCGGATGGACGTCCAGCATCCGCAGGGGGCGAGTGCCGTGACCACGAGGCTCAGCCCTCAGCTCCTCCACACATCGGCAACATCCCAGGCGGCGTTTACATCCACCGCGCTCCAACCTTCGTCGCTGTCGTCATCGTCGTCGTCGTCGACTGGCATCTCGAAAAAAGTGCACGTATCGCACTACATGGACCGTTCGTCGTCGTCGCCGCGTCTTACTCTCAAGTTTCACCACATCAAGCAGAAAGACGGCAACAACAAGCACACAACGAAGAACGTGTCGGAGAATTCGAAGCCGGCCGGCGGCAGCTACAGTTCCTACCGCGTGTCGCTCGGCACGACCGACCGACCCGCCACGGAATGCGCTCGACCGCTCGCTTCGCCGTCTGAGAACGCCGAGAAGCACAAGAGCTGCGATCAAAACGGAACGTCTGCGCTGTCTGGAGCGGTTCTGGCCGAAGTGAAAGCTCTTTGGAACGGAGGAGGCAGCTTGGGACTGCGAGGCGATACGACGACGGCGGAGAACGTGGACCAAACAAAGAACAGCGAGAACGTCGTAGCGAAGTCGATAGCGGATGGTGGGTCGGAATCGAGCGACAAGTCAAAGTCGTTCTCCAACCAGTTTGAGGACATAAGCGACGCGGAGGACGACCGGCCGTCGAAACCGCTCGACATGGGATCGGCCGCGAAGATCTTCAGCCTCTCGCAGCTCTCACACATTCCTTCAGTTTCGGCCGTGTACCAGTGCCATCCGAACTCTGGTGCCCTGTTCTACGACGGCGCCGGCGGCACGGCTTCGATTTCATCGCTGCCTCTGCTGTCGGGGTTGAGCTGGAGCAACATTGGATATGGGAGCTACGGGGGCGTAGGCGGGGGCTCGGCTGGGACCCAGTTTCCTCTGCCGATCGGCGCCGACAAGAGCCAGGCCCGGCAGGCGGCGACGACTGATGCCTCGGTCTTTCCGTGGGGGCAGGGAAACGTTCCGGTGAAGGGGGGTATGGCGTCGATGAAGGCCATGGTTCCACTCAGCATCGACACGGATGTTGCTCAGTCGCCGCAGGTCTACGGCGGGTGCTCCTCGGATAAACCCGATTCCAAAGTCACCTCTTCGGACCTTCTGATCTCACTACCGCCATCGTCGTCATCGTCCGGTGGCGGCTCGGCGTTACGGCCGAGCGGCGAACAGGCAGCGGAGAGTCACGCCTCCGGAGACTTGAAATTCTTCATCAAAAAGGAGGCGCAGCTGAGCGACGGCAGCAGCCAACGTCTGGAGCACGCTCAGAGCTACTTCGCGTTCCCGGCCGCGTATCCCGAGAAACTGGACGCGGAAAAGAAGCCGAAAGTGAGTCCGTGCGGCGAGTCGCTCGCTGCGATGGAAACGAAAACACCATTTGCATCGTCCGGAGACAACTCCGACGGACACAAGCGAGAAATCGTTGCCGACATCAAACCTGCTGTACTTGATTCGACCGCGGAGGCGAGCGCGACCGCAAAATCCGAGGAGACGGTCGCTCATCGACTCGACGAGCAATCAAGGATGATGGAGCGAGAGCCAACGGATAAAACTGTTGCCGGTCCGGTTGCTGAGGATGGCGTCGTGTCAACGGAGGATGGAGGACTGGACGTGGACGGCAGGAGCGACGTTCTCAAGGACGGCAGGGTCGGCGGCGGCATTCGATCGACCTCCGACATTGGCAGGATGGTTCCATCATCCGTTGGCGGCGGCGTCTGTGCTGAACTGCTGGATAGTCAGCAGCTGGAGAACGCCGGTTCTTCGGTTCTGAGAGTTCCACCGTTGAAGATCATAATTCCGTCGAAGAACGGTGCCATCGTTGACAAGGACGTTCTCACCGCGAAGACGCTGCCTTCGAAGCTGAACCTACCGTACATCGTCAACGTTACCCAGAATTCAACGGTCGAACAGTCGTGTGGCGGCGGCGCTGCGGTTGATTCGCTGCCGGGAAAGGACGGCGGCGCCAGTCCACCGGAGGCGGCCACTGCGGCGGACTCCGCGATGGGAACCGAGAGCGGTCAGACGGACTCGAAGGACTGGAACCAGACGCGAAAACGAAAGTTCAAGACGTCGTGTAAGGTATGAACGTAGGACCTGCTGTGAGGCCATTTGTTTATCTGTGTACATGTGCGTGCGTAATGTGATTGTAATGTATGTTTTTTAAATGTTGATAGTATTTATGTGTGTGTGTTAACTGATTCTGGAAGGTTCTTTACTCTGAAATCAGATGTTTTTCTCTGCTTTGCATATTCATGAACACTTAGTGCTACTGGAGAACGAAGGAGGGCTGGAAATGGATGATTGGAATGTCAAAGGACAGGAGTGTAATGCAACTGTTTATCTTGTGATGCACGATGGTTCCAACGGATCTGAATGTGTCTTCAGCTTAGCATCTGATTTTGCACGGCTGAATATGTTGATGGCTTGAATGGGTTTGTAGCATGTTGAAAGGTTTTGCATCGTTTCTGGCGTGGAGTGTTTGGGTTTCGGTGTTGGATTCTGGCCACCCACGCACTCACGCACTCACTCACTCACTCACTCATCAGTCGTACTGTAATCACTGCCGGCAGATGTAGTTGATGCATGTTGTAATGTAATTATAACATTGTGGTTTGCTACTTTGCATTGTGTTGTGACATATTGAGTGGTTGAAGTGCACTTCAGAGATGAAATTTGAAGGTAACAATGGAGATCGATCTGGCATTTCTATATGACATGATTATGATGATGATGATGATCACGACGACGATGATGACCAGAAAGATATTTTTGTCAGTTAGTCACATGACGATGACAAGAAAGATGATGATGACTACAATGAAGATGATGATAGTGATGATGACTACACTGATGATTGTGATGATGATGACTAAAATTAAGATGATGATAGTGATGACTACAATGAAGATGATGATGTTGATGATGACCACAATGACGATGGTGATGATGATGACTAAAATGAAGGTGATGACGAGAAAACACCAACAACAGGTTGTAAGCGATGGCAGTTATACATACGTAGAATCTGTTTTTCCAGGGTCTTGGAAAGGAGAAGGAACGAGATGGAGAGACCGTCGTCCAGGAGACAACATCGAGCGTCGACAGCAAGGACTTCGTCGTCACGGGAACGAAGGGCAGCTGCAGCAGCAAGGAATCGTCGTCGGGTGACTGCAAGTCCGACGAGGGCGCCACCTCTTCGCAGAAGACCGAGGCTACGACGAAGGACCACCGTCAACCGGGTCTGGTCTCGACGGTGGTGACGACGACTACGACGGCGACTACGACTACGACCTCAGGGATGGAACGTCGGTTGACACGATCGGCCGTCAGGTCTCAGCAGCAGAAGACGTCGGGACAGCAGCGCGAGAAACACACGAACATTGCCACTGAAGTCACGCCTGGTAAACAACCAGTACACTTGCCTTTTATTTGTACAAGCAGAGTATAGCTATGGGGTGCGGTGGTGTAGTGGTGGCGTCGTTGCCTTGGAGCCAGAAGGTTCGAGGTTCGAATCCACCTCGCCGCATAAGGGCCTTGGGCAAGTCCTTCACTCACAATTGCTCAGCGCTTCGGAGTGAAACTCCGATGCAGTGTCCGCTCTGCATTCTGGAGCACCTCTGAGTAGGGAGAGCTTGAGGGGGCACTATAACAAGTGCACATACAAACAAAAATAGCTAGAGTATCCTATTAAAGCAGAAATGAGTCCAATTCTACCACCTAATTTCTGTCTTTTATTTTAAAATTATATATGTTAGTCGCAATGCTTTGGTTTGTCCCATCATTTGAAACGACCTTTCTCCGACCTTTCTTAAGTGCCAAAATAAATGACTTTTGCTTCCTCACCAGTCTCTCGTTCTTTAAAGGTATTTTTTATCTTCCCCCTCCTTGAGTTTCCATGCTGAGACCGCCTCTCAATTGTCATTCTACTGTTTACAACACGTGATTTACAAATCTATAGATGCGATGCCGGGTGATATGAAATGCTGTATGCGTTGGCAGATATTTAAGCAACTTAACCCTCAGAATGCTGAATGGTTGGTATGAAAAGCAAATGAGTTCTTTTGCTATCAAAAGCCATTTCAGTGAAGCAGTTTGCAAAAGCAAGTTTATCCTAAGAAGTTATTTTCTTGAGAAATTTTTGATCTAATTTGCCCCATTTTGCTATAACCTCATCAGAAATAACTTCGTTTTGAACTTTTCAAATCAGTGAAGAATTTTATTAACGGTTGAGTTTCATTGAATTTGTTTTCAGTCAAGATGGACAACATTAGTCACCACCTGGCAGCAGAGAAAGACTCACGCGAGACGCACGCTGAACTGGGAGCTGGAAGCAAGAACGCAAGTGGCGAAGGAATGGAGGAGGATATGATGTACTGCCCACGCAAGCACAAGGCCAAACATCGAGCATTGCAGGAGCAGGTCCCCGTTGAATCTCACGTTCCCATCGCACCTCCACAGACGTTCAAAAAACCGACCAACCCGTACGAAATCTACATGGGATTCAAGAAAAAGGTCCGCTCCTCCTTCTCAGTTCGGATTAATAAATTTTTTTCTCTGTTTTTGCGGAATTGGGTGATTTTGAGAATTGTCTTGCGTTACGGTTCTGGCAGAATTTAGTTTTCTATTTCTGGCAGAATTTAGTTTTCTATTTCTGGTAGAATTTAGTTTTCTATTTCTGGCAGAATTTAGTTTTCTATTTCTGGCAGAATTTAGTTTTCTAATTCTGGCAGAATTTAGTTTTCTATTTCTGGCAGAATTTAGTTTTCTAGTGTCCCTGCACTAGTCTTTGTGCTGGTGTCCTTGCACATATTCTTGCCTATTGGACTCTGACTTGTTGGTCACCGTGTGTAAGGCAGGCAGTCTCTTTTGTACGAGAAAAAATACAGATTCTTCTAAAATACAAGCATAAAAATAGACCAGGACTACATAACGCTAAATATCTCGACAGTCGTAGCAGTAGATAAGGTTCAGGATTTATCATGACTTCGGATTTTGATCCGGATTTCTATTGTGAGAGAATGGTTTTTGATTTTTGTCCTCAGTTAGAACTAATGATTGATTTGTTCATTGGTTTTCATCTGACTGTGATGTTAATTAACATCATCAGGTAGCAGAACGTAAGAGTCGTCTGAGCACGGTACTTCCCAAACTGCCTGCAACGTACGTGAACTTCATGTCAGCTCGATGTGACTACAACCTACACAAGGATCGGGCGAAACAGGACGCATTGAAGGTATGTTTCAACCATTTCTTCAGCTTTTGTCACTAATTATTAGTATGTCACATATGTACCGGTGTTTACAAAGCTTGCAGTAGTACATCTACAGATGGCTGTGCCTTGATTGTGCCAACTCTGTGTTTGCAGGCATATCAGATCTTAAAGTTAATAGTTAATAGGCTTTAATGCATCTAAAATTCTTTGACTTATGTAGACTTTACTTGTTGCAGTACAAATCTGCATAAGGGGTCATTGCATAATTACGTAACGCTGAAAATGACCGTTTTTGACCCACCCACCCACCCTGTAACGCTTCGTAACGCTTCCCTTCACCCACCCACCCACCCTACCCAGCGTTACGTAACGATTGTTACGAAAAATCAGTTGAGATTTAGGTCTATTATTGGCCTATATGCAAATTCGTATTTAGGCTATAATTCATATTTTCATAGCGAATTTAATATATATAGTATGTGAATTATAATTTGACGATAAACTAGGTTTAAAATATACAGAATGTTTTATTTAAATAAATGACAGTTAGCCTATGCCTGAGCTGCAATTTCTTTATTTTTTACCTCAAGTCTCAAGAATATAGGCCTAGCCTAAGTTTACGCAGTGCTAAAAAGTTTCACGGACAGAATTGCTCATTTATAATTAATCAAAATTAAGATGAACTAATTATCTGCTCCGTCTGGATAGGCTACTTCGTAAATTGTTGATAGAAATATTGATGATTTCTGTTGAGCATGATTTTAAAATGTTTGAGATTCGGTCCACATGCAGTCCACTAAGTGAAATATGCTTCAAAGCGGTTCGAATCTTCTATGTCAGGAATCAAAGGGGAATAGGCCTACTTTGTTCCGTTTTTTTTAAATTACCGGTAGGCTATCACAGATCCAAACAATTCGAACAGCGGTTTACAGTTTGCACAAACGAAAGCAAAGATAATTATGTTGACCAGACATGTGACCGATGTCTTCTGCCGTATCTACTTCAAATAAATAGACCTACTTCGGTTACGTTTTAAATCAATGCCACGAAATTTAAACTTCGATCACATGTTCTGAAGTACCATTCGATGGTAATTTAAAATTCATTAATAATTTTTTCAAGGCGTTACGTAACGTTCAGCTCCCCCCACCCACCCCCATAACGTTTCGTAACGTTTTCAATGACCCCACCCACCCACCCTCGAGCGTTACGTAATTATGCAATGACCCCTAATGGTTTTGTTATCTGGTTGCAGATGGCAATGCCAAGCGATTTACCGGACGCGATGAAGTCGCTGTTTGAAGCGCAGGAACAGAAGCGATATCAACTTCGAATGCAGCATATCAAAGAAAGGGTGAGAAGAACACCGATTAATTACTCTCATCGACAGAATTCATATACAGATTTTGTGGATAATTATCATTAAGCGTGCTTTATGTGTCTTTTGCCATATGTCATCAAATCCATCATAGACTTTTATTTATAACTCTCAGCAATCTAACATGAGAGCTAATAAATTTAGAGCTGCAACTTTTAATGGTGTCCACTGTAATGTGGTCATTTCTAAGTAATGTCGTAAGAGATTAGTTAGATGTGTGCTGTATATAAAGCCCATATATACGAATCGGTGTAATGGTTTAGATCTTCGTTTATTGACTAAATAGCTGTCCCACCACATCACAGGCTACATGAAAATAGCATTGCTACATCGTTATTCTCATAAGAAAGGTTTATTTGCTATTTTCTATATATGAAACTCTTGATATATTGCTTCTGTCAATGTGTTTCGTGAACTTAGAAAACGTCTTTGTCACAATCATCTGTCAATTGCATCCTTGGCAGTTTCGCAGTGACGATGCTCAGTACACGACTTCTTTTTCTAAGCTTCCTGACTTATGACGGCTCTTCTTGTGTTTTTTAGGAGCGGCTAGTTCTAATGGCTGAGCAGGAAACGCTTAGAGTGCAGGGCCGGGCAGCACGAGCGATGGTCGGCCATGGTGCGGCGCTCAGCGCTTCGGCGCTTCTGTGCGCGGAGGAGGTTCACTGCCGCCTTGACTTCGACCAAGAGGAGAAGGATCAACGGTCACGCTACAACGGACGCCAGCTGAAGTCATGGATGGACGAAGTTCAGGAAAAGTTTACGAACATGAAGGTGAATAATTTTTTTGCGCGTTGTCGACTAGAATTTGGTTCCAACGAGTGAAGTGATTGGACTTTTTATATACACGATCCTTACAGATGTGAACGATATCTGGTTTGACGTTGACATAGGCAGAATGAATGGTATTTAGGCGTGCTTGGCTTAGTGACCGATTTAGTGGTGGAATGTCGACCCAATTGATGGAGTATTGATGTTGATCCTAGTAAATAGCGGGTTTGGTGAGGAGAATAGATTTTGTAATTGTTTTCTGTGTTTATCATAGAAAGGACACTCCTCAATCAAACAATTTTTTTATAACAGGGATTATATTTAGCTAATCTGACCTAGCCCTTACTATAACAATAATAATATTTTAATTTTTTAATAATAATAATAACATTCTGCATGTTTCCTTGGGTAGCTTAGCTCACCTTGGTTTGCTTTGCACATTAAATGAGATGATGCTCTGTGACCTTCACCTTGGCGAGATGATCTGACCTTAGCCTTGTCTTACGTTTCCGTTGTCTTAAGTTTCCGTTGTTGTTCGAACGTAGATGGAGCTGCTTTCACGACATCACCTCGAGGCCGACATCCTCCACTCGGTGCAGAAGCTCGACTGGGAGTGGAAGCTGAAGGAGGTCGGTGAGTGCGACTACCACTCGACGCCCACCATCGATGAATCGCACGTAACCATGGTGACCGTCAGCGACAACCTTGACCTGCCCGGAACGTAGAGCCGCCGCTCCTCCATCCTCAGTCGTCTTGTCCTCGCCTCCTCATCGTCTCCATTCCATTCCAGGGCCCGCACCGTCGTCGTATCCGGATGGTCGGCGCCTCCAAGCGCTGGTGCGGAGCCAGCCGCTGTCGTCGCCACCTCATCTACATCGTCGTCATCTACGTCGTCATTGTCTCATATCTGCGGGAACTTTTTCGTCTGTGATTTTGTCGGGACGCCGGCGGACGCTCCTGAGCAACAGTTGTCTCGCACGGTCGGTCGGTCGGTGCGAGCGCGTCGGCGACGTTAGTGTCGTCGGATAATTTTCTGTTCAGGAGATCTAGGTTTTTCAAATATAAACCGCTGTTTTTAGAACCTGTGTGTGTGCGCGTGCGTGCGTGCGTGTGTGTTTCCAGCTCTCATTCAGGTGCTGGCGTAAAATTCGTAGATCCCTTCTTCCCACGATTCACCCAGTTTATTGTTGTTCAACAACGGTAACAATAGCGACCACGTTAACATGAAAATCATCTTACTGTTGTCGTTGTTTGTTATGTATTATTTTCATTATTATTATTACTACTACTGTATAACTATTATTATTATTATTGTTGTTCTCACGTTATGACCTGTATTATTATTACTATTTTCATTATTATTATTATTATTATTATTATTATTGTCGTGTTATGATTATTATCGAAACTGTTGTCGTCGTTGTTACTGATTTGTGTTCAATGGAGCTGCTTTGTTTGCGCCGGAACGATGATGATGATGATGGGCTTAGGTAACGTGAGACCTCGAAATCAGCTGCAGATGTGCGGCTCTATTACCTGTCGTCTTAGATTCATGGGGATGAAATTCACATTCAGGTCATGACTGTATTTGTCTAATATTAACTAGATAATTGACTTCTGATGTTGTCTACTGCTAGCTCCGTTGAAATCTTCAGCCAAGGAAAAAATGTTGAGCTGTCGTAAAACTTGCGTACGTTGCGTGCCTGCTTGCGATCTTCTGGCTTGCGATGACCTTTCTTCACTGTGATTGACATGGTTAATCATGATCACACTTTATCAACTTTTGCACATGCACAACTGATGGCACTGTTATGGTCGTGTATACTTTGTGGAAATACTGCGGAAAGAAATAAAAATACGGCATTTTGTTACTTCAGATTGTCCCTGATTTTCAAGTTCATCTATCGTGAAGGTCATACCTAGTTGTTAGGGATATCTATTAAAATAGTTAGTTCACATTATTGAAATTAGTTTTTTTATTGAAATCAGATTAATTATGAAGATCGATGTTTGTGCTTAAATCATCGGATCATGTTGTGATGTTGGCTGATGGATAATGAGAGGTTAAGTTGCTCAAAAATTAGTGCTAATTTCAAATTTTTTGTGAATTTAACGATGTTGATGATCATATAATTATGACAGAACTGTGAACTTAAAAAAAAAATGTTGTGAATAAACGTACCAGTTGGTGCTTTCGGTGTCCCTCAGCACAGCTTGGATTGCAGCTAGATGTGGATTGGGTGGTTATTTTTACCATCTATGCTTACTTTTTGCCTTGAGCTTTTAACAACGCTTCTGTCTAGCTGGGTGTGATGTGTAATGTAATGTGGGTGTAATGTGTAACGTAGTACTGGGTGTAATGTAACGCTGGGTATATAGATGTGTCTCGTGCGAGGAATTTGCGAGAAAAGAAACTCCTCTGTCACTCTGGGTGTTTAGTGTTTAGCGTGTGGATGGTTTTAAAGAAAATGTGTATGTAAGTCGTTGTAGAAAGTTCTCATAGTGGTTGATTTTAATGTCTGATAGCAGGGCTACAGTTAGTTACTAGTTAAGACCAGGCGACGATGGTTCAGAGATGAACAGCGTGTCGCCGAGCGTTTTTTTTGTCGTGACGGTAAATATGCTCATTCTAAGTCTGTTGGGCATTATTAAACAGAGATAACCAGCGTTTCTAATTACCATGTTTCCGCATGCTACAATGCATTCTACTCTTGTAACCAATTGACAGGTTTTTTTCGCACATCAACTGCACGTCGGAATAGCTTCCAACGCGGAGTATGATTATTTAGCAGACTATTTACGATTTATGTGGCAATAAAATTTGTGTAAATGCTTCTATAGCTCCTCTTAATTACGGACCTCTGGCGTAAAGTAAGGTGATGAAAACGATTTATATAGCACTCTTTTATGGCTGTGTTCACGGGCTCGTTACTGGACGCATGGCTGACCGGTGGTGGTGGGGTGTGGACCTCCGAACGTGGGTGGCTAGATAAGGGGCAGCTGTGCTATAGGTGCAGTCTAGATTGGTGAATATGTTTTGCTCAGCAGTTGTCCTTTAGAAACTCATCGACCACGCCGATTGAAAACTGATTGACCTTTCAGTTGACCCTCAGGTGAAACACCCCCCTACCCTACCCTACCCCAAACCGCTCCCCAATGTCGCATTTCCGAGAGTGACGTTCATTTTCCGTCCGTCTAAGTCATGTGGCCTGATGATGATGATGATACGCAGCAGCAGCAGTATAATAGCGATTAATTAATTCGCGACAAATCCTGTTTAGTGCATAGCATATCTTGTACAGTACAGAACTTTGGATCCTGTGTTGTAGTGTATTCATGCGCGGATCCTGTTTAGTGCGTAACACAGATCTGTGCATCACGTGATACACAGATCGTGTGTTTAGTACGTCGTGTGCATAGACATAATATATGATGTCTATGGTCGTGTGCTTGCTGGTGATGTCATCGTTTGTCGTGTTCCTCCTCTGTTGACGCTGATTTTGGTTGCCGACCGTCTTCGTTCGGTGTTTTGTGGACACACTAGTTTTGCGGTTTCAGACTGGGTTATAATTTTTCGTGTCATTGAAGTTTGTGGTGTAAATCTGTATTGTACAGATTGACAATTTGTTTTATTTTAGTAAAAAATTAATAGAATTCTTGAGAAAAGGCACGGCTGTTGAGTTGTTTTTAGTTAGTTCGGTTGTTAGCGCCTTCCTCGATTCTCCTATAACTCCACTTTAAGGTTGAATTGCTTTGACACTGGCCATGTACATTGTACAATTCAAAGTTCTCATTCAGTGCTATCTTGCCAATTGCCATGAAGTAGCTTTCCACTCCAATTCTTCCACTCTTCTCTGCCACTCTGCTCTGTCCTCTTTGATCCGCTGGTCAGCTTGACCTCCTTGTTCTCTGTGTCAACCACTCTGACTCAATCCAGATCCTTTGCCTGCATAGGTCCATAGAGACAGGGTGAGAATTACCGGGGGTTTGGGGGGGTTCAGCCCCCCCAGTCATTTTTAGAGCCCCATGTTAAAGTATGTTTTTCATACTCCAATTTCAAGTTTATCATAGGCCAACCCCCCCAGTTATTTTTCCACAATTCTCATACTGCATAGAGATGGAACGGACTCCCCCCCCCCACCACCACCACCACCAACACCAACACTATCGTCTCGTAATATTTCTTCATCCTCCTCTCAAATTTTGCCTTCTCTCATGGAGTCTCTTGCACTGGAAGCGCTTCTGAAAGGTTCATTTGAAAATCAGTTCAGAAATAATTGCCATATACAACACAATACCATACTAAATTACTAATTCACATAATTGTAAGAGTAATTTGAATTTAGAGCGTGTTTATTGTAATTGGATAGTACAAGCATTAGACTTTTTGGCTGAGATGTGAAATAAAGTGCAAAATATCTACAATTAGTGTTTCAAGGTTTCTGTGCCGTCTACACTCTAGTTATCCGTGTAAGCAATAAAATGAACACCTCAGCACATTAGTGGGGCGCGTTGGTGTAGTGGTGGCGTCATTGCCTTGAAGCCGGAAGGTTCGAGGTTCGAATCCACCCTCAACCACGTAGGGACCTTGGGCAAGTCCTTCACTCACAATTGCTCAGCGCTTTGGCGTGAAACTCCGATCCAGTGTCCGCTCTGCATTCGGGAGCGCCTCTGAGTAGAGAAGAGAGCTGGAAGGTGCGCTATAACAAGTGCACATACATCAGCTGTACTATGTTTGGGACTGTATGGTTGGTACACCAGGCACACCAGGCAGCAGAGTCCCAGTCTCCCCTCTGTGAGTGCAAGCATAGGCACTTCTACACAAGAGAACACTGGTAGGCTATTTACTTTCAATAATAAGCACTAGTCTGAGAAAAGTTTACATGTCCCGAAGGGGCCATCCATATACTGTGTACAAAAAATTCGTATTTCTACCCCTCCCCACCCATACGCACCCGTAATTTTTTGACCCTATGTGTACCTACAAATAAGCTTCTCTACCCCCCCCCCCCCTACAAAGGCTCTTTAGTTAAAATCATGTATTTTACCGTAGACAACTATTTATTTTTTGTATGATAAGGTTATTACATCAATAAAATAATAGAAAGTAGGTTAAGTCTTTTTTGGTCAAAATAGTCTTAAAAGTCATGGCAGAGGTCATGGAAAGACATGTAATTGTGCTTAAATTAACCTTGAGGCAATTCTGAAGCAGTAGACCTAATGAAAGCAGTTTGAGAGAGCCAAGAGAGTTTTAAGTGACATGCAAATCATGCAATTATATTAAAGTACAGTTTGGCATGGATGAATGACGTTCAATTAGCCCTATAGGCCTGCGATGAACAACAATTATTAAAAGTGGGAAAGGTCTATGAAAACGGTCGCAGGAGGTTATTATATGCGAACAGTTAGACACCATTCGGGTAGGCCAATTCGTCACCTTGTGCCGTCGATTCGATGAATCCTAGCGGCCGTCATAGTCAACCTCTCTGAATTCCAATCACTCGCTGCATCCCTCGGTGTTCGGGTAGGTAGCAGGGCTTTTATAGTGAGCAGTTCTACACAAAATGTGCAGTTCTAAATGGATTTGTGCAGTTGTAAAAGCACTTGCGCAGCTAAAAAAATTTAAAGGTCATTGCCATCCGATTGGAAGTGATTTAGCCTATCATGAAAGACGGGAAGGGAAATAGGCCTAAGGGTTGTGGCCCTAACTCAAGATTACGACAACAAAGCTACGCGTGCAATCGTGCATTGGGCTGCACACGCTGACACAGGTATATCGGTTTAGTTCAGCCATATTAAAAACTACAGTATTTTCTTTTGGTATTTCCTAACCGGAAGCAGTGGTCGACAAGGCTATTATATTGAATTTGCTACTGTTGGTCACTTTGAATGACGTCATTGGTGTATCGAGATTGAGTAAGAATTTTCTAGACTAATATTATTAGCCTTAATATTACTACTGCTAGTATTTTCCCCAATATAACGAATACCACTAGTATCTTTATGATCTGTGTGTGGCCATTTGAAGGTCGGAACATAGGGCGATTCCTAATATTTTGATCAAAATTCCACATAAATGAAATTCAATCCAATGCAATATTTAATGGCAAATTTGTCCATTGCAAGGTGACTATAGAATCGTGTAATTTATTTTATTTTATTAAATATCAACAATACGAATAAAACTGACAACTCTAAATTATTTTTACAATACATGTGCACAAAAATTAAGATCTTGAAACAAAAAATAGCGCTATACTGTCCGGCGACAAGTGCTAACCGCTTAGCTTGGATATGTAGTCTGTGTACCTCTTGGCTGTTTCAGAGTCCTCGGAAGCCTTTTAAAGTTGGTCAAAATCAAAAGCCAGGATCATATTCTCGTTTCTCATGCCTAACTGGCGTTCCCATATTGTTGTGATGTTCTGTGTTACACGAACCAGGCGACATACGAAATGACAAGTGTATGAATCTTGCTTTAATGAGGTGTACGGGTGTTGCTTTAGCGTTTGTATCTACCATTCCCTGGGTGACGAATGAGTGACGATGGCCTTCTACTATTAATTCCTTCATGATTTTTTACTTTCGATGATACAAGCATTTGTGCTGCAATAAATACTGCCATCTGGCAGAATTTGTGCTATTTTACTAGTTAAACGCGTGCCTACATCATTAGTTCCCTAGATGTTAACTTTGCCTTTATTCAGGTTGTGGTAAAATCCCAGACTGGCTGCCCGTACTCCAAACAATATGGCCGTTAACGAATGCAATAAAATTAAAGCGCGACCTATAGACGTCATCGCAACGTGAGGGTCGGTTAGGGCTCAGGTTAGGCGTCGTGAGGGTCAGTTAGGGCTCAGGTTAGGCGTCGTGAGGGTCGGTTAGGGTTAGTTTTAGGGTTAGTGCAGTCATTCTGCTGAAATTGAAGCTGAATTGATGAACAATGTCGTCGATGGTCGCGCTCTAATTTTATTGCATTTGTTGGCAGCCATATTGTTTGGAGTACGGGCAGCCAGTCTGGGATTTTACCCAGGTTGTTTATAGATTGTTTTACAAACCCTTTCCTTGAGTATAATATTTCAAACAAGTGTACGTTACAATGTTTCATTACCTGTATTCTTTGTTCAGTTCTGTTTGCTTGTATCAGTTCCAGGCTGTCCTAGAACTCCAACTCTCTTTCTTATGTATGTATGAGCACTTGTTAGAGCTCCCCTTCAAGATTTCTACTCAGATGCACGTTCGACTACAGCGCGAACATTGAATCAAAGTTTCACGCCGAAGAGCATGAGCAGTTACGAGTGAAGACCCAGTAGCTCAGGGTCCCTACGCGGTGGCTTGAGGGGGACTAGAACCGCAACCTTCCAGCTCCAAGGCTCCGAACATACCCATTCACCACCGCGCCCTGACGCAATGATCCATATACGGTTTTATAAGTGTGTTTAAACGAATCACCTATCATAATACTTGTGTACTATTGTTAAATTAAGATCTAAATTTCTGCGACATGTGAATTCTTGAGTAGGATGACCAGTATGCTGGTACCTCCTTTGCCATAGACCAAAATTTTGTGTGCTTCATTAAATCTGTATTTTTCTAGGATTTGTGTGTGCACTGTATAAAACTACTTTGCATGTTTGAGTCAAAACAACTTTCTTATGTACAGTGTATTCCAGTGGGAACAAATTCAGTCAATGAAGCAAGTTGCAGAAATAATTCTGTTCACATTCCTGAAAAATCCACTGTTCAATGGGGTTCTGTTTCTGGGTTGATAATTTCATTTTTCGTGTGACTTATGCATGTGTTAAACTGTTGTCAACTGCCTTCAAGGATTTGCAGCCTGGTCCTCAGCTGCATAATAACTTAAGAATTTGGATGGCTTAAATCTTTGAATCTGGGAACTTTCTCGTTTGTGGCATTGGCTGATACTGCCTGTCAGTTGGATCTTTTTGTATCCTACTATGTCTCTTACCTGACCAATAGACATCATATGCCTAGATCTTCAAAGATATCTATGGCAAATGCATTGGTCTTTGGTCGCCTTGATTACTCTAATGTTCTTGTTGATGATCTCAGTAAGTAAATAATGCAAAACTCCAAAGAGTTTAAAAATCTGGCTACATGTCAAAATGGCTAATGCAAAGTACTAAAAAAAGTTCTTTGGCTCGTGTAACTACCAAAATACAGCAACTGGTTGCTATAATAACATCTTTTCTCTGGCAGATATCGGATGGTGAATCCAATTCTTTCCAGAGTTTCTCGTCACCTGAAATTCCCGACGATTCGAATGTGTTTGTGTCGTTGTCAGCTGTGAAGTATGAGTCATCTAATCTGCAGGTATCGAAACTCGTTTCAATTGTTTCTAATGTTGGAAACGGGTCATTTTTTAATATTGTAATTGAACATTTATATAGCGCCGCTCACAGATTCAGTAGCGCTCCCGACCGTAGTTAGCACTTCCCCTAACAAATAGTATGGTCTTCAGGCGTTTCCTAAACAGAGGAACTTTTGTCATGTATTCGTGTATATTGCGCTTCTGAGTGGATTTCTTGAAGGGGCGCTATATAAATTCTTGAAATAAATGAATGGATGAATGACTGTTTACGAGAAGTCCATCTGGGGTAGTATGGTCATGTGGAGTGAGTGGAAGATTACCAACATCAGAAGAAGAATAATGAAGGGGACAACACAGTCGGGCACGGCAGAAGAAGGGATGGACGGACATTAATCCAGCAGGGCTTCAAACTGAAATTGGACGACAATGGTGATGGAGCCAGATGGAGACAAAGTATCTGAATGGCTGGCCCCACCCCAGCGAGACATTAATGAAAGCCAGAAGGAAAAGATACTGTTTGTTTGTATCTTGCTTTGTCTATGACTAAACGCTTTCAGTTCATGATTGAGCTGCTTTGTCTTTCTGAAGCTGAGTTTTACCTCTACAGCAATTGTTCTTATCATATTGGATTTAACCCTTAGAGCGTGTACTAAAGGCGAATGGGAAAACCAATGCAGCTTGTCATTAAAGTGTTAATCAGAAACTTAGGCTTTGTGCGTCTTGTATTCGGGCTTAACGACACTGTTTCATATCGAAGATGATTAGTGTCGGAGGCAGAGTACAACCTCACACTCCACGTTTATATTGCGACCGAGCCACCCGCAGTAAAGATCCGAGAAATTAATCTCTGACCGCGAATCGAACCCGGGCCTCCGGCGCGGCGAGTGGGCTACAACCCACTCGGCCACGCAGGATCTCTACGTCTTGTAAGGGCGATGGCTTTAAATAATGCTACTTGTTCTATCCAACAGGGTGCTGAGTCTGTGGACAACCGGCCAGAGGCTGGAGGCAAGATGAAGCTGAAGATGACAACTTCACCAACTGGATTGAAAGACGACAAACTCTGTCGTGTATGTGGTGATCGAGCGTTAGGTTGTAACTTTGACGCCGTATCCTGTGAATCATGCAAAGCATTCTTCCGACGAAATGCCCTCAAAGAAAAGGTATTTATAATCCGAAGTCAAATTACGATGCATTGTACAATAGATATATATATATATATTAATTAAGCGTGTATAGTCGATACCTTGCATGAGTAGATTGACATATATATATGTATATATATATATATGTGTGTGTGTGTGTGTGTGTATTTTTAGCATTACCTCGTTTCCATAAGCCACTCATTTTTTTAACCTATGATGCATTGCTTTGCCAATTGAGGAAGCCATTGATGACAACAAAGTGAGTAAGTACTGAGTAAGTATATTCTTTAAACAGATATGTACTTAGTCAGAGCTTGAACACTTCAGGGTCAGTTGTCTCGTGTGTAATAGCAGACCTGTAGTGAGTAACCTGTTTGGCATAAGACAAGTTATGCTCATAAAGCTTTAACCCTAGTTGTGGTTCTGAATGCTCAAATCAGGCAGTTGTCTTTGAGATGAAAGACTTAACTATTGAAATGACAAGTAGACCAAAAGGTAAATAAAATAATGATCAGTAAATTAGTGCACAGACCTACTGGCGAGCTGGTGTCCAGTTTGTCATCAGGTTTCATTGCAAATATTTCCGACATTGGACATGTCATTCTTTATCACACTCTCGCACACATGCTTACAGGCTTATTCAGTATATATGCCATTTCAGTAACTATCTTAATTGACCTAAAACAGTACCTGACTAAGAAAGGTCTTGAGTTTCAATACAATAATGGACAATTGGACGTGTACCTGTAATGCATTGCCATTATGCGAAATTGTTTGCTGCATTTGTAATGAAGTTTTTCTTTTTTATGATTGCAG
This sequence comes from Lumbricus rubellus, assembly GCA_945859605.1. NCBI lineage: Eukaryota > Metazoa > Annelida > Clitellata > Crassiclitellata > Lumbricidae > Lumbricus > Lumbricus rubellus. The sequence goes on along the minus strand of OX243819.1, from coordinate 24,668,076 downwards.
CAAACGAAATGTATTTTTGAGGGAAACTGCCGAGTCGACGTAAACACTCGTAGGTTTTGTCCGTACTGTCGGTTGAAGAAGTGTTTTGCAGTTGGGATGAGGAAGGATCTTATTCTTGGTGAGCTGCCGAAAACCCTCTTGTATGTTGCCGTAATTTGCTCTAAATCTAGACAGAAACTGAAGTTAGTTTGCTTAACTGCAGTTGAAGCTGACATCTGAAAACCTGAACAGATTTTTGCTTCGATGAGGTGGCAGAAGGCAAAATATATATTCTTATATCTTCGTTTATTATCAGTCAGGATCGCAAACTAAAACGCGTTGCAACGTAGGCAAAAGGACAGGAATGGTCTTGAGGGAATTAAAGGAATTCAGAGCATTAGTTTTAGTAAATTGGACACGGTTTTCTGTTCGCTGTGATGTAAAAATTGCCAAGATTACCAGTTGGGTGGAACAGTGCTCAGACATTTGTTAGCATGATGGCCCTTAACGTTTGCAGTGCATACAGATAGAGAAAATTCTAACCATTTCTATTATTATGTTGCCTTTGATGAATTGAGTTATATTAATGATAAATGTTATTAACTTAAGCGTTTTTACAGAGATAAAAATATTTTGCAAGCTGAGTTTGAACTTTATTACTTTTATAGTTAGTTGTCAAGGGCAACATACTTCATGAATTAGCGTCTGGTTTAAGAAATTCAGCGTTATTTTCTGTATGTTATGTTTCGACATCTAGGTGATGACGCTAAGAAGAGGCGTTTGGAAAAAGTGATGAAGAACAAGAAACCTTCGAACGACGATACTTCACCGGTTGCGAGTACAACAGCGGATACATCGGTTCAACAAACTTCGGTTGTTAGTTCCCCACAGCCACTCATTTCAACCGGTGTTGCCCAACCCCAGCCTCAACCCCAGCCCACACAGTCATTTGAACTACTTCATGAGAACACCAATCTCCTAAACCTGTCCAAGTTCACCGCGGAATCATCACCGCTGAGCATTTCAATTAACTCTTCTCTGGCTGCTAATCTATTCCCAATGACACCGGCAACACCAATAACAACGACAACAACGACGCCACAACCAGACGCCTTAGAGTTTTCAAAGCTTCTCCGTATCCTCACACCGGACGAGAATCACCTGCTGCAGGAGCTGCTCAACGTCTACGACCTTTCCTTCACCGCCGACCTTGAACCGCTCGTGCACATCAAGAAGCTCGACCCGTCGCTCAACCAGCTCGTCAACCAGTCGTCGATCACCATCTTGCGCCTTATCAAGTTCGCCAAGCGCCTTGAAGAGTTCGTCCATCTTCCGCAGCAGTGCCAGATCGGCATCCTCAAGGGATGCTGGATCCACATCCTCATCCTACGGTCGGTGTCCGTCTACGACAGCGAGCGCGACGTGTGGGTGACGCCGCGCGGGGACATCCCGACGGAGATCCTCAAGAATGCCACCGGCTTCGTCCAGCTTCACGACGATCACGTCCGCTATTGCAAGTCGATCAAGTCGATCATCGGCGACGACATAGCGGTCGTCATCATGCTGCTCGTCATCGTGTTGTTCTCGCCGGAGGGACCGCACGTCATCATGCGGGAGCTCGTCTCGAACATCCAGGATCGCTACCTGATCCTTTTGAAACATTACCTGGAGTCGAAGTACACGTACGTTCAGTCGGCTGAAATGTTTCCGCAACTCATGTCGAAGATCAAGGAGCTTAAGGATTTTGCGGAGGTGCACGGGAAATGCCTTGTTGACATCAATCCAAGCGAGATCGAACCGATTATGCTCGAAATTCTTGACCTTAAATGACGTATGGCGCAATCGAATTTAAGTCGATGTAGTTTTTCAGGTAGGAACGTAAGTTAGTAGCTCTAGTTTATTGAAGAAATCAGCTTTAAATTTCTAGACTTGAGACTTGGGTAACTGGATATCTTCTGAAGAAACTGATTAACCCTTTATAGTCAGTGGGATGCACTTAGGGTTCTTTTTTAGATCTCAGTTTTCTGTGGAAGAATGCAGTTTGGAGCATGCTTTATACGAAGAGGAAGACGTTTCTTTTAGCACATGTCAGATTTAATTTTGCGATTGTTTCTGTAGAGCAGAAGTTATTTAGTGATGGTAAACATGTAGATGGTGGTCACTTTTTCAGCTGAACACGGAGAAGACAAAAATTGAAGTTCTTAGAGTTCTAAAAAGTTAACATCTATTTTGGAAACTTGGAATAGGCACTTTCTGATAACCTTATTGAAGGAAATGAATGTAGTTATGCTGTTATTTAAAAACTTAAGTCTGAGAATGCCTGTTTCTGACAGGAAGTTTATAGTTGTATTGATTCCTAGGGTATGCTTAAACCAACTTCGTAACAGGAATAGTTATTGATAAAATTGAGAAATTTTAGATGACGACAACAGCCAGCTAGGATGAATTTGTTTCTATATTGAGTTAAATGTAAGTGGCATATCTGCTATGGTGCTAGCCAGCTGTTAATGGTCACCTTTTTGGCATTTGGGCTCCAGTTTATAGTACTCTGTTCATCTAGTACTCTGTTCATCTAGTACTCTGTTCAGTTGTTTTAAGTCGTGCAGTGTACGTAGAAAGGTATACAGCTTTTTCCTGTCAGCATATTGTAGACTATACCTCCAACCTGGAATAGTGTTACTTTTGATAACAGGTCTTTAAGAAATAATTACTGTTGTTACTTTACAGAAGTTATTAAGTTATAATGACGACAATTTCTATGGTGCCGTAACAAGCACATGCCGTTACAATGGTGCCTCAAGTGTTTTTGGAAGATGTAGAGAGCTGATAGATTATCAGATTTCTAGATTCAAGTGAAATCAGAAGTTGAGGTTCATTCTATTGATGACCGAGTGTGGTTTTAATAAGCGTGGTGAGCTTATTCATTTATAATGTGAAGACTTTGTGTAATTATAAGTTATAGGTTTCTTTTGAAGACATGTGTTTATTGATTTCCAAGCAATTGTAACTTGAAGTTTGATGTACATTTCATTTCATGTCTAGTTTTTTAGCAACTGCTTGCCAGCCATTAATAATACGTTATATTATAGTGTTGTGAGTGTCCTCATGCATAGATTCTCCTAAATTGACAGCAAGATTTCCAATGGATAATGTGTTAAATCATTTAAATCTGAGGAAAAATCTGACATTAGTCTTCTGTCATTATTATTGTTATGGCAAATCTGGAATTCAACTCTTGAGCTGGAAACCACCTCAATAGGAGCAGATTGCATAGAGGTGCTATATAATTTTCAACCAATTTCCTATCATGTAACAGGGTAGTCTGTATATCATACTTGATTTACCGATACACTTGTAAGCCTTACCCTATGATGTCGAGAACTTTTCACAGCGTCTGCTTGCGGACAGAAACTAATTTTTAAGGATGACGATATGATGTAATTTATTAGGGCTGTTGTTTATATTCATATGTTGCGTATAATAATTTGAGAAACATCTGAAGAAAAATCGTCTTCTCAATCATGTATTGTTTGTTCTGGTCTCATCACTTTGCAAAACACTTTAACAAAGAGCTGCACTGGCTTCCCAGCCACTTCTAGCACATTCTTAGCACAGAGCATCTTGACAAGTGTTGGAGCCAACCAATGACTTTTCTATAGTCGAACCTTTGCATCCTATTGGATCTTTGGGGTTTTGATACAATGGTAAACGAATGAATGAAAACAAAATTAGTCTGTGAATGTTTTTAATTCGAAAACTTTCGTATAATTCAATTTTTGCAGAACATTCAAGAGCTTTAGCATAACCGTCCACCGGCTCTGAATATCACAAGAAGACAACTGGTACGGCTTTTAACTCTAGCAATCAGGACAGAAAAAATGCAATAAAACAAAACAAAAAAAGAAAAATATTTACACAGGCTCGTATACAGGCTTTCTTACCCGAAGAGAAAAAAGTTAAAAAAAATTAATAACAGCTGATCACCTTTAGTTCACAAGATATATAATACGATTGATTTTATGATTGATATATTTCAGTCCGGCACCATAGCTTGCAGTTAAAACATTGAAGACGATCGTCACATAAGAAATTTTAGCGATTTACCATCATAAATATTAATGACGAAAAGACATTTGAAGCTTAAGCAACATGCATGCAGTTTGGATGAAATTTTTATGAATCCCAGTTGACGCAACTGTTGTAACCTTGTACAACAGATTTACGCTACACTGCGCAAGACGAAATTAACGTGTTAAAGTTTGCTTCAAACAAATTAAAACCATGCACCAAATACTTCAACAACTTTGTTAGTCCGTTACTGTTGCTAGCAAAATCGGAAAGTAATATGTACGACTATAAATTTGCAGACACACTGCCAGAAATATCCAATTACTTGACATCATATGAAATGTTTCAAGACAAAAGCATCATTATTGCAGTAGGTTAAGGAACTTAATTGCAACAAATACCAACATTTACTCAGCGCAAATTCACTTTCAACCAGTCCGTAATGTTGTCAATCAGCCGTTAAACTTGGATTAATTCTGTAAGTTTATTAGACAACCACAGTGTCTTCTGTTAGCATACGAGATAGTAGGACGCGGTTTAATGCATACTTTTGAAAACGGTAGCATTTTTCAGGTTTAAACAAAAAATTTGGTAACAGCTAGGCACCTTTGGGTCGTAACTTGCTCGTTTGGGCGCTAAGCAAGCCACCAAACTTACACAACCATCAAAAAATTCAGCAGGGAAGCCACCAGGGTTTCTGTACGACCGCGAGATCTCGGGAAGATCGATAATGTCCGTGAATTTATCTTACGAGTCCAAATCACGTTCAGCGAGCTAGCGCCGATCACTGAGCGTACGTTACCGGCGTCACGTTTTTCGGAATTTGGAATTCTTCGGCTAAATCTAGGGTCGCCGCAGCGCCGTGTTCCTCCCCGTCGCTGCCGCTGTTGTCGTCGACCTCCTCCGACACGCTGCCGGCAGCCGCTGCCCCCTTGGCGTTGGAGCTGTTGCCGTTAACGGACTCGCTCGTGTGTAGCAGCGGTTTGATGACCCCCGCGATCGTGTCGACGATGTTCGGGTGTGGCCTGTGCGTTCGGTGCGGATCCTTCGAAACGTTATCAAGGAACGGTTCGACGTACCTCGCGACGTACGACGCACAGCCGCGCGGATCGTGCGCGCCCGAATCCTCAGGAGCCCTCCAGAACTCCCGCTGCGATGGAACGAGCGGCTTCTTCTTGTTCAGCTTGATCTCTTCCAGCAGCCACTTGTTGAGCTCCGCGCTGAAGAGCGTCGCGAAATCCTCCTTCACCTTTTTCTTCGACCGGATCAGTTTCATCTTCGCGACCGTGTTCGGGTGAAGGAAGATCTTGAAGGCGTTCCAGACGCCTTGGAAGAGAGCGTTGTGGTGAATGCAGATGACCAGACCGAGTCGCTCCGGGTAGTAGTTGGCGAAAACCTGCGTCGTTCCGTAGCCGAGACGCGGGTTGCACGCGGGCAGCGACATTCCTGGTTGGCAGAAGAAAAGAAAAATCCGTCAAAATAAGTCTGACCTTGAAACGCCACATCACAAATACTTTCCTCAACTGCCTTGATTAGATGCCCTGGAATCTAGGCAGGTTTATTCAGAATAGCTGCACAAGTTAAGTGTGATGTATGCCATGGCTTAGGAGGAGGTGGAGGAGGAGGAGGAGAGATGCAACACAAAGAGAGGAGGGGAAACAAGAAAGGAAAAGGAGAAAGAAGGGCAAGAAAAGGAAGGGTACGGAAGAGAATGAGAGAGAATGGGATGGTGGCAAGAATATTTAAAGATAAGAAGAGAACAGCAGAGAAAATCTTTCCAAGTATCTACACAATACGAGCAGCATGGGTGAACATATTCGAGGTTAATGGAATAGCCATGTATGTATGTATGTATGTATGTATGTATGTATGTATGTATGTATGTATGTATGTATGTATGTATGTATGTATGTATGTATGTATGTATGTATGTATGTATGTATGTATGTATGTATGTATGTATGTATGTATGTGCACTTGTTATAGCGCCCCCTTCAAGCTCTCTCTACTCAGAGGCGCTCCCGATGCAGAGCGGACACTGCATCGGAGTTTCACGCCAAAGCGCTGAGCAATTGTAAGTGAAGGACTTGCCCAAGGTCCTTACGCGGGGAGGTGGATTCGAACCTCGGACCTTCCGGCTCCAAGGCAACGACGCTACCACTAGACCACCGCACCCCACAAGCCGTAGGTCTTCTTACCGGAACAGTCCATGATGAAAACCCACGTTCCTACGCCAGGTGCCATTGTCCGTTTGGCGTTCTCGATAAGGTATGTACAGTGTGCGATGGTGTCCTCAGCCGTCGGCTTCGTGGCTCTCGCCTGATTGAAGCATGCGTAGATCACAGGTCGACCAAGCTCGTCAAAACCAACCTGACGCTGAGAAATAACAAATCAACTTGGTTAGATAGGTTACTACTACCAGATAGTCTCACACGTTCTTGGCTACGCCTGTGCATGCTAATGTCGTATAATGGTCGTATTGAAGACAGTGAAGTGCGAGGCTTAAAGCACTTGAAATGTAGATTTTTGTAAGCAGGTGAACATAATATTGGACAAAATATATATTATTGATGTAAGCCAATGTAGAGTTGAATTGGTCACTTAAGGCAATATAAAAAGGCATGTTTGAAGAACGTTGAAGGGCTCAAAAGTCAAAACTTAGTCAAGCAATCTCGATGTCTGAGCTCGAGAAGAATGCAACGTTAATTCGAGTCGACATGTTCATTTTCGTGTACGACGTATCCAAAGGAACATGATATATGTTGTAAGATAGGAATAAAGAAATCAACCAAACAAAACCTGTAAGAATTTATCACCGGTCAATTATCCCCATACTGCTGATCAAATGCTCGCAACACTCAGTTATGTCCCACTCCATTGCAAACCCCTACACTTCGAAGAATTCTCAGGAGTCCTTTCGGACAGTTTCAACGGGACTATTATTAGTCCCAATAGGCTACTGTTGTCACCAAATTGTCCTATTACGGTCAAGCCTATTATAACCTACCATAATTACTGGTCTGTAAGCCCTATACTCAAGTTTATAAATAGACCAAAGCTGCTTAGGATATATAAGTGGGCAATACGGCTGTGGCAAAACTCAGCTGGATGTCGTTGAAGTCTTAGTGGTCTCAATATAGTTATGGCTATAAAATGGCTTCACTTAAGCTGTATTTAAAGCTTAATCTCCTGTAAATTACTGTAGGCCTAATCGTTATTTCAAGATTTCTACAGCGCCTAAAAACCAAGTAAAAAAACTGGAAAGTAGGGGAAATCGGTTTCAGACCAAAAGCCAAAGAGGTTAAGCAAACAGCAATACAGTCAGAGGAAAAAAATTTGTTGGGGGAGGGAGTTCCAGTGGCCACTATTGCAAAATCCACAGAAATGCACAGAGTTAGTACTGTAAAACAATTTGGAAATTACACATTAAAATAAGTAAGTAAGTATTTTCTGTATTACTCCACTTGCAAATGCACAATGGGACATACAACATCATTATAATACATCGAAGTAATAATAGGTAATGAAAATGTACAAATTAAAATCACAAGTTAAATATAATATAATTACTAAACTATAATTAGAGTCAAACAAGGGGGTGAACAACAGGCAGAAACTTGGTCTAGGGTTGGGGGATGAACGAGTGGCTGAAGGATGATTGCCGAGGCACAAAGCAAAGAGCAGGTGGGGTTGGGAGGGAATGTCCCCCATTGCTGAATTTTTCCCCAGCACTGCAATGGTGGTATGGTAAGCTGTCATTTTAATTAAATTGCTCATCATTTCAGTAATGCTAGTTATGGTCTAAGACTTACAAAGTATCCATCCCATTGTTTAATTTTTGAAATTTCCACGTGTAGCCTAATGGACACATTTTAAGCTGTCCTTTTTTTTAAAATTGCTCTTAATTTCACTGCTGAAAGACATGGTTTAAGACTTCAACAAATGTCTCCTTCCCATTGTTTAAATTATGAAATTTTTATGTGTAGCCTTATGGAAACACTTTAAGCTGTCCTTTAAAAAAAATTGCTCTTAATTTCACTGCTGAAAGGCATGGTTTAAGACTTCAACAAATGTCTCCTTCCCATTGTTTAAATTTTTAAAATTTCCACACTGTAATTTAATGGTACCATTTCAAGCTGTCATCTTAATCAAATTGATAATTTTGTCAAAGCTGATAGTCATGTTTAAGACTTCAGAGTGTCCCCTCCCCATTTTACATGTTTTTGAATTTACACACTGTATCTGTAGCATTTTCAGTTGTCATCTTAACTAATTTACTTATCATTCCAGTACTCAGAAATTTGCAATGAATGTCCACTACCCATTGTTAAAATGCATTTAATTTACACATTGCAATGGAAACCCTCCCCTTAAACACGCAAAATGAGCCAGACGATCCTAGCAATTCCAATTAGGGTATAGTAAATCTCTTAATAATACGAAATTGCTGCTTCCATTAGTAGGCCTAGTTGGGGACCAAGTAGACCTCCAAAAAACAAGCACTCTTAAATTAGCTGACCATTCTAGAGAATGACGCCAGACGCCATCTTGTATGTATAGGCCTACTCGGCACAGTCTGGACCATTAGGTCTGGACTGCGCTGAAGAGTGAAGGCCGTCTTTATATAATAGGAAGAGTAGTCATATAGCCGCTGGGAATCTCTCCAACGACGTGATGTAATTAGGTTTGAATAGCCACGCGGCTGCTGGGGATTGATTTCCGCCAGATATTTCCATCTATTTTCCTACAAAGCCTTAAAATCTCGGCTGTCGGCGACGTATTGATCTGGGCGAGCAGACGCTGAGCGTCGTATAAATGGGATTGATGGCCGACGCGACAGATTCGTAGCCTGTTGGCCGACAGATGGAAGATACGACCAATTCAAGCACGTAGACGCCGGATGGCGCGTGCTGCCAACTGCAATTGCCTCGTAGTAGTGAAGGTAGAGAGGTGAATAAAGGAATGAAAGGAATGGATAAATGCAAATGTAGACGTGTGTCTCTATAGCGACTGCACTCCGCCCCTTATTCTAGGAAGAATCGATCAGGTGAAATCCTTTAGAACTGTCTTTTGAATAGGGCCTGAGATGGCAGGAGTGGATGGATAGGCTATTAGGTCGATAGATGGACTAAAATTGGCCTATACTTAGACAGGTGGAATCTAAATACAAATCATAGCGAGCAAGCTAAATAAAATGTCAGAGGTCATAAAATGTCAGAGGTCGAACAGCTGGAATGTGCCTATACTTTTAGACCTGCTTAGCAGATCACCTGTAGGCTATAACAATTAGCCTATTGGCTTAGGCTTAGAAAGAGTACCCTATAGGCCTACGGTACTCTTACCAAAGAAAAAGTATGCAGTAGGCCTAATTATACGACCGACCAAAGAAGAAATGTGCAGCAATTAGGCCTACAGAGAATGAGGAGAGGGGTAGAAGGTTGAGAGGCAAGAAGATGAATGAGTAGTGGGGGAAGAGAGAGGTGCAAAGATAGGAACAGGAGGAGCTGAGGTAGATTGAAGAGGAGAGAGTGGAGGATCAATGAAAACAATGATGAGACTGGAAGGAAAATAAAGCATATGGTTAAGGATAAACTGTTGAAGACTTTTTTTTTCCGCTTGATCTCGGCCGGGAGCGCCTCTGAGTAGGTAACTTGAAAGGGCGCTATATAAATTACGATTGATTGATTGATTGATAAAATAGAAGGAGGAGAAGAGGAGGCAGAAAAAGGGATGAGGAGGTGAGTGAATGATTGAGCTTACAATGCCGTGATATCCGGGGTTTTCGTGGCACCAGAGGCATTCCATGTGCAGCGGAGTGTGTTTCCGGCGCCACTCAACCGTCGCCTTCAGCATCTTCTCCGACTCATCGATGTCCCAGTCACGTGCTCGCAGGAACCTCGTCAGACTGCAGCATCGTCATCGTCGCAACAACAACAAACAACAACAACCCATATCAACAAACAGAATCCTAATAAACAGCAGCAACCCATATCAACAAACAGAATCCTAATAAACAGCAGCAACCCATATCAACAAACAGAATCCTAATAAACAGCAGCAACCCATATCAACAAACAGAATCCTAATAAACAGCAGCAACCCATATCAACAAACAGAATCCTAATAAACAGCAGCAACCCATATCAACAAACAGACTTCTAATAAACAACAGCAACCCATATCAACAAACAGAATCCTAATAAACAGCAGCAACCCATATCAACAAACAGACTTCTAACAAACAACAGCAACCCATATCAACAAACAGAATCCTAATAAACAGCAGCAACCCATATCAACAAACAGAATCCTAACAAACAACAGCAACCCATATCAACAAACAGAATCCTAACAAACAACAGCAACCCATATCAACAAACAGAATCCTAACAAACAACAGCAACCCATATCAACAAACAGAATCCTAACAAACAACAGCAACCCATATCAACAAACAGAATCCTAACAAACAACAGCAACCCATATCAACAAACAGACTCCTAACAAACAACAGCAACCCATATCAACAAACAGAATCCTAATAAACAGCAGCAACCCATATCAACAAACAGAATCCTAATAAACAGCAGCAACCCATATCAACAAACAGACTTCTAACAAACAACAGCAACCCATATCAACAAACAGAATCCTAATAAACAGCAGCAACCCATATCAACAAACAGAATCCTAATAAACAGCAGCAACCCATATCAACAAACAGACTTCTAACAAACAACAGCAACCCATATACAAACAGAATCCTAATAAACAGCAGCAACTCATATCAACAAACAGAATCCTAATAAACAGCAGCAACCCATATCAACAAACAGACTTCTAACAAACAACAGCAACCCATATCAACAAACAGAATCCTAATAAACAGCAGCAACCCATATCAACAAACAGACTTCTAACAAACAACAGCAACCCATATCAACAAACAGAATCCTAATAAACAGCAGCAACCCATATCAACAAACAGACTTCTAACAAACAACAGCAACCCATATCAACAAACAGAATCCTAACAAACAACAGCAACCCATATCAACAAACAGACTTCTAACAAACAACAGCAACCCATATCAACAAACAGACTTCTAACAAACAACAGCAACCCATATCAACAAACAGACTTCTAACAAACAACAGCAACCCATATCAACAAACAGAATCCTAATAAACAGCAGCAACCCATATCAACAAACAGACTTCTAACAAACAGCAGCAACCCATATCAACAAACAGACTTCTAACAAACAACAGCAACCCATATCAACAAACAGAATCCTAATAAACAGCAGCAACCCATATCAACAAACAGAATCCTAATAAACAGCAGCAACCCATATCAACAAACAGACTTCTAACAAACAACAGCAACCCATATCAACAAACAGACTTCTAACAAACAACAGCAACCCATATCAACAAACAGACTTCTAACAAACAACAGCAACCCATATCAACAAACAGAATCCTAACAAACAACAGCAACCCATATCAACAAACAGACTTCTAACAAACAACAGCAACCCATATCAACAAACAGAATCCTAATAAACAGCAGCAACCCATATCAACAAACAGACTTCTAACAAACAACAGCAACCCATATCAACAAACAGAATCCTAACAAACAACAGCAACCCATATCAACAAACAGACTTCTAACAAACAACAGCAACCCATATCAACAAACAGACTTCTAACAAACAACAGCAACCCATATCAACAAACAGAATCCTAATAAACAGCAGCAACCCATATCAACAAACAGACTTCTAACAAACAACAGCAACCCATATCAACAAACAGAATCCTAACAAACAACAGCAACCCATATCAACAAACAGAATCCTAATAAACAGCAGCAACCCATATCAACAAACAGACTTCTAACAAACAACAGCAACCCATATCAACAAACAGAATCCTAATAAACAGCAGCAACTCATATCAACAAACAGAATCCTAATAAACAGCAGCAACCCATATCAACAAACAGACTTCTAACAAACAACAGCAACCCATATCAACAAACAGAATCCTAATAAACAGCAGCAACCCATATCAACAAACAGACTTCTAACAAACAACAGCAACCCATATCAACAAACAGAATCCTAATAAACAGCAGCAACCCATATCAACAAACAGACTTCTAACAAACAACAGCAACCCATATCAACAAACAGAATCCTAACAAACAACAGCAACCCATATCAACAAACAGACTTCTAACAAACAACAGCAACCCATATCAACAAACAGACTTCTAACAAACAACAGCAACCCATATCAACAAACAGAATCCTAATAAACAGCAGCAACCCATATCAACAAACAGACTTCTAACAAACAACAGCAACCCATATCAACAAACAGAATCCTAATAAACAGCAGCAACCCATATCAACAAACAGAATCCTAACAAACAACAGCAACCCATATCAACAAACAGAATCCTAACAAACAACAGCAACCCATATCAACAAACAGACTTCTAACAAACAACAGCAACCCATATCAACAAACAGAATCCTAATAAACAGCAGCAACCCATATCAACAAACAGAATCCTAACAAACAACAGCAACCCATATCAACAAACAGAATCCTAACAAACAACAGCAACCCATATCAACAAACAGAATCCTAACAAACAACAGCAACCCATATCAACAAACAGAATCCTAACAAACAACAGCAACCCATATCAACAAACAGAATCCTAATAAACAGCAGCAACCCATATCAACAAACAGAATCCTAACAAACAACAGCAACCCATATCAACAAACAGAATCCTAATAAACAGCAGCAACCCATATCAACAAACAGAATCCTAACAAACAACAGCAACCCATATCAACAAACAGAATCCTAACAAACAACAGCAACCCATATCAACAAACAGAATCCTAACAAACAACAGCAACCCATATCAACAAACAGAATCCTAATAAACAGCAGCAACCCATATCAACAAACAGAATCCTAACAAACAACAGCAACCCATATCAACAAACAGTTTCATCACCACCACCACAACCTCACATAAATTATTAATCACACACACACACAGAGTCACAGACACAAGTACGCACACACACACACACACACACACACACACAGAGCCACACACACATACACAGAGTCACAGACACAAGTATGCACACAAAAGCAGAGCAATGACAGCCAGCCAATCGAAAGGCATTAGTAGCTGGACTGGATATTTTGCGATGAAAGGTCTGGCCAAAAGGTTTATATATATAAGATATATATATCATGCACTGTGTACAGATGACCTCATCTAAAATGCGATTTAGTGGATGATGATGACGGCAGGTGACACCGCAGTCACGTGTGGTTGTCATGGAAGTTCTATATAATATTTATATATATATAATATATATATATATATAGCCTACATAATATATACACAAATAATATATATAATATATACATATATAAAAAATTTACTCTATGGGCATCGAATTGTCCAACTGTTGCCATACATACATGTACATATATGCAGTTGTGCACTTAAGTTTCTCTTATAAAATTTTATGCATAGTGCAATAGTGCATACACGAGTGCAGTCAGTGCACGAGGCCGGGTATACCATGTCCTGTCCCTTGTCGTCTGATCTTTTCCACCGACGGCGTATATATAGTCAGTGTGCTCATTTTATAATGTGGTCTCTATAGAGACGCTCAGAGGTTCAGACACTATTCTTGGCGATTGCGCACATGTGATGGCGACCCCTGCAGGTCGCATGAGGATCATTCTCGTGAGTTACTCTGCAGGTCAAAAAAATTAAATGCAAAAGAGACTTTAAAATAGACTTTAAAATAGACAGGTTTAACGACCTGCCGCACCCTATGGTGGTGCATGGCGCCGCTGCTGCGTATACTTAGCAGGAGGCCGAATCGACAGAACAATAATTCATACAGTATGTCAACCACCATCCAGTCTGCAATACAGTATGCGAGTGGCCGTCATTTAGACTTGTGATGCAACTGGTGATCATAGTCCCTTTCTGCAGGTCGAAAAAATTAAATGCAAGAGACTTTAAATAGACAGGTTTAATGACCTGCCGCACCCTATGGTGGTTTATACTGTATAATTGTTCTGTCTATTCGGCCTCCTTTCTGGATGACCCTTTCTGAGTGTTCACCGTTTATACAATCAAGGAGTCCAATGAACATTAATTTGTATTCATGTGTACTATTTTCCTTTGCTGCCTGTCTACCTTGGTTATTTGTTTTGTTTCTGTTTTGTCTGTTGTTCATTCTCAGAATAAACTGATTTTGATCAGTTAAGGGTTCCAAGATCATGAAACAACGAAGCAGAAACGAATATTCAAGACCTGATCTCCGACCGAACGTAACAATCATGGTCATGACGTTGACGACAGACTTGTGAGAGATATATAGGCAGTGGATCGTGACAGGTGACAGGTCACTGACCTGTCTTGTGACCTGCCAAAAATTCTTTGCACTTTTTAACATCTTCTGCATGTTTAATTGCTTCGGCCTGCTGAATAACTTCCGTTATACCCTCATGCGACCTGTTGAAATTGGTGCCACCACTCCTGATGGGGAAAAAATTGTCCACAACCGTAAAAGACTCTAGACTCTAGAATAAGAAAGAAGTTGGTGAACTAACACACAGCCCTGCCGGAGTTTCCCAGTATCATGGTGAACCCACAGAGTATATAACAGAAAAACGTTTCAGAGGGTATCCATTTTCGGGGTGGAGTGGTTTTCAATTGATACGCATGGTCACAGAATACACATAGTTTTAAAGAATTCCGATATAGTTTCTTTTGGGGGCTTTGAACCCGTAAGCCCCCCCCCCATAAATACACCCATGGCTGAGTACGCTGACCTACACTGTTAGTGGGAGAGCCAGGCGGCGAGGGACTGGCTACCCACCCTCACACGCTCAGCTTGAGTCGTATACAACGCCCAATGTCAGTGGCAGAATCTAGCAGACATCGTAAACAATGATGTTATTTTTACTGAGCGAACAGAAGAGATACGAACGAATTTGAAAAACGTGCACGTCACAACCATCTTATAGGCGTGTAATGTTATCACTTTAGTACGAAACTTGTAATCACCAACAACATTGACTGCGGAAATGCAACAACAACAACAACAACGACGACATTGATTATAGGCTACAGGGACAACGACGACGGTGACAACGACTACAGGTCATGTGTCCACTCTCATACACCATGGTCACACATGTAATTTTAATAACGACTACACATCCACGTCCACACAAACAGGGCAGATAGACGTCCGCATGTGCATAGTATATATATATATTATATATATATACATACATATATATATAAATCTCCATAATAATGAATAATGAATTAATATATACGGCCTATATACCGGGTGGCGCATAAAAAACGTCCCCAAACTTTGTTAATCTGGCAAAGATCTCATTTCAGAGATATCAAATATTAATTTACACCAAAATGTTAAGCAATCATTTCTGTGCACACGTGTCAAATTTCAAGAGAGTATGTTTATTATATCACACTCTGCGGCAAGGTTATAACGTCGTACCTGTTAAAATATTTTGCACAAAACTACGTCATTAATTTTGCCGCGAACGAAAGTCTTCAATTGCGCCAGTAAGACTTTATCATGAGACTAGTCGTTTCTCTAAACAAATTTAATGGCATCTGCTGGAGTTTCGATGCACGGTAAAACACACATCATCGTCATTGATCCTCGGAAAACCAAAGTCAATGAAGAGTAGGCCTATTACATTGGCTTGTTACGCGATAAGCTCATTCCCGAACGTCGTATAGGCCTAGTACGTAGACTCAATCCTGATGACAATTAGGCCTACATCTTTCAACAAGACAGTGCTCCTTCACATCGTTGCAGATTGGATCAGCAATTTCTTCAAGAAAACATCCCTGATTTTATCCACAGTGATGCCTGGCCTCCAAACTCTCCCGATCTAAATCCTATGGTCTACTTATGCACGGAGCGCCCCAAAGAAGCTTGTGTAATGTGTATGCTGGTCGCAGAAAATTGTTTCTAAAATTAATGCTGACGAACTTAAGCAGGTCATTGAAGTAAAAAATTAATGGTCTCTATTAGACGACACACAAATAGGCCTACAGAAGTCAACAGGACAGTGGAAATAGCGTTTAAGGGTCGTTACAAGAGAAAGCGGAGGATCAATCAAACATTTTCTCGCGTAAAACATCATCATTAAACAACTGTGCAAAATTTTGGCCATGGGTCATACAGTTCTAACAACAATTTCTCTCAAACGGTTGAGTATTTTTAGCTAAACTTTGGCTGTGTTGTACAAATATGAATTATGATTAGTTTGATGTACTATGATTTAGTTTATCTTTAAAATTGTTTAATTTCCAGCCTGCCAGGTTAACAACGTTTGGGAACGTTTTTAATGACGTAGGTTTGTGCAAAATATTTTAACAGGTACGACGTTATAACCTTGCCGCAGAGTGTGATATAATAAACGTACTCTCTTGAATTTTGACATGTGTGCACAGAAATGATTGCTTAACATTTTGGTGTAAATTAATATTTGATATCTCTGAAATTAGATCTTTGCCAGATTAACAAAGTTTGGGGACGTTTTTTTTGCGCCACCCGGTATACTGTACAATGTATACATCGGCTGCGGCATTACACATTGCTCATAGAATTTTCCATTGGCTTGGCTCGTGTCTGCGAAAACAAAACGGTCAACACTTTCACTGACCGGCACCTCAACCATCAACCCAACCCACCCCACCCCACCCAACCATGCTTCACCTTCTGTAGCCCGTACCCAGGTCTTCTAAGTGCCAGGGGGTTATCCATATATGACAATGCAAAATAAAGCCATCAACTGTTTCACTGTGCATCCTTAGTTGCATAGTAGGCTTACATAAGGGACTGCAGAACATGGATATTATAATATATATATAATTATATATAATTATATGCATATATATATATATCATAAATATCATTATATTGTATATATATATGGTATATGTATACCATACATATACACCAAGCATAGGCCTACATATATATATATATATATATATATATATGTATATATATACATGTATATATATATATAAAATATATATTATTGCATAAAATTATGTATGAACCCCATCACCTGTAGATATCGCCGTGGAGTCATCATGACCGCCTGGGAGTGCCCTGCTTTATATTCACAGCCATTGGGTGCCATCGATTCAACAGCCCCCACCCTTCCATGCATTGCTTTAATAGTGCTACAGCAGAGGCTAAAAGTTCCATTGGAGGCTGCATGTAAACATGTCCCTCATAGCAATACAATACATCTCTATTATATGCAATGCAATACATCTCCATTATATGAATGCTATAAACTATCAGATAACAGTATTCAAGTATTTACTCAACCGTTACGAGAATTTGTATAGCGCCTTTTCGAGGGGACTACTCAGAGGCACTCTCAGCCGCAGCGTGGCCCAATAAAACTGTCTTGGATGAGAGATGACTGCCTGAGAAGGCGTTCCAGATATGGAGTGGCACTAAGAGGAGACCATTCGAAGTTCAGGTGCGTATAAGCATGCATCACATATGCAGGAAATTATTGCATGCGATGCTTATGTATGAATGTCTGCATGTACGTTCATCTGTATGTGTATACGTATACGAATGTTGTATCACTATACGTGCATGCATACAGCGATACATGCAAGTACGCATGTACAGCTTGTACGCACAATTGTATGTACGCATGTATGAACGCATGTATGTACGTATGCATGTATGTATGTATGTATGTATGTATGCAAGTAATTATTTGCTTTCACACACACACACACACACACACACATATACATATACATATATGCGTAGTGGTGTCGTTGCCTTGGAGCCGGAAGGTTCGAGGTTCGAATCCGCCTCGCCGTGCAAGGACCTTGGGCAAGTCCTTCACTCACAATTGCTCAGCGCTTCGGCGTGAAACTCCGATCCAGTGTCCGCTCTGCATTCGGGAGCTCCTCTGAGTAGTGAGAGCTTGAAGGGGCACTATAACAAGTGCACATACAAACAAATATATATATATATAAATATTATGTATTGTGTATGGCATTGAAATGCCTCACGTTTCTGTGCTCGTGTGGAAATCCTCTTCTCCTCGGAGAGGCGTAACTGCCTTCATGTTGTTTCGTAGTTTCTCTATTAACTGCAGTTCCTTTTCTGTGGCTGGTTTAGTTGCTGCTGCTCCTGCCCCTACAGCTGCTGCAGACGCCATCTTGGATGTTAGTCGATACGACCCCGATGAAAAGATGAAAGACGAGATAGACCTAGTCACTCTGAAAATAAATACAATGAATCCTGTTATTTAGTTACCAAACAAACTTGCAGACTTGATGGTAGTAGGCCTATCTGCAAATGTAAACAAAGGCCTAAGGATGCACTGGTTCATGTTCGGACTGAACATAGGTTCATGCATGTATAGACCCATATATGTAGGCTACACAGGAATTGAGCGGAATAAACATTTATAATAGTACAATAACTGGTAATATAATAATATACAATTCAAAATATGAAAACAATATTTTTCTGTGTGCATGCATACGTTACGCTATACTTTAAAATATCCTGTTTGTCACGTGTGGTGTTGTGTAAAGTCCAATACATATAATAGGCCTACAATTGACAGAATTTACCAGTTAGCGTCTACAACCAACGGCGCGACATCACAGCGTGAACGGAACGCAGCATTAGACATAGTATTATATGCCGCAATTCGAACCGATTACCTCCGCTAGAAGGCACCTATTATAATAGTGCGGATGCTGAAGAACTTGAGTTAGAACGGCCACGCATGCCTTGCGCTGCAGCCACATGCACGCGTGGCTTGACATAGTTACTAGCTTAGGACACGTCATCACAATACACATGGTATATTTCATCGACCAACGCTGACCTTCGATTAGGCTCATGGGCGTCCGCAGCGGGGCGCAAGGGGGCGCAAGTGCGCCCCTCTGGATTTTTCGCATAGTTGCACATAAGTTTAGACTATTTTATTTATGGTTAGGCCTATTACAACACGATTTTCAACGTGATTATAATTGGTGCGCTCTACAAGTTGAACCCATAGGCTATATCTTTCTTTGGGCGCATAACGTATAGGTAGGCTATAGCATAGGCCTATAGGATTCTCTCGTGTTAATATGGAAATTCAAACTGTCACCCATTAAATTTAGACCATGTGACAATTATTTAAAAGTTTGCGCCTCCCTAGAAAAATTCCTGCGGACGCCCATGATTAGGCTATTAGCCTATAGACTTAGGCTATCATACACAATTATTATTCATACTTCAGCGTGCCTGAACTCGCAAGTCCTTAAGCTGACTTTAAAAACCGTCTCGTGCAGCCTATAATAATAGACTCAGAGTAGATATTAAGATATGCAGATAACGAAACTTCCGTTGGCTATCGTTTTCAATTTTTAAGGAATTGCAAGTCACTGATATTTGGTCTCACGCGCTACAGCAGGCCTACAGGCATAGCCTACAGTTCGTTCTACCTTTTAGACCCAGCTGCCTACATAGTCTAATCTACGACTAAGCACCCAATAAATGTCGTACACACACACACACTCACACATGCAGTACAGTGTATGAGAATTACAAATTCAGTACGAGACTTGTAGCCTACAGTTAGCCTAACCGTGTGTTCTATGATCCGTCATGTGTGGGACTGCACTGACAATTGAACTGCAGTAGGCCTATGCGTAGCCTATACTTACCTAAACAGTCTTAAAAGACTTAGTAATGTCTGATAAACCGCATGTGACTCGCGCAATAATTAAGATCCATCCGTATAATTATTACGTCACTGATATTTGGTCTCACGCGCTACAGCAGGCCTACAGGCATAGCCTACAGTTCGTTCTACCTTTTAGACCCAGCTGCCTACATAGTCTAATCTACGACTAAGCACCCAATAAATGTCGTACACACACACACACTCACACATGCAGTACAGTGTATGAGAATTACAAATTCAGTACGAGACTTGTAGCCTACAGTTAGCCTAACCGTGTGTTCTATGATCCGTCATGTGTGGGACTGCACTGACAATTGAACTGCAGTAGGCCTATGCGTAGCCTATACTTACCTAAACAGTCTTAAAAGACTTAGTAATGTCTGATAAACCGCATGTGACTCGCTCAATAATTAAGATCCATCCGTATAATTATTACGCACGCAAAGATTCGTATTTTTGAGCCTGCCTTAGGGACTAGGCCTAAGCAGGGCATATAATTATCTAAGTACAGTAGGGTTGTCCAGAATAACAAAAAGTTTCAGAAAACACCCAAAGTGAAGTTTTTCCCATGATTTTGTTAATGTGTGGCCTACAGATATTTTTTACAGATTTTAAAAATGTCATCCTGAGGTCCCTCATGGCCCTTGAACTTAGGGACCGATTTTGGTCGAAATCGCACTGTATTTTCAATACGAACAACTGATATCTAATCAGATAGGACTTATAGTTGCACTACAAGACACCAAACTGATATAATTTCATTACTTCTGACTAATCAGCAATAAAACAAGTTGAAATGTACTATCTGAGCTATATAATGGGCCGTCTATAAATGACGCCACGCAATTTAGGACGATTTTTGACCCCACTCATCCTCAATTGTCACACGTTGTCACAAAATTCATGCGATATCTAGTAAGGAACTGTCACAAATAGTCACAGATGTGTGACTCGGCCTCTCCCCGAGGTGTGTGACGTCATTTATGGACGGTCCCCAATGAAGTATCAATACGCACCGGCCGCAGGCGTCACGTCATGGGGTTCATATCCCTATTTTTCACATAATGTTAGTAATGCGACTGTTGCGAATGCCTTGACACAAAGACTATAATTATGCTTAAACATGTCAACTCTCCAACAGCACCCAGATTTATTCGTAGTGTCTTGCTCAATGTCTTTTTGTCAAAAGTTTAGAATTGCTTCATGTGCTGTTTGACATCCTGCAAAGGCCATAGGCCATTTGTTCATGATCGGTCGTAATAATAGTTGCAAAGTCTGATAAGCTTCAGTCCACGCTCAGCTGCTTCGATTGCTGATGCTCCAGCAAGATGATCCCCACTTTGTCCATAACATCATTGCTTTTAGTGAAGTTGATAATGGCAGTTGCCAACACTGAAATGGATTAACTTGGCAATCCCCGATGGTACCCAAGGCAAAAATCTTCAGGGTGGTTGGGGGGTTTCTACCCTCTAGTCTTTCCTACAAACCCATAGTAAAGTATGTTTTTCACACACCAATTCCAAGTGGATCATAGGCCAACCCACCCCCTTATTTTTCCACCATTCTGACACTGGTGGTACCTCACAGAAGAAATTGTTCCATTTGTATTTTTGAGCAAAAATCCCACGATATCAAGAATTAGCGACTCGATTGTTAGCAACACCACTGCATGCCTGAGACCATCTACAAGTTTCAAACAAGTTGCTCGCGAGTATACAACCTTAACGAATTTAACTGACCCAGAATCACACACTCTGTTCTGACTGCTGGATATCAGCAATGACTGGCTAGTAAAGCCATCCAATCAATGGTCATGGGACCAAACATACATCATGATGATGAGAAATTGCTTCGTGCTGTCAAAGTTGTAAAGAACATAGCTGAGCGTGTACTGAAGCTTATTAATTATCAGAATTCTCAACCATTATTACGACCGATCTTGAACAAAGATCCTCCATGGCTTTTAGAGGATGTCGAAGGGCACAAGAAGTAATTCCAAATTTTTGACAAGACATTAAGCAAGGCACTATGAATAGGCCTAGTGTCCCGTAATCATAGTCTGGGTGCTGATGGAGAGTCGACATCTTTAAGCATATTATAGTCTTTGTGTCAAGGCATTCGTAACAGTCGCATTACTAACATTAGGTGAAAAATATGGATGTGAACCACATGATGCGGCGGGTGCGTATTAGTACTTCATTTGGGACCGTCCATAAATGACGTCACACACCTCGGGGAGAGGCCGAGTCACACATCTGTGACTATTTGTAACAGTTCCTTACTAGATATCGTATGGATTTTGTGTCAACGCGTGACAGTTAAGGATGAGTGGGGTCAAAATCGTCATAAATTGCGTGGCGTCATTTATGGACGGCCCCTTATATTTCTCATAAAGTACATTTCAACTTGTTTTATTGAGGATTAGTCAAGAGTAATGAAAATTATATCAATTTTATGTCTAATAGTGCAACTGTAAATCCTATTTGCTTAGTTGTAAGCTGTTCGTATTGAAAATACAGTGCGATTTTGACCAAAATCGGTCCCTAAGTTCAGGGGCCATGAGGGACCTCAGGATGACACTTTAAAAATCTGTAAAAAATATCTGTAGGCCATACATGAACAAAATCATGGGAAAAACTTCACTTTGGGTGTTTTCTGAAACTTTTTGTTATTCTGGACAACCCTAAAGTACAGTTGTAGTTTACCGCTTCCATACTTCCGGGACATCAACAGTCAAGCCTATAACGTGACCACATGGCGCTCAGACCAAACACGCAGCAGTTCCCCATAGAATAAAGTCTAATGAAAATGAACGACTAGAAATTGAGAGCGAGGTTGCAGGAAAAGCATTGCTTGTGGCCATTAACATTGTCACCCTCGAAATTCAGGACAAAGATCATTGTGGCAAAATTGT